>JACXIT010000089.1:2598106-2962327 GCA_014737525.1 Bombus difficillimus | reverse complement strand
TGACAGAGAGTTCCAACGAAGAAAAAAATACAAATATTTTATTTATTTTTCTCATAGAAAATTCCCAATCGTCGAACGATTTTGCAGAAAGTGTACTATAATTGCGTTAATGTACGCAAGGAAGGTTAGATCGCCATCGTTAAGCTGCAGGATCAAGATAACGACAAGAAGATCGGACAAAGTTGACAGAGAGTTCCAACGAAGAAAAAATACAAATATTTTATTTATTTTTCTCATAGAAAATTCCCAATCGTCGAACGATTTTGCAGAAAGTGTACTATAATTGCGTTAATGTACGCGAGGAAGGTTAGATCGCCATCGTTAAGCTGCAGGATCAAGATAACGACAAGAAGATCGGACAAAGTTGACTGAAGGACTAATTAGACGAGGGATAGAAGCAACACGTCTACTATCGGCATCAAATCTACCCGTACACTCGCATTATCCACATCCTGGACGGTGTTGAGCCGTGATATGCTCGAGCATTGTGCTGGTAAACCACATGTCACCCTTGGCGGCTAACTATCGATCAAACGTGTACACCGTACACGATACGTCAGCTTTCGGGCTTCCACTTTGACTGGATACACCTTCTTCTTCCAAGGAAATCGATTTTCCCTCGGAACCGTGCAATACTACAAAATTATTCATACGTGTTCGTGATAGAAATATTTATATTCTGATAGGAATTAAAATAGGGATTTTCTTCATGCTCTGCGAATCAGGAAACATTCAGGCGAACTTTTAACAATCTTTCTAGTTAAACGAAGAAAATTCGAAACTCTTGTAAGTTAAACGAAGAAAAGGTTTTCAATTTATTTTTTCACGTAGAAGCGTCCTTCCTTACATTCTACCAGCGAAACAAGTGTTTGTACAGCTACAGAAGCTCCAGGAAAAGAAGCCATAGGTGCCGAAAACGTGGTCTCATTCAATTCGTTGATAAAACAAAGAGAGAGAGAGAGCCCAGAAGCGATTCTTTCATACGACGAAAAGTTGCGAACAAAAAGCTGGTGAAAAAAAGAAAAGAAAATAGTCGTTTCACGGTGTAGCGAAGAAAGAGAAAGAAACGTGAAACGTACGCTTGTAGACACGAACGCAGTGTAAAGGCTGTTTTCAATGAACGAGCCGAACGAAAAGCATTGACGAAAATAGACGAGGAGCTGTGGTATTTAAAATAACGCGATATTTCATATAGCAAACTGGTGTATCTCATATACTGAAATATATTATTTCATACAGGGTGACACTGATGTATGTTATTCAATATAATGTACCATAGTGATATATTATTTTATACGGAGTGACACTGAGATACATGTACGTTTTAATATTTTATTTCAGGCTTGTTAGGAATTTTCGTTTCCATAAACAATTTCTTTCTTTTCGTGCTTCATACTATTAACGCAGTTGCGATAGATACTGTGATGGAACGAATACATCAACGTAGACCTAATTCGGACAATTTTAAATAAAACACAAGAAGATATTGCTGTGCGTAGATGGAAAACTAAAACCGACCATGCGTGTTGTGTATGTAGAGGGGAAAAAGTTTGTCAAAATGACGACTTCGATATATTTCACGGGTGCCGGAATCGAGGCGGCAACTATACCACAACTTCACGAACATTAATATCTATCCACTGATATACACAAGCAATTGTGTGATAAAAAATACAAGGTTTAGAGATTAGTGGAAATATCATTTATTGATAGAATCGAGAGAAAATATAGCGTTTTAAAACGGTAAATAAAACTCGGGAAATAATGGCGGTGCGCGTTTGCGAGATGCACGAGTCCACGAGGGATCGTATGTATTAAAAATATCTACTTTGTCGTTGAAAACTTTGTTACTGCGATACACTCGCTTTCAACTTGCACTGAAGTCCATAGTTCAGGGACGAAGCGACGTGCAATCGATTGAAAACATAATACGCAACGGTACATTGTTGCACCTGACGATGCATCGTTGTCGATTCGAGATCTCACGATGATCAACCCTGTTGCAATGAACGATTATGTTCTTCACTGATTTATGTTACACAGAGACCAGATTTCCTTGTTGCAAAAGTGATTTATATGGATGAGTGTCTTGGTAAGATGGAAGACTGGTTTATTTAGAAAATATGCATTCTTCCTCTAGCATTATGGACGACGATCCGCGTGTCTTCTTTGTATAATTTTAAATTATTTGTAATTTATCTGTCGTCGTAGAGATTCTCCGACTCGTAAAGAAATATTCTCTAATTCTAAAATGCAAGATATACTTGGAAAATTTTGAAGAGAGCAAATACAACGTCTGTTTCCTTTCGAGTCTCGATGAAATATCGAATCGAGCAACTACTTTGTTATTGAAGGATTGGGAATGTCAGTAGAGCTGAATTTCACGTGAATTTAGAAGAAAGTAAACGACGCTCGAGGACTGCAGACGGAAAAATTTCTACAAAAGCCTGGATTAATATTTATGACGACCTTAAAACGCGAGAAGAAGCGGCTCTCTGTTAAACCGTTTGTCGTCGACAGCGTGTTTCGACACATTCAATAAATACAAAAGTCCTTGCCGTACAAGATTTACATGGAGTCTCCCTTTGACATGGAAATCCCCAGACGATATACCCACGTAAGGGAACCATCACGTACTTCCGTCACAAGTACCAAATCAATTTTGCACGTGTGCATTCCCAAAAGATTACCCGGAATTCATATTTTAAGTTTGGTGGTACATTTTGACAATTGAACTTTTCAATAACTACGAACAATTATTCGGCTTACGATAAATATTACTATGACCGGATGTTGCATTATTTCGACGATGAAAACTTGTCTAGTGTCGTCAATAAGAAACGTTTTATTTCAATATTGTTTAATATATTAATAATCGTATGTGGACAAAAATACTCGAAATACGGAAATGTGGGAGAAAGAGTGAAAAAATCAGAAGAATACGTCGATTAGATACTGAGAATACTGAGAATACATCGAAGAAATACGAAGATACTGGCGAATAAAAAATCGTGACAGAGAGGAGAAATATTTCAACATTCTGAAAAGCTGAGAGCTTCTAAACGATTCGATTAATGTTGGAAAAAAGAAAAAAATCCAGGTCAGATTTAATATTTCTACGCTCGAGTAATTAAATATACTTGGGAATCAGATTAGAAATAAATCCATCAAAGACACGGTACTCTAAAGTAAACTTCCGTGTCTCGGTGGACAGACCGGTGTCCTAAATCATTAAACGACAGTTTCAACGTGGCCACCATTAAAACCTAAAACGCTTTCCTAGTGGAAACTAGATGAACGTCAGTTGGTTGAGCATTAGAAAGACTAACAGTATTTGGTTCTTTGGTCAACGCATGGTTAAAACGCTACCAGCTTTTCATATTCATTCGCCTGTTCCTTCATATAGAGCTATTCTCGCGTAGAATGCAGCGCGCCTTAGCGAAACATACGCAAATATCTCACGGAAGCTGAGTGTATCATGCTGAGATGCAAGTTATAGTTTCGATGCTTGCCAACTGAAAATACTAATAACTCAAAATTGTTTAACTAGAATGTACGGCGATTATATGTTTCCGTATGTTGAGAAGTGAAAACTAAAAATATTCTTCGGATATTATTGTACATTCGACGCAACCATTTCTGATATTTCCCATAATTCGAGATTCCACGATATAAAAATTAAATGTCAAGTACTGAAACAGTTGACTGGAATTGATTTACCTTTGAACCGTCAACGGATTACAAAGTTATAAATTTGTTGAAATTAGAAAGTTGCAGACTGCTGTGTTTACGTGTGGGTCGTTTGGCAATTGTTTGCAGTGTATTACAGGGGCAAAATATTTTTTTATATCGTACGAAAACGCGAGTGAAGATAAATTCAACCGCGTGCGATGGTGGGTTTCAAGGTAAAAAAAAAAAAAAGATCGACGGAAATAATGTTTTTTTATTATAAAATTCCTTGCACTACGAAAACTAACACTTGCACTTTGATCTATTTCTGTCTGTATAATCAGAGTAACGATATAAACTAGAATTAATATTATTTAAATAAAGAGATACATTTTGGTCATTGGGCAACACGATCAGAAAATAAGCAATGAAAATAACGTCCAGATATAATTGATATCTACGTGTTCCATATATATTCCATTTACATAATTCAATTTTGAAAGGAAAGGTGCAAGGAGAACTCCTTCAAACAGAAGATCAATCACGAAACATGACCTAAATCTATCATTCGAGAAGAGATTCCGTGCCTCTATCCTGCTTCAATAGCTAGTACATACGAAGAAATAAAAAAAAAAAAATTCATTCAATTACCAACCGATATCTAGAATTTCATCTTGGGAAATCACAGAGACCTCTGTGCGCAATATATATTCGAAAGATCGACAGAAAACCGAGCAGGAAATTAAAAGGAATTCCCTAGAATACGAGAATAATTTACTAGACTATATTTTACTTAACCTATCGATGAAAGACAAACATCGGTGATTTGTAAAATTAATAACTAGCTAATATCGACCAATTGTCGTTAAATTAACGTTAATTTGACGAATATTATAATATTAGGTATTAATACAAAACCAATATCGATTGTATTAATATTAGAACGTTAATTACTATCTAATATGAAATAATAGCGATTTAAGATCAATCAAAATACGAATAATCATTCGTGAACGATCGTTTCACGAGAAACTAAGCTCTTCGTGCCAAATACGAGTAAGTTTGAAGTGGTTGTCGAACATATTGACAGACAATTCCGATGTGTTGCATGCTCGATGCAGTCGCATTAACACGAATCAAACAGAAATACCACTAACAGGCGAGAAAACAGGTGACGAGAAAAATACTCGAACAATTTTCAGCGATAGCACAACACGTGTTGAGAATTCTGCGTATCTTCGAGGCTAAATCGATTGAAAGTTACTGGACAACTTATGTTACGAGCTGGGATCATCGTTCAGGAAGAGAATGGAAAACTAAGATTTATTATAATTCCCTGGCAACCCTGAAATTTATGGTAATTGTGTATTTTCCATTTTTACGACTCTCGGTTGAAGTTAGGTTCAAAGATTGTTTACTAATTTAAGAGTCGGGATAATACGCTTCGCGCGTATCGTTTTTGGCTTCGAAAATGTTACGTACAATTCCGATTTGGGTATACCGGTTATATATTTTTCTTCAGGGAAAATAGAGAATTCGCATGAAATTTCGTCAAAAGTATAAGAACAATCTCCGTGGTAAGGTTGGAGAAAATGTTGCTCTCAAATATGAAAAATATTCCAAAACGACATAATCGAAGGAAAATTCCTAAATCAGAAGCTTACGAAAACTATTCCTCGAGCCGTAGAAAAATCTTAGAAAAACTTTACTTCCCATTCAGCCTACAAATTTCGCCTAAAACCTCCAACGATCGTTGGAAACCGATGCAAAATAGCTTGTCATAAAATTTCCCCCAATTGCAAGGTCAGAATAACGCGATAAGGCATTCTCAAAATGCCATGAAAATTCAAGAAAAAAATCCTGAAATTTTCAGCACGAACCTCTTATAATTTACTGTTATCAAAAAACATTCAATCATTGGAACAAATTGATCTTTTTCAACAGTTCCGGTAGAAGAAGCTCGAGCAAATTTCCAGGTAAGAGAGAACTGGATGATCGACAAATGGAGTGCACGGGCAGACGCAGCCTTTAGTCGTGGTTACGTAACGAATCGATTACTAACAAGAGTCACGAACTCGCATTTTTTTCTAATTCGACGGTCCATCGAAATCCAACGAGCTTATGTAATTCACGATTTCGTGTCTCCAGCCATAATCTCATGCGACACATGGTGAAAGAAATCGCTTCCAGTTTCATTAACATATTACCTGTCACGTGAATTTTATATACCGTTACACAGGATGTTACCGAACTGACAAACCGAAATGGAAGCGAATCTACATGGAAAAGTAAGTGGAAAATGTGGAAGGTCCGGAGTCTGATTTTTTTAGAGAATCGAGCTTGAAGATTCGTCGAGTAGCTTAAACTTGGTTAATCCCGGACTGAACAAGAGAAAATAATCGACAGGGGGTCGTTCTACGTGTGAAAATGAGTAAAAAACGTAGAATAAAATTTTGCTATAAGACGCTTAGTTTTCCAGAGAAATGAATTTAAAAACGTATCACGCTGGTGCAGAGGAATTTTATTTTCTTGAGAACGACACCTTAAATGGAGAAGTTTAAGTTTAACCTAATCTGCAATTGGGCAAATTTAAGTAGCTGGCTAATCTTCAAACTATATTTTAACGTTAACAACGAATGTATGTAGGTAATTGACACGGTTCTATGAATTTGTATAGTCGTCAAAATTCTACCCGGTATGGTTGTCTCGTTAATACAGAAATTCGCAGATATTCGCATAATTTTGACCCGTAATATCGCCTGTTGTTTCAATGCTAATCGGCCGTGGTTTACATAGAAAATTAATGCAACAGTAATTCTGGATCAACTGATTTTAATTTATCGCAAATAATGGTTCTAGGCAAATATATTTGTGTTGTATTGTATTAATTATAATATACGATATTATTAGATTAATTATAGTACACGAACGTTTTATTCCTAAGTCGTCTTTTGATTAAAAAGCATCGGTCACGATTTGTTTAATAACAAACTTAACAAATTAGAAGGAAAAAGCAAACTGATGTTTCCTTTATTTAAGAAGTTTCGAAGCTAAAGACGGAATAGTATAAATTTGAAGAAAATTGCGGAAAAATGAGAAATATAAGTTTGCAGGCGAGGAGACCAGAAACGCGGATAACAAGGGAAAGTTATCGAAAGGACTTCGTCTTCGAGAATACAACACATCCTCTTCGTAACTTCAAACAATCTCGTACGAGCTTCTCGCAATAGCAGAGTCTTGCTATGGCAAACGAGTCTAACAAATGAACAGGGTTAATGGCAATTAATTATTCTCACTTTGTTTCAAATGTTATTACACACAGTGGGAGAACTAAACGAATATTAGGTTTGTAGAAGAGCAGAGAGATTAACAGAGGAAGATAAACTTTGGTTTGCTTTGCTTTTGATGCTACGTATTTCACTCCTCACGATAAAGTTAATTAAAATAGAGATTCTAATATGAAACGGTATTACTAATTCGAATTAAATGTAAGCTCTTCTGATGCACAGTTTTTCTAATATGGAAATTTTTACGAAATAAATATGAAATAATATTAAATTTCCAACATGAAAATGTTTTTAACATGAACATTGCGATATATCAAATATACGAAATTATTGCTATAAAGATACCTTTTACGTAAAATTTGCATGATAGAAATATTTTTAATAGGAAATTTGTAATATGTAAAAGTATGATATTACGTCAGACTATTGCAATACAGAAATATTCCAAATGTGAAATTATTACAAATTAATGCAATATAGAAACATCCATCGCTATATTTCTAGAGCAAAATTTTCAATACGAGAAGTATTTTTACTGAAAAATTTACAACACAAAGACATTTCCAATGCAAACTTTACGAAAGAAAAATACCTCCAGTACAAAGTTCACGACATAGAAATACCTCTGATGTAAAGATCGTAGCGCAAAAATATCTATAATGTAAAACCTCTAATGTATATAGAAGTATCATTAATCTAGAATTTTTAAGAAAGAATGAATTATACGTTGCCTTCTGAATACTATCCGATCTCAGCAGTGTGATTCGACAGAATATTATAAAAAATATCCACTTACCGAATAAAGTTATAATTAATTAGTTATCCATACTTTGTTTCGGACGCTATTATTAACGTTAAAAGAACGGAAACGGAACAAGTATTATATTCGCGCTAGACAAAAGAAACTAATGTTTACCTTGTCATCGCTCTTTACATATTTCCATTATTCAGTATACTCCGTATAGGTACTTCCGGTTTTCTTTCAAGTTCAAATAATTATGTAGCAGTTCTTGTTGAAGTTTCGCGATTACGTGACACACAGCATTCATATCATTATTCTAACCTAACTTACATTATACATACATCAGCTGTTCATAAGTATTTCGACGTTTTTGTCGATTTATAGTAACGAAATTTCAATTTATCCAAAACGTATAGGAATTAACGATGAATTAATAATTTAAGCTAGCACTTACAAGCTTTTTGATTTCACGTAGCTTTCAATTAAAATAGAGATTCTAATATGAAACGGTATTACTAATTCGAATTAAATGTAAGCTCTTCTGATGCACAGTTTTTCTAATATGGACATTTTTACGAAATAAATATGAAATAATATTAAATTTCCAACTTGTTGCTATAAAGATACCTTTCACGTAAAATTTGCATGATAGAAATATTTTTAATAGGAAATTAAATATTTTTAATAGGAAGGGATTAATTTATAATTGATGGTCCTTAGAATTTCTCTACTAATATATTTTACTTTTAGGATTATTCGCTTGTAATTTGTGATTAAGTAGATATTGTCGAAATACTTGTGAGCGATAGCGTATTTTTAACAATTTTTAATCTTAATAGAAAAGCACGCACGCAAGACACTTGTTGGGGATACGCAGTGCAAAGGGAAGGCTCTTGGTGTAAATACACAACTAAATTATAGAAATTATATACGGTACGTACTATAAAAATATCGACACAAACAAGCGCTTTAAATTATAAATTAAAATGTTCTTTGTTGATGAACAGAAGCGTTAGCATAGATAATAATTTCTCGTATAAATTTGTATAAACTCTGTATAAATTTGTAGAAAAAAAACGCGATTCTTTATTTCTTATCTAATTATAAATCTTAATTATTTTTAGAAGGTCTACAACTGATTTAATTAGAGTTTAATTGAACATAATTTTCTTGCAACGTAATAATTACAAATACAATCACAGAGATACGTAATATCATGGATAATTTGTTTAAGACAGTTGAAATATATTGAACAAATATTAAAGATACTGGAATGTTTGCTTTTCTGAGAAAGGGGAAATAGTCCAATGAAAGTAGATCGTTTTGGAAAATATGTCCTAATTTTTGTTATACAGGTGATTAATAATTCTGCTTTGCGATAGATGAACTTTTGTAAATTTCAAAATTATACGTTACAAAAAGATTTGCTAGAGAATTGTTCGTTTTTTACGCATTTACGTAGGATTTTGCAAGAAAATTTGGTTCATGCAAATATTCTTGTTACATAGCTATATTTGACGTATCTGTAACGTCAAAATTGCCTTTTTCTACACTTAACGATAACGTCTCTATAATATGTGATATTTGACATTTGTAAAGATACGACAAGTGACAAACCGTGGGAAAGTTACGCAACCGCGTATGAATTATTATTCCTCGTCGCTTTCGCGTAAAAAATCGCGTAGCATATGTAACTTGTTCCCTTTTCGTCGTATTTACCATTCGCTGGTGAAAAGTACGACGTTTCATGCTTGTTGTGATCGAACGAGGCCGAGGCTAAGAAAACTACACGATAGAGAGGAAAAACTAGGAGATACAGTGGATCACAAAAATATTCGAACAGCTAGAGAAACCTTTCATCAATATACAATAGCGGACAAAAGAAAATGTATAAAATACGAAGTATAAAAAGGTAGTATAACTTTACGGAGCAATTAAAGGTAAATGAGAAATTAAATAGAAATTAAAATAAAATAAAAGTGATATAAAATATAAATTTATATAGAGTAAAAAATTTCTAATACAAATAAAATTCATAATTACAGCAATTTTAAACTTTCTTTTATGCCGCTGTACCATGTGTGTTATACATTTGCCATTAGCACAGTAATAAGGACTATCACGATTATATTAGCGAAATATGAGACCAATCATGATAGTGGTATCGTATTATAGCGCTGGTAATGCAATTTCAAACTGTTTTATACAACACACATAATATATTCAGAAAAATCTTCTGTAGTCAGTATTCAAATATATATGTGAGTCACTTGGAATGAATTTCTTATTATTCTGTAAGAAGAGTATGTAACTATAATCATTCCAAATTTAAAATAAACTTTGACGAATATTATAGGAATATTAAACAGTTTCCGTGATAAAATCAAAGACTTACTTGGTAACAAAGGTACCAAAAAAACTTGACCAAAGTGTAAACTCTATTGCAGGATAATTTATACTAATTTATACCAATCTTTTTTACTAAATATATATTTACGATAATATCCAGTAACTTCTGCGTATATACATTTATCATGTATGTATGTATATATATAGTATATACATTTACAGATTGATTTCAAATTAATTTGAAATAAAATTATTCTTGCAAAAGTTGTTACTAAACCGTATTTCGCAAGGTACGGTCTTTAACACATATATTACACGTTCGAGATGAGTTTCAGATTCGTTTCAAATTACTACGTGTTATACTGGTAAACAGACTTTGTTTTGATAATACAGTTCGCTTCGATCAAAACCAAAACATTGCAAGTTGCGTTTAATCTTTCACGAAGAATAACATAAGCTACGAGTTTGGTACGTCGAACGAGCCATTAAAAAAAAAAAAGTGTCTGGCGTGCGTCCTGTTCAAAATAAAATACGAAAATAAAGTTGAAATTTCCGTACTCACATGATCTGCAGTTTCTCCCTTAATTAGACGTGCGTCGTGTGTCAACGCACACTGCAATATAAATAGGGCACGCTACACTCACACACGCACTAACGCACAAAAACACGTCAAGATCGCGATTCGAATCACCACTAGATAAAGAAATAAGGTTAGAACGCGAGAAAATCCCAACGCGAACGACGAACGACACGATTCACTTACGCATAATCGAGACACTCAAAGTTCATATGCGAATTGACTATTTTCTATTTACTAAAATACGATCCACGACTTGTTTTCACGAAAATCTTGTTGATAGGCCTTGTTTCTTTTACGGAATCATAAATAATCTGGAAATATGAAAGTTAAACGAATATCGGTTATTACCAAACAACTTGATCGTTACATACTTCACGGAAGTTGAAAGTATGTCATAAAATCGAATTTTTTACGTTAATCGATAATGTCACGTTCAAATCGATTTATGTGTTGCACAGTTCATAAGAGTCGAACGTAACTCGTTAATGGCGAATTTTTATTACTAATCGATAATACCACATTTTTATATCGAACTGTATATTGTACGATTTGTACAAATGTAATTTATCTCACAAAATTTTCCTATCCAATGTGTTATATATTGTTCGATAACATTTACTTCCTTCCTGTAGATTAACAGTGAAATACGAAGCTTTATATCGACATGTCAATAAAGATGTCTTCTGTAACGACATATACACCGGTTCATGTTGAAAAAGAGAAACACGAGAACCTCTTGGCGCAAGGAATTCAAAAGCAGTGAATGAAAATACACAATGGAGAAACTCTACGGTTCACGATTCGCAAAACAAACAAAACTCGACATATGAACTTGCTCGTGAGAAAAAAATAGACCAAATTCTTCATACGTAGAACTGAACATTTTCGCGACAATTGTAATACATACTACATAACGAAGAAATAGAAATTTTCACACTCGCAAGAAGCATACAATTCACAGATTAATTACTGTAAAGAAACAAGGAAACTCTCTAATCAAAAAATGAATGAAAACACACGAAGAACTTTCAGTTTTCACGATTTACGAAAAACTGCGCGAGCTAATGGACCAATCTAATCTGATAGTCTCGATTGATGTGGAGATCGAACGAGAGATATTAAAAGATATACGACTCACGTATGAATTCGAATCGTCTCGATTATAGGTGGACACGCGCAGCGAGTAATTTTTCGAGCGCAGGACGTGGTATGAGCGCACAACGAGCGCATCTACCGGCACTGAATACGACTGGCTGACTGACTGACTGACTAACCGTCGAGAGGCCGCCGTGTAGCACGAGAAAGGAAGAAGAGTTGAAGAGTGAGGAGAAGAGACGACGCGTATCGCCGGGCCGATTTTTCGTCGTTTCTTGGTGAGATGCGCGGATAACCGCCGACAGTTGAATGAAAGCAAAGCACGTTCTTCGAGGCGCGTGCTTTTCGCGCGAATTCACCCACCGCCGAACACAAGCACGACGAACACACAATCTAAACGACGAGCAGCTAGAACAGCCAGGCACGAAAACTACCCGCGCTGCGGCGCTGCCTGGCTCACTCGGCCCTGCCCGATCTCGGCCGACCTCACACGAAGCCGCACGAGCCCGAACGTCGCGAGTCGAACACCGCGAGTCGAACGCTTTCAATTTATCGGGCGCGCTTCATCTTAACCCCTTCGAATATTTCTTTTCCTTTTTGCAGTGATGTTTGAAAGGTTTGTTAATTGTTTCTCCTTGTGCGTGTTGCGTGTAAGTGATGAAAGAATGAAGTGGGGGAAAATGGTAAGATAATGATTATGAAATGATTTGATGAATAGGTTATTGGATAGAAGAATATCTTTTTTTTAACTCTTTTTCAGTGGTTGATTAATTGCTTTTGTGTGCTATCTGGTATGCAAGTGATGGAAGAGTGCAGTAAAAAGAGTGACGAGGTAAGATTATCGAGTGATATGGTAAATACATTATTGGATAGTAGAATATCTTTTTATCTTTTTTCTTTTTTTTTTTTTGCAGTATTTGGTTGATTTCGTTAACCGTTTCTGCGCACTGCGTGATGCGCAAGTGATGGAAAAATGCAGTAGGGAGAGAGAGAGAGAGAGAGGGAGAGAGAGAGAGAGAGGGAGAGAGAGAGAGAGAGAGAGAGAGAGAGAGAAAGTGAGAAGAGTCGAGTAGAGAAAGTGGGAAGTGTAACAAGGTAAGATTATTTCTCTTTTTATAGGAATACTTATTTTGTTTAATTAATTGTTTCTACGTGTTTTCTGGAGTGGAGAGAGTGAAAAGTAGAACTATGCGGTAATTAGATAAATAGATAATTGGAATCAGAATTCAATTACTAACGTTACTGTAATATAACTGATCGAGGTGATATACAATTAAATATGAAAATATTTAAACATTTATTGTAATGAAAGTTCGTGCTAATAAAATTTCAAAAAGTTTCGTATAATTTTCGTGAGCTATTGTATGTAACGAACGAGATTGGTTTAGTCTTATGTGGTTGTATGTATAGAGTAGAAATACCGTAACGGGTGATAGTAGGTTAGCTGTTAGTCGAGTAATTGATGGATAATTGAGTGGTTCAGGTGGTAAGTAGTACAGGTCAATCGTGAGAACATTATTAGAATTATAATATACTGAACCTTTCAACAAGTTGATATTACATTAATATTGCCTGCAATTACAGCAAATGTGTGGAAGATATTGGTATTGTAAATGAATCATTTTATTGCTCTTATCATTTTATCTTATTATTCTATCATTTGTCATAATAGATAGATGGTATTTAAATAGGTTGGAGGATAATATTAACATTATGAATGAATTATTTCATCTTCATTCATTAGTACGTACAAAACATTGTCAACCAATGTTTGTCATTATTAAAAGTGCAAGGATACATGGAATGAAAAAATATATAATTATTCAAAATAAAGGGCATGTTACAATCTACAATTATAATTTAATAAGTGAAATAAATTCTCATTTAGATTTCACTTCTTTATAAAAATCTGCATAAACATTTCCATTTAATTATTACATAAAATTCAAAGCATATTTTTTAGCAAAATATTTTTAATGGCTTTACCAATATAGAAAGAAATATAATGATGAAAGTAGTGTAAAATAATATCGTAATAAAATGTTGAAGTAATACTTCCATAAATATAAATTACAGTATAATATACGTATATTTCCTCCAATATTTCCAGTGTTTCAGTTCCTCTAAAATTTAAAAATAAAAAACACATTATTTCCCTTCAACATTTATTACTTTATTGCTAAATAAATTTGTGCTCCATACTTTATATTCCATTCATTTGATTCTCTAAAGAAAACGGTAGTATAATATAATTTCTTTTTAATGAACGATATTTCCTCTGATTTTCGACTCTTCGGTTTTCACTTAATTCACTTTTCCTAGCGGAAACTTGTGGAATAAAATTTCTTGATTTATCCAGGTTCCTTCTTCAGGTTCATCGATCATTTCGTTTTCACATTCTTTAATTTTATATATTTCTTCGAGAAAACTTTGTTTGCATAAAAAATATCCTGAAGATAAAGAATAATCTCTTCTGTTATCAAAGTGGCGAGATATTGTAAATCGACTGAGATCAAAATATCACGGCGTAAAAATAATTCTGTGCATTTCGATGAACTATTATTTTTTTATTCTTCGTGAAGTTCAGCATTATTTGCTTCATACGCGCGAACAGTTGGCGGGGAATGTAGCGAAAATACTTTAAGGTCTTCTCATTCGTTCATCTGCGCAGCAAATGGAAAAAAAGAAACAGAGAAGAGACAACGAGACAACAGAGAAGAAATAACGAATAATTTCATTGGCCGTTCGATATTTCCCATTTTACTCAATCCATCGGCGATGACCAAAAAAATACATCTATATCCTTGCTCTAGAAACAAGAAGAACACATAGAAACCCACCTTTTCCAAGTAAAAAGAAAACTGACGGAAATAATGTTTCTGCGTTATAAATTTTTCTTTTGTTAAATGTTTCCTCTAATAATATTCTTCAGTATTATTGAGGACTATGTTTTAGAAACGTACCTAGGATACGAATTTAGTTAATTTTATTGAATATCAAATATCTGGTATTCCCTAACGCATTAATTCAAATGAGATACAAATATAAGAATTCAGCGATAAGATTTACGAATCCTAAATTTAAAGATTTAAGCGAGTTTTGTTATTTAAGAAAGGATTGTTATTTTATATTATATAGTTTTCTATATAAAATGGCAAAAACTAAAGAGCGAGAAGCGAGAATTGATTTGGAACCATCGAGGTATTTCTTGAACACTACAAAGCAACACTTTATCCAATAAATTTTCTATTTGTAACGTAATATATTGTAACTTTCTCTGGAAGAATCGGAGAATCTTTCTGGTATTACCGGTCCCATCGAAGGAAAATAGCCTTCGTTTTCATTTTCGTAACCCAGCGAGTTATTTCTAGAGTGTGGTCCATCTATTGACATGAAAAATATCGCAAATTTCTCAGTTGTCGCGCCAGTTTCTGTCGCAACAAGAAAGAAACAAAAACAAACTTTACACTTTTATATCAAACTCAGATAATTTAATTCACTCATAGAACTCGACTACGGTGTAACAATGAACGATTATTTTCACACGAAATATTAAATGTATTGTTTATCATATAAAACAATTTTTTTCTCAAAAAAAAAAAAAAAAAAAAAAAAAAAAAAAAAATTTTTTTTAAAAAAAAAAAAAAAAAAAAAAAAAAAAACGTAGATATTCAAAGAACACCAGAATAAAAGAAAAATAAAGCGAAAAGAATTTATGTTTCAAAATACGATTCGAGAAATTTGACGATTTCTTTTTATTTCATTCTTGAACCGAGAAAAATCGAATATTTTTGGCACTGGATAAACGCAATATAAAAATACACACCAATGGAATAATATTAAGTCTATTTTTTTATCCCGAAAAATATTTGCATTCGAATTTTGTCTTAACTCTATTTGTGGTTTTTTCTACATATGTTTGAATGATTTGTTTGCATAGTTTCGCTAGAAAAATTTCGCCAACCAGAAGCGAATACTGAAAAGCAGGAAATGAGATAAAGTGATTGAGGTTTGCTCTTGAGGATACGCAAACATGTGTACTCACTGTCTATAGATTTAGTAATATCTCGTAACTCATTATTAATAATTATTGATCCATGAAAAATGACTTTCCCCATCAAATATTTAAATACTGATACTACGATCATAATAATTCTAGTACGAAATTTGTGCTAGATATTACAATTATTAACATGAAATTTGCAATATAGAAATATTTATTGCGTAAACTTTGCAGCGTAACGTAAAGTTACAATGTAAATATCTTGTAAATATCAACATAAAATTAGTGATTTATAGAAATGTTCTTAGCAGACAATATTTACTAGAAAATAAATAAAATTCAATTATTCAGACAGTAACATAAATTATACAACAAACTTTTCCAGTTTTTCTTGCGATCATTTTCTCTCACATAACGTAATGCTAATTTCGATGATGTAATATTCTAGGGAATATTCTGGAGCTGATATACTCCTAATAAACATGTTCCACATCCTGTAGCCATTGATTATGTCGTGTATCATTAATGTTTCTTGACGTCCGTCTTCATCTAACGGGGACAGCGGTCGATGTATAATGAGATACACGTGATTCTATCGCCTCGAGCATTCCTCGCGATCCAATAATTGACGTCGTACATTTATCGTTCGATACATGATCATTCCTCCGATAGAAAGACATCACTAGACACATAACCAATAACGAGAGATGGGGCACGCGACGTGGAGAAAGAAACATTCTCAAGAAGATGCTGATTCGATTAATTCTACAAAATGTGCAAGAGAATTATAATTTCATTTTATTGTTATGTCAACTCTTTCCGGTTAACGTGCAGGTATTTCCCGGTATTGTGATATCGAGGAAATGCCCCTAGAAATTACGACTGAACAGAGTTAAGTAATCGTTAGATAAAATTATCGATTTTAGAATAATTCCGTGGATGAAAGCTCGTTAATTACAATTCGAAATATAAAGATGATAGTTGCTGGCGTTTGTTATTAATTTTGAAGCGTACGAATGGTTCAACATTTATTACGTGTAGTTTGGAAATGCGTGGGAATGTAGGCAAAATTCGCAGAATTGAATATTATATTTTACTGGCATTTTGTATCAAATGGAAGTATAAAATATCCGTGAAAATATAAAAAAAAGATCGATTATCGGCTTTTTATCTCCTTTTAAAATACAGATAAAAAATTGCAGATAGAAAGCGAGGTTTCTGGAAAGGTGTTCCATTTCGATGAAAATTCGCATGTCTCGCGGGCAAACGAAAAAATCTGCTCGGAGGATGCAGAACTCTCGCCAGGGAAACTTGGACGAATCGAAAGTTGCTAGCAGCTCTTTCCAAAGAAAAGATTCGAATACTTTTCTGCGAGTTGGAAGCAGGGCTTTCCCCCGATGTTCTCGCGATTTGTTCCCCCTTTGGCCCTGCGCTCGTGCCAATCGTATGCGATTTCCTCTTTCAATCTTTCCTGTCGATCAAACGGACAATTTATTCCTTAAAAGCTTTCGACGATCTTCGAATATTAACTTCTCCCCTCTTTTTATTATTGAATTAAATTTGACACGAAAAGAAGCGATATATACAGTGATTCACGGACGCGATGAGATATAGGTTTGTTGTCGATCACAGGGATTAGAATTTTCGATGTCAACGTGAATCGTCGAGTCATTAGATTGATTAGCTGGAATTGAAAATTTATAGTTGTTTCCTCCTACGTGCTGGATCATCCATAAAGGAAACTTGTTATTCTAGATTACGTAATTAATTGGTCGTAATTTACTACGGCTGTTAAGGTTCTTGCCGAATTTGGAATATTTCTTCAGGGTATGTTGACTCGTTGGTAATTGAAATTAAATGTAATTGGATTTAACGGAAGAAAATTAGAAACTTATTGTAAAATATTAGTCTTGGTGAATATTGGAAATAGAATCTATTGTTGTGAAACTAGAAAATGAGAGTCGAAGTTGGAAAATTACGATCGCACAAAAGCGACTTGGAAAAGGATTTGATGGATTTGAAGATTCACTCGGCGATGGAAGATGAGCTTAATAATTTCTGACGGCTCGTTGCTAGTGGCCGTGTTGCATTTGCAAATATTTCAGCGCACTGGCGCCTATGTTTCATCGTCAAAATTGTTTAATTAACGTTACTAGTTGCAACGTAGACAGCTGTGCGATGAATTGCATTCCTCGTCAGTACGTAACAGACGCGTTGTGCAATTAAACGTGCACGTTCTATCACGAAACATTTCCCGATTTTTACATTAACATGTTAGAAACTTGGATATAACGAAAGAAATTCGAGACTTGGATGAAACTTTCACTGGATAAAACGAGTATTTGAATTGAGTCGAGAGGTTCGCTTGTTAAAATGCATGTGTTTCATTTTATTTTATTTTTCAATTCGTTTCGATTATTCCAAATTATCATAGAATTTAAATCACAATTTCCTCTTGGCAGCTCTGAATTTTTCCTGGCATTTAAATTTAAGCGATTAAACCACACTTTAAAAACAATATATCGTGATAACTCGTGGCTACAGGAATATTTCAAATATCCTGGAAATTTCTTTTCAAGCCCGTTTTACTCGATCTTTGCATTTTACAAAATTTTTGTCACGAAGTAATGATTCTACCGGTAATTCGCGATAAGCTCATCTCGAAGTAGAATACGCAAAATTTCTTACATCTTTATTTACAGATTCTCGCTTTGCTCACAGCCTCAGAATGTTTCAGCCTTGCGTAACGAGTCTTTCAACGAGTCGATTTTATTAATACGACGAGCTTAGCAAAATTCCTCGTGAAATTGCATAAAAATCCGTAACATGTTACGAACGTGTCTATAATGGGACAAGCGATATGCCAAAGATAAATATTTGACTAATGAGAAATTAAAGGAGTGGAATCCAGGGAGGACTGGAATTAGTATGCCTGCGAACAAATGTCTGGACGAAGTGCACCGCGTAAGTATGGAAATTTATCACAGAGGAGGCATTATCATAGTGATTAGTGGGCACGTTCAAGCACCGTGACGATAGTTGCGAGGAACAGGAGTCACGCTGATAAATTCGGCGTCACGCACCAAAGAATGTGGTCGCTACGCATGGCGAGTACGTATTTGAAAACATGTCACGTAATTCTCTCTCTTCTCTACGTTTTTATCTTTTTTTTATCGTCGATCGACTTCTTAATATCTTTTGAATATTCGCCACGCGACATACACTAGCTCACAGAATAATTCGATCATTAAGCTGCGGATTTGTATGCATAATTTATAAATAATAATTTATTGAAGGCGAATAATATTCTGTTTATTTAAAAGGGTCTAAAAGGGAACCGTTAGCTTATTCGGAATTAAACGAGAGGATAAGATGTGGATATTTAAAGCATATTTTAAGTATCCTCTTAGTATAATCTTATTTTAGGACGCATATTGACCGAAGAAACTAAAACCAACGTTAAACACGTTTAACGTTTAATACTGTTTACACAGTAATTTAAACCGTAATTTAACAGATTTATTTGAACCACCATTTGTAAATGATAACATAGAAAGGAAGCAAACATTATTTAAAAGTGAAAAGAATAATCTTTTGTTATTAAATGAAATCTTCAAAAAAGAACTGTATAGTAACTCGACGAATTGTTCACAAATAGTAGGAAATATTTCGGTCGGTTGAAATAAAAGTTGATTCAGAAGTTAACGTAACCCAAACACGTTACCACGATTAACGGTACTCTGCGTGGATTCTAAGAATTTATTCGCACGCATATTTTACGTGAAATCGAATGGCAATCGCACACGGTGCCTCTGGATCTCGTCTGTATCATCTGAAACGCTCGTCATTCATATTAAAGAGCTCAAGTTCACTCACCTTCGTCGTTCAAGTAGTTCGTTCACTCGTATAACTTTTTATAGTCGCAAGAAGGAAAAAGGTACGATTAAATTTGCACGTTAATATGTAGGAAAATCAAACCTTTCTATTAGCAATCCATTTACAACACGCGTCTTTTATTAATAAGACAGAGAAAATAGTATTCTGGTCTCTTGAAAAGTTCAATATTTCCATTTCACCATTCACCATATCAGCGCCATTCAACCAACTCGCTCAGCCAAATTCAGCCACTCGATCAAAAATTCTCCCCTCAGCATCGCTCTGGTCAAATCGCTTAAAGCCAGAAATTATTCTGACACGCGACTAACGTTCCTTCGTTATAACACCTACTTCGTTAATTTACAATATAATTAACAATTTAAAATCGTCTGTAGATCCCAAAGATATTAAAACCGCCACGTGTCGTGTTATTCTTTCCACTCGAGGCGTGGACGCGTTTATCGAATCGCAAGACAGTATAATTACGGTGTGATGTTACGTGTACACACGAGGCAACAGCTGTTGAACACACACAGGCAACAATCACGAAACTGTCTGCGAGCAAGGGAGAGTCACGAATGGTCCGGTTTAGATAAAACTTTAGACCTCGCTATTTTTAGCTGCCTAAATGGTTTCAAGAAGATCGGAGACGGGTCGTTAGCGACCTTTTCGTTCTTACTGGAAGAAAAAATGATACATAGTCGACACCTGACCAACCAGTCGCCATTTAACTGAACGTTGCGGCTCAATAGGATTAAGCGTCTGCGCCGCGTTAATTGCATTACGAGCACATCGCAGACAACGTAGAAGCCAACGTTCGCGTACAGATCAGGATTTGCTAAAATTCTGAAGTTTCTTTAAATTCTTTTCTTCGTGTGATAGAAGAAAGTGTATAAAACGAGCGGTATAAAAGACTCGATAGTTCTACAAAATCGATATATATTTAATAGGAGCGGTGAATAAGTATAATATACGTTATATTTATGATGATACATACCAGAGGATAAGTCACTATCGCCGATATGGGAAAAAATTTGTAGTACGAAAGTTACCAGAATTCATAGCGTATATCGATTTTTGATTTTTGTTTCATCCGTCACGGTTTTCTTCGTAATTTCCGAATTACTTTATATCGTCGATCAGTGTCAAGAAAATTAGCAAGTTACCACGAGAATGGAAGCTCTCTATGGGGAATCTGAAGTTAATGAAAATGAAGTTAAAAATAACGCTTGAATTTGGAATTCAAATTCCCAGGGGAAAGAAAGTTCTTTAAAGCTTGCTTGATTAAAAACTTGTGCCGATTTGCCAATTCCTCGTGTACCTATAACATCTACATACCGTTATATTAAATTGTTTTCGTTTCTGAAGCGACAAAATTCAAATAAAAATTTAAGTTGCGACTTTACCCGGCAAGCTCGTTTAATCTGATGAGACCTCGTCACGCGATTCGACTTTATTCGGATTTATTTCATTCGCAAACAAGGTATAATATTATTTTCGACGAACAAACGAGGCAGACTGGGACGAGTTTATACATTTCCGCCCTCCCTCCCCTCTCTACGCAATTTCGCCGATATCCAAATTAGCCGCTTTTATCCGTACGTTCAACAAACTGTTTGCACCGTTTTATTCGTTTCAATCGAATCGACAAACGAAAGAATAAAATTATTCGCTGCCTGCTTTCGTATAACGTTGCGTTAAATGTACAATATTTTGTGAATTTTATCGCACACATTTCACCATATTAATCGTTGTTATGATACTTATTTTTTAATAAATAATACTTATTCACGCGTACTGTTCAATTATTCACATTATATTCGTCGGTTTTTTTTTTTTTTTTGAGAAAAACGCGTTATTTAGAAACGATTTCCCCTAATTTAAAAAATATTTATCGCGATTGCAGCGAAGCAATTTCAACAGAATCTCATCTGTTTCTCTCTCGCAATATCAAAAATTACTGAATATGCCAGCGCGTGCCGCTATTAAGAAAATTCGCGACACAAATATGAAACGTGGTGATCGCGAAATTCCGCGATTGGCATCGCTTCAAAACTTTTCGACACGCATCGCCGCGTTTACGTGAAAATTTCATAAATGTCGACGCGACTTCGTGTCAAAACTCGAAACACGAAACTCAGTGTGGAACAAATACGTGAGAATTGCTTTGAAGATGGCTGATAGAAGAGGAAATAGGATACTTCTTTCATAGAAATCGCGGCGAATTTTGAAAGAAACAGGATGGATAAAAGAATGAAATTCGATTAGACCGGAAGTTCTAAAGATCTTGTTAAACGTCGTCAGCCTGTAGTCTAAAATATATTTCCTACCAAGCGACTTCTGGAATTGTTAATAACTTTCGCTAAATTACCATGTGACGTCGTATTTGCAATTTTAATCAAAGCAAAAATAATTGGCATAAAATATGACTTTTTCATAGTAATAGTGTGCACGCATAATATGATACTCGGCGTAAAATATGACGCTTTTCAAACTTTTATTCGAGATCCCAACTTTATTCTGCGAAAGAGAAAAAAAATTTCAATTTCTATTTTGATTATAAATTATAATGAAGCAAATTGGGTTATGGAACTGTTGTAACACAAAATTCGTTCTACATCTGAAAACACGTTTAAGTAGAGAAATATCTGAGAGCCGTGGAAAATGTTCGTTGTTATTACGTGGCAGTCACACACGAGCACTCGACTCAGTTTGTGCTGCAGAGTAATGCAAAATTTGAATAGCGAAAACCGTGACATCGCGTTTTATCGTGTCATCGTGGTTGATGACAAATAACGCTCGCCGACTCGACTAATTTCTGCAAATACTTTACGCTTGGCAGACCCGTTGATCGAATAATTTTGGAGGTCTATAAATATTCCGACCACTGCATTTCATTAGCGATCCAATAATATCGGTCTCGAGTTTCACAAAAATTTTCGGTCACACTTTGAGAAATCCTGTTCGTTCCACCTTCCAACAAATTTATTTGCCCACGTTGAAAAATAATTATTTATTGTAAGATAGGATTCGTACTTGGCTAGCAGAGTAGCATCTTCTCCAAGATTATATGGATATTAATTATCGTATTAATTATTGTATAAATCAAAATTCCATCCAGAATCTTATAGTATTATAGGACCATATTTTTTTTCTTAATATAGTACATTCTCTTTTCTAAAATTATACGATACTCTGAATAAATATACGAGAATATCGATTGTTCAAAATTATGAAGCTTTGCAGGTGAAATAGATAAAAATGTTGAGCTTCGGGAAAGAAGAATTTAACGAAAATTCCAACTTGAAATTTAAATTGTAAATTTGTACTTAATAAGTTCGTAGATAAGATGATTTTGATCTTTAAAAGAGCAAAGAATCGAGTACAAGGTTCGAAAAGAAGAAACGCAACAATAGTTAGAAGGAAGACGTGCACGGAGAGCAATTATTTGGGGAAAATAAAGGAAAAAGAAACGATTTTACGCTCGAACGAGAGCAAAAATTCGGAAAAGGTAGCGTCTGTACGGAATTGTCTGTGGAAAGAGCGCACACACGAGGCAGTGGAGAAGAAGGTGCAAGGAAATTGCATCGCGAACAACCACAGAGATTCGTCCTTTGCTCGACGAGGACCTCGCTCTGTGAATCTCTCCACAAAAGGATTTTAATGATTCACCTGATAGACCGTGTTTCGAATTTCCAGCGACTGGACAGCTGCGCTGTGATTCTGCTGTCTCGTTAAAGAGTTCGAAACGATTGCGAGAAGATCCTCTTCCTTTCTGGATTTTAACACGGGATAATGAGCAGCTCTTGTCCTTCTGACATGCTCAGAACAAAATTCCATAATACTTGTCGCGATACAATCTTCTTAATTTTCAGGTATTTGAATATTAAGTCGACAGATTTGGTATTTTATAATTTTCTTGTACGACGTTGGCAATATGATTTTAGAAAATATAATGTTTTATATATAGCAGTAACGATATTCTTCGATATAATTTTTTAATAGAATAAAGCAAACTAATATCGTACTACAAAATCGAAATTAATTACTGTACAAGCAAATCAATTACCTTGTCTCTTTACATCAGGAAATTATATTGAAACAATTATTATTATTATTACACATAAAGTATGTATAATATATATAACAAAATTAATCTTACAAACAAATTCATATGGGTACCCTTGTACTAAAAATCCAATATTTCCTACTTTTAAATTTTAAGAAATTATGTACAAAAATTAAGTACGCGACAATAGTATCGAACGCGTTACGATTTGAGAAATGTATTTATAAAATACATCTCACGAAATCGCAATTGTGAAAGAAAATAAGAAGAAGGTGAATGATAAAGCCTCGTTCTACAATAGTGCCGGAAACGATTTCTCCCATATAGCATCAGGATCAAAAAGCAGAGAGAAGTTTCATTTTGAAACGAATCAATCTCCTCCGCAGAATGATCGACGAGGTCGAACGATTACTAATTCAGCGTTGAAGTAATTGTGTTTCAACGTTTTCCCCCATTCGCTTGAAATTAATGGAGTAATTTTGTACGTAATGGAATTTCGTGTGTTGTTTCGAATTTCAATATCCATCGTTTAAATCGTTTTCGATAGTGCACGGCGATGCACCTACGTTACGTTAACAGAGCTAACCAAATTTTTTCTATCTTTCTCATTATTATTTCATTCTTTTAATTATTCAGTTGTTAGCGAATTAATTGAAATAAAATAATACACGATATTTTATAATATAGAATTGATTAAACATTTAATTTTTGTTGGAATCTATATTTTATAAAAAAGAAGAGAAAATATTTTTAAAAAAGGAAAAAGGAAGAATAAATTATTCAGGGAATTATAGGATTTTATTAGGTTTTCCTGTTAATCCGCGTGTCACGAGCTTGCAATAATGGAGCATCGACTTTTAATGATTCCTCGTTTCGATGGAAAGCTGGAAAATTCGGCGAAATTAATTAGTCTACCGTTTCACGCCCACGAACATTAACCATGACTTTTTGAGACCAGGAAATTGGATTTGATTGAAAGCGGATTAGATTGATTCTTTGAAGTTTCGTCGAGTTTCTCGTTAAATCGAAACCACGCTGCTTGAAAATTACTGTTCGTTTCATGTTTAGTTTACTCGTGATGGTTTAATCACGCCTATATATATCCCATTTCTGGCATTTCGTAATTTCTGTATACTTAACATCCGAGTATTTATTTTACAATTTTTATACGATAATTCTTGTCCGTGCAATATACTTCTCATCCAAACTGGGTCAAGTTTTCAAGCCACGAATTTTAGCCGAAATAAAAGAAATTCTTAGTGGAATAAAGTACTGCGATTCTTCTGCAGATTTAAATAGATATCTTTGGAGCACGATTTTCCGCTAAAATTGAAAAATTCTCATTCGAAGTATTATTCTAACTGCTTTATAAATCACGATCTTTGTCCAGGGCTAAAATATTCTCATCGAAAGTGATACTACGACTCATTGTAAAAATTCGTATAGAAACTCATATGAAAGAATGTGTCGCAGGACAGAATAAAAGATTTCATTCAACATTGCAGGAATTCTCAATGAAACAGACGACGCGAACTCGTCCTAACTCATCCTCTAAGCCAAATATTCCTTGGCAACGATTCACATACAATTAAAGAACGTTGATCGACGCGAAGAATGGACGGAAATTCCATAGACCACAGACCACGGAAGACACGATGCTACGCTATCGTTTCATCGTGGAACGATCCGGTAATTTATCCGCCTCTCCATTCGCGAATCGCTGGCATTCCAGTTCTCCATCAAGAATCCGAACCAGTGATTCTCCCGCTCTTTCGTTTCGCGGCAAAGTATTTGCGGTTTTGACTGTGTATTCGTGTATGTGGACATGTCGATAACGCGTTTCGATGGTGAAACACGAAGCGATGGTGATACAACGGTAAATAACGTTTTACCGCGATGAAAACCGCAATCGATGTTCCGCCCTCGATGAAATTTCTCACAGCAACTTTTCTTCTTTTTTCCACTCCTCTCCTTCGTCGTTACGTAAATCGGTCTAGTTATTAGGAGATTACCGAAGAATCGGCCAGATTGTATAGATTAGAAGCACGAGTTATGTAATCGTGCATTGTTAGTAGATAAGGCAAGTGTGGGCGTGTATTATGGAGCATGTTTGCCGGAGGTGAAATTAGGGAAGAAAATGTCAGAAAAATGACGACATTATGATAATTTTCTTGGATTTTTCTTCGGTAGGAGGTCGTTTTACATTTCGTGGTTAATTATACTGGTTCCTTTATCCTGTGTATAATTGATCACTATGTGTAATTGGTGATTTAATCTTAGATCGTATTAATTAATACGATAGTTGCACCTTTTCATAATTTTACCATCTAATTTTTGATAGCAGCTTTTTCCCCTTCCTTTTAAAATTCCAATATATAATATTGAGTATTTCTTACTTACATTTCGTGGTTAATCCTGTGTGTAATTGGCGAATTAATCTTAGATCGTATTAATTAATACGATAGTTGCACATTTTCATAATTTTACCATCTAATTTTTGATAACAGCTTTTGGCCTCTCCTTTTAAAATTCCAATATATAATATTGATTATTTCTTACTAACATTTCGTGGTTAATCCTGTGTGTAATTGGTGAATTAATCTTAGGTCTTATTAATTAATACGATAGTTGCACCTTTTCATAATTTTACCATCTAATTTTTGATAGCAGCTTTTGACTTTTCCTTTTAAAATTCCAATATATAATATTGATTATTTTTTACTAATATTTTTTCTGTATTTTATCCATCACTAAATTAGTGTTAAATAAGGATTGGATAATGGTGATAAATAATGTGAAATTGAAATTGTTTGAGTACGACAAACAATTGTTACATATTTTGCTTCGCACAGCGTAGAAAGGATGAAGGATTTGTTTTTAATAGCGTAAATACGCGAAACGTATACTTTATTTACTCGTTCTTTCATTAGTTGACAAAATTCCAAACCATCGCGCGAATGAATTGGACAAATTGGAGAACTTGTGTACACACACGCGCACACAGTTTCATTTTTCAGTATAACAATTTATTTCCTGAACGAAATCCTTTACTTCGTTTATTTTCCTCATCAGTTTGAGAAAAATTGAATACGGTTGCTGCTTGGAACAGCTGGAGAAATAGTTACGGTATGGAGTTTCGTACTTTAAAATAAGAATTTACTGTTTCCCTATTAGCAAGAGGAAACTCGTGCATATTATCAGGAAAAAAATATTCTCCCTTATCAATACGAAGAGTCACAGAAGTTTCTACATATGAAGAACACAATTTTTGATTTCTAACACGTTTCAAATTAGACGTGTGACAAGGCGTGAAAATAGTATTTTAACTGCTCCAATTTCCACCTCGATACTCCATCAATTTCCACCTGTCAGTTTCGATTTTCTGAATAAGTCTCTACAGAAGTATCAACAATCCAGTCATTTTCTGTGACAGCATGAACAATCCATCGACGTAGAAAATAATCCCATCCTATGACATATGCGATAGTCCAATAGTCCTCCATAATGACATTAATAATTGAACAATTCTCTATAATAATTTTCTTAATTCCCTGAATTTCCTTCTACGCGATTTAAAACACCAAATACCAATTAGTCCTTCCGAAATCATCAGAGCAGGAATTCAGTACACAAAGCGTTATTCCCAACGACTGACGTCGATAAATACTCAATTACTGGATGGAATGCGCGATCAATGGCTACTCTGGCTTTGATAAAAATAATGGCGGTGAGAGATGGCTGGCGTGGAATGAAAACAAGCCAGCACGAGGTTGCATTGTGACGCAGCTCGAAAAGCAGACACGCGTGCCATTGTCGGCGCTTGTCCGCAGTACAATGCCGAAAGTTAGATCCGTTGGCAATCGAAGGCCATTTGCGTGTGCCGCGAGTGAACAACCGGACAACGGCGCTTTGATACTGTAAATACAAACTAAAGTATTAGTGACAAGACAAATTATTTGGGACGTGGCCAGGAACGCGTTTATCGCGCGTTCTTGCGGGCATATCGACTGTCCATGAACGACGTCGCATTAACCACGCTAACGTCGACAATTGGGTCAAGATGGTTAACAAATTTTGAGGAAATTGTTATTGTTTTCGCTAATAGTTGGAATTATTCGTGACCTCTCGGTGCAGGAGCAAATGAAATTAATTGCGACTGAAATTTAGTGTCGTTGCGAACTTATGATAAGATCGCCAGATTCAAACGTGTATGTATTTTCAATTTTCCAAGCAATTTGGGAAGAGGCTTTGGAGTAAGTCTGTTCTTAAATAAATGTTACTCGATAAATTGGTTATATGTACGAGAATTGAAATTTTGTTGGATGATAGTAGATTAACCTTCGATGTTTCTTTCATGGAACAAAAAAGTAATACATAGTTAGGAAAACCAAGCGGAAATCCCAGTATTTTTAATGCTAAATACCATCACCTGTCGTGTCAGTGTTCATTAGATGGAATCTGTTGCGTGTCAATCTACATTTACATTTGAATAGTCGATGCCCAGAAATTTTTGCGTTTCTCTGTAATTGATCTGATCGTACCCTGATCGGTAATCCTTGAGAACGGCTATGTTAATTACAGAGTCGTTAGAGTGGCTGAGTAATTTCTGCAAAAAGAGCCACGTGTTTCCAGGTGATGTCTTCATTGACATGTAAAAAATTCGCTACAAATTTTCACAATTTTCTAGAATAAAAAAAGAAACAACGTGATAAATAAATCAGTATTGAGAGTAATTATTGAGAGAACTTCTGTATCTACACTTGGGGACCAACTATCGCGTTTATACAGGTGTCGAACAAACTGTCCTTACTCCATTTCGCCTCGGGTGCAACAGAACGCATTGATCGTGTGGCAAGGTCAGGCAATCGTTCCCAAAATTTATCTGGGATGTCTCAACGCCAATGATTTATCAGCCAATTCTCGAAAGACCTTCGCTTGATCGCATTTTCGTTAATTATGATCTCGTTTGCCATCTGGTAATTGGCTTCGCTCGTTCCTCGTCTCTCTTTCGATTTAATTCGTGCATCTTAATAAGAATAAGCAGCAGCTTTCCATTAAGTTGTTCAGTTTGCTGAGATAGTTACAGTTTCTTCAACCTTCGCCTAAATCTTTGCATAATGTTTGCACGTTTAGTCCACTTGACTAGACCTTTGGATCTATTTAATTTTGTTAGACCTGTAAATACTATTGAGAAATTCCAAATATACTCGTATGCGTCACAGTAGAAAAAAGTACAAAATTGAATTAAAAAAGAAATGTAAATTTGATGATTCAACTGATCCTGAGTTTGGTGCAGAGAATTAAGTATAAGCAAGGGTTTACTGGAAAACTATGCAACAGTTGGCCAATTGGTGATCAGCCTCGATTCACAATCGGTCAGGGTTTCACATGCATGAGTTAGCAACGATCCGCGAAACGCCATGTCAAACAGATTTCCTTCGACGGGAAACCGGTTTACCAACATGGATTCAGCGTACTTGTGATCTGGCTTCTGATTGTCCACTTATCACTCCGGGATTCCTACGTCAGTGACACCGTTCGTATAACTAGATACTAGTTTTAGCGAGAACTGTGAAAATACTTCTTACGCCATTTTGCAACGATTATTTGACATTAGAAACGCCGGCTTTTCCTTTTTTTCATATTCTTGTTGAATAATATAAATCATTTTATATTATACGTCAAAAGGAGCCTGAGAATTTGTTACTAATAAAGTGAGAATATTTATGTAAATTCATATTTTTCGGAACTGAAAGAAATGAAACAGATTTACAATGATTAGTTTCTTTTAGATATCTTGAATATTTTTTCATATTACGTGCACCTCTTCCGTATATTTCTTCATAATTTTTGCATAAATCCATAGATATCTGTACTCTAAGCGTTATTATGAATAAACTACAAAATATATTCATTTTTCTTGAATCACTTGTCAATAATTATACGAAAATGATATAAAAATAAATAAAAAAAAAAATCCTATAGATTTCTCATAGGATGTATATGAACAAGAGCTTGTTTTCACAAGGTTTTACTATTAAAATAAAGATTCATATTTCGTGTATAATATTTATATTTACTTGAATAAAAATTGTATACAAGAGACGTCGCGAGCTTATCTACAATAAACGACAAAAAGACAATAGTCGAAGCTACGTCACTGCACAAAACACCGTCCCAAAAATGCGTCTTCCGGCCCATTAGCCCGAATATCAAAGAGAGTTAAAAAGAATCTGCAGAGCCAGAAACAACCCTTTCACCCAAGAAAAGGTTAAACGTGAATTCCAAAATTCCAGAAACGACACTTTGATCCAAATTCGTGACTCTAGAGATATTATGATTTCATTATGAAACTTCAACCTCTTGCTTCAACCATAATCCTTAGAGCACAATCATAAAGGCGACATGACCACCATGTTCCAATCAATCGAACGACATCAAATATTCAGGTATCGCAAAGAAATTCCTCTGGCGAGCTCATCATTCCCTGAATAGCCTTCTTCTTTACTCTCCTTGTTGGGTCTGACTGTGCCTTGCTCGAATGGCTATGTCTACCCCTACTATGATGACGGTCAGGCAAACTTTTCGTAATGTTCGACAAGTGTGAAGGATTTCTGCAACGCGAATATGAACCAGACCGACTGACACAGGACATTGACATCCCACTATTCTTATTTGCCAGTTTTTGATCCAAATTTGAGTACTCCATTGTTGAAGATTCGAAACTGTTGCCCGAGTACACGCTGTTCTGGGTTATGGAGGATGGTCTCCTTTCTAGCTTCGTCAAATGGTGATTCGTTTTTGGCAAATGACATCTGGACTTGGTGAAATGGAATAGAGGAGTCCTAGGAGGCTCTGGGATGCCATTTGTGAACAGGATTGGCACGATCACCACTTTTTCATCTGTCTTGGCCATCTTTATGTCGGATAGATTTTTCAGTACATCAGTCTTGCTATTATTTATCGATTCTGAAGATTTTACCAGAGTTTGTACCGATTTTTGGTCGACAACATTCGAAGCTCGAAGCTGTTTCTTTGTCTGCTTTCCTGAAAATTCATTTTGTCCACGATCTAGAATAGTCGTCATCGAATCTTGGTCCTTTTTCGAGATTACTAGCGAGACCTGACTATTCACACGACTACGATTTACGTAGCGAGTTCTACCGCTTCCTTCAGACCCGAAAACCATCACAGAAGCTAAGATACTCTGATCCTGGGGCCTAATGAGACTGCTGTTAGACTCGTTGTAGGAACGCTGACATGTTCCACTTGTTCCTTCATTATACGAACTCTCACCTACAGTTTTTCCATATGTATAGCGTTCTTCTACAGAAGTATTGACACTTATGACACGTAGATCGGGTCCAGTAGTAACAGTCGAGGCATCCAAAGTCCTAATTAGTTTCCCAGATCCACATCCAACCCCTGACGTCCCTGCTTGTGCCATTTTGTCCAATCTCTTAGTCACATTTTGGCATCTATGATCGATTGTTTTACTAGAAACAAGGTTTGCCTCGTTCTTTTTCGCGAACTCTTTGGATTTATGAAATTCTGACTCGTCATAGTACTTAGAAGAGTGTGGTTTGTAATAATCAAAGGCTTCGTTTCTGTAAGGTCTGTAGCAAGAACTGCTGACAGATGGGATCAGTGATCCAGATGGATCATTGTCTACTGGCCCTCCAAAATTAGCGTAAGAATTTCTCACAGAGGCGTAGTTATTATTGTCTTCGATTCGCCAATCGCTGGCTATGGTTGACACATTCCTTTCAACGTGTTTAGACGAACGGACTCGTGGAGCCATCAGCGAATACGAGTCTTCATTTGTGAAGCTGATGTTCCTGCTGATAGGTTCTCTCATAGAGAAGGAATCCTGAGTCAGAAGAGTCTCTTTAGTCTTTGTGCCAGGCCCTAGCGCAGTGTAGTTTTTGTTGCTTTGATGTTGACCCATCAGACGAATGACCTCATTTCCTTTGGAGTCCTGGCCAAAAGTCTCTGTTCTACGCAGATAGTACCCAGACATGTCAGTCGATGTCGTGTACTGACAATAATGACTCTGCCTTGGCAGAGACGGGACATTGAGATTCAGGGCTCGGAACTTGCCACTAATTTCATTGAGTTGATGCTGGAGAGGACCTAGTTCGCCATCTATCTTAAGAATCGCGTCCGTGTCCTTGGTAATTCGAGGCTGTTGCCTCGGATGATGTAAACAAGAATGCTTCTTTTCTTGAATTGGGGGAAAGTAAAAAGATTTGATAGAAGGATGAGGATTCTCGGCGATGCCTATCAGATCGCCGTTTTCTTGCGTGTTTCTAGAGTTCTTTGGCTCCTTGGTAGTGGACCCTATTCCGCCCGAGCATCTGCTGCTTTTTCTTTCTTGCTCGAATTCTTTAGAAGATACGTCCTCTGGTAATTCGAAGAATGTCACTTCCTTGGTGCAACTTGGTGAATCGTTGCTGGTGTTCTGAGCAGGATAGGATTATTTGGGATTGATGTAGGAAAGAAAAACAGGTAGATTCTAATTCTGTAATATTAAGTCTCTAGAAGACTGAGTAATTGGAGTGGAAGCCAAATGGATTGGCCAGTTAAGATTATTTCTTGTTTGCCACTTTTTCGTATCACGGAATCCCCACCTAGTAAGATCTCTACAGGGTGAGATGAAATTTGTGGTACAGACGAGGTCAGGAAGATCCTATGGTCTAACATAATATGAAAATCAAAAATAATTTGAAAAAGAAGCTTCCAGAATAATTTCATCATTCTTGATTTTCATTTTATTTTGAATCATAATATCTTCGTGATCTTATATATATCACGAATTTTGTTTCACCCTGTATATACATCGACTAGACTGTTCAACATCAGAGACGTACGGTCGTATCTATACGTCCTTTAACGTAATCACCCTCTTTCTTTTTTTGCCATTATACTTTTACTGTCTTGTGACTTACAAGGGTATCCTCCCTCATTCGTTTTTTTCTTTTTTTTTTTTTTTTTTTCTTACCAACATTCATCTTTGTCCTTTAACAAGAATGGAATAGGAAAATAGCGGAGGATTAGATCAAAGAGAGATATAATTAGAAGAAAAATAAAGCTTGTAACGTCTTTCACGGAGTTAATATTTATAACAATATGGGCGACGTGATATGGGATGCTGATGAAGTTTTATGAAAAATAGAAAATAGCCAGGAAAGTCTATAAAAGGGTTTAAACCCCAAGTATGAAAAATTATTTCATTGGTTCTGTTCTGATGAATAATCACCTGGAGCATAGGTAACACGATTTTCGACTCTAGTTTCTTGGACTCGTAATTTTCATCGATCATCTCCATCACAAAAGTATCGGTTGAGCTGGTCTGGTTGGAGGCCGAGGATAATTCTGGATTAATTCGAGTTACGATCATCTTCATTTTCCTTTGACGTGCTATGGAAGATTCTGACATCATTGTTGCGCTTCCTTCTTCGTTCTCCTCTTTCGACGAGCTGGTGCTTTTTAGCACTGGCATTGACTCTGACTTGGACAAAATTCTGAATGCTAAGGCTGCTTCTTGATTGCAAGACGACTTCTCCGATGACTTTTCTTCCTTAGGTCTCGGATTCTTTGCTTCGTAGTCACAGTCTGAACCGATTTTCCTTAGATTCCTTGGCAGGATCTCTTTAATTTGCTTCCCTTGCATGTCGCGGATTGCTCCTTCACTGGACGTCTCGTAATCTCCGTCTGATATACGGGAAAGAAAATTACAGTGTGGCTTGTAGATTATGTTGAGTGCAATTAATTAGTCGCTTTTTAATCACTTTTCCATTGTTATTTCGTTGGTAAAATCGATATATAAAATTTATAAAATATGAAGACAATTTTGTATGTGGTAAATCGATGATAAAGAATAAATTTACTATATTACTAATACATAAGAAATGGTTCCCAATTCGTTTACAATTTTATTATAATTTCGGAACCGAAATAATTATATTAAATTTTGTATGGTATAAAATATGATACTATTTAATTATTTGATGATATTTTATACTATGACTGGTACATTGAGGCAATGCCCATTCACGTGCTCATCACAGTATACTAACGACTGCTCTATGAACCCGTTAGTTTCCACATAGATCATTTCTAAACGATGCCTTGACTATGATTAATGCCACCAAAACCATGCCGCTCGTCAAACTTCTTCCTGCCAGGAAACTCCACCACCGAAATCAATCATCTTTGACTTTATATCTCTATGTCGTTGAATGTTCATTTTGTCAGACACAGAATTTGTCTTAAATACTCTTTTCCTAGATCGTGAAGGGTTTTCTCAAATAAAAAAAAAATTATTTTCAGGAATTTTTCCTTCTCGAAATGAAATAAAAAAATATTATTTGAAACTCTATCGCTCATAGTATCAATCATTTTTAATATACACTGTATATTAAATATTTCTCTCGCATAAAATACCAATTGCATCTTCCTTTTCAAATTTTCTTTTCTGCTCCAGGATTGCTTTTGTCCTATTAAAACCAGAAGTTTCCACTACACTATGCTTTTACCATATAAACGAAGAATTATATTTTCCTCAACCTCTTTCATTCCACAACACCTCCTTTGATTTATTAAAAGAAAAATTACATTTCTACGAAACCTCTTTATCCCGAGATTGCTTTTGGTCCGTTAAGTCAAGAATTTTTTAATATGTTTCTACCACATCATACGCGAGTTACATTCGTATCGAATCTCCACTTTCCTTCGAAGATTATTGTTAATTTGGCAAATGAAGGGAAGCTACGAACACTCTAGAGAATTAAAGATCATAACGAACCATCGGTCTCCGAAGCGCAAGTGGTCATGTAGCTGGCTCTGGCCTCGACTGACATCACGATCGAGAAGGTTAGGCTACCGATACCGCCGCATCTCTGTCCTCTCTTGCCTCTTTACCACAGATCTAATGGCGTCGATCAGAGGGGCACGTGTCCTCGCGGTCCCCTGCTACCATAATTCAAAGAGATCGCGGTGGAAATCGCGAAAGTCTTCCACGTACACACGTGATCCTGCGCGATTCTGACGAAGACAGCGACATTCGTGTGTCGCCGGACCAGTAATCGAATCGAACGATTGTTTTATCGAGACAGGTTTGTTTTCGTTCGTCTTCCTTCACGTATCATATCATAGCTGACAAAATTTTGTAGATTTTTTTGAAACAACGAAAAGTATATTTTTTACAAAAATGTATAACTTTGACTTAGCGAAGGTTTCGTTTCGTTGGATAGCTTGGATATTTTGTATAAAAAATTGGACGTTCTTTTGGACAAATAAAGGGTAATGTATGTTAGATAGCTGAATTTAATGGATTTAAGAAATAATTCGAATTTTTTTAAATTGAATATTCAGTGTCAGCGAAGTCATTAATATCGAAACTTAATAATTTCTCTATTTTCCCTCTGTTTTAATACCGACTTTTTCATAACGATCTACGTTCAAACAAATGTTTCGAATTCAAAGCGTTCCCCAATATGAGATTTCAATCCGATCGAATCTTTTCTGTTTTCTCTGTCCACCTAACATTTTGGTGAACCCAGTCTTTTACGTTATAAACGAAGAATACAAACATTTCTGCTCTCGTTTCAATAAAATATTCTGTCGATTATTCACTTCGAAAGTTCATCTCTTGAATTACATTTATTATTATTAAAATATTAATCTTTCCAATATTAACATTTAAATTGACTAAAACCATTACACATTTAAATACGTTTAATACACTTAATTATGTAACATATGTATACAAATGATAGAATTTCAACTGTAATTTCACAGAAGCCAAAATTATTTCATCGAGCGTTAAACACTTGAAACGTGTTACATCGTTGTCATAATCTGCGGTGAAAATTTTCATCGCAGTTCGAAACGAATTTCCCGCCGAAGAAATCGATCATAACGATCGTTAAAAACTTGACATCGTCGGCTCGTTGATATTTCGCGAGCATAAATACGAGACGACGATTCCAACAAACATAATTACGCATCAGCTATCTTGGTAGAGCAAGTTGGCAGATGTCCACGAGGAATATCGTTCGAAATGCACAGGCCATCGTAAATATGAATGATGATCGCGATACCGTAAATTATTCTGTCACCTATGACGTTCTGGACATTCTAAAATAATCGCGGGGAAAACCTGTCCGTGCGACTGTTCGCGCGTTTCTCGAAATATATCATCTAACAATGTTAACAACGAAACGTTTCACGCGCATACAAAATATAGAACAATGATCTTTCTTGCATGCAAGGAAGGCGTGGAATTTTTAGGACAAGGCTTTTCGCCAAAAAATTTCATTCTATACTTTTTATTTCAATCGTAATTTAAAACAAACGATTATAAAACACTATTTATACTATTAATTAAATCTATAATATTTCTAAATAAATAAAAATAACGCGTAGAAACACCGATTTCAACGATACGATGTTTAAAAAAGAAAGAAACATTTCTTAACAAACAATCATAAATGCTCTCCTTCTGTAGAATAAAATACGATAACACGCTGATACATAAAACGAACCAATTATACACTTTATCACGAAATACAATTCTTAATGATTTAACGAATTGTTACGTCGCGTAAGATGGTCAGCGCGACGTCCCTTATGGTCTGACCGCCCAGGCCCACGTACCTCCACACCGACCCCCAATAAACCTAAGGAACCACCATAAACCGAATCTTTTTCCTCATTAACGTTGGTGATAACCAATGGGCATCGCGGATCGTTACCCTCACCTTTCTACCGAGAAGTGTGAAGAACGAATCCGCATTCCTAGTTCGAAAGGGCACACCCACACCGAGCTTTCCTCCGTAGGAACACGAGACGTGTCCTCGCTTCCTGAAGTCACTGTCTATTCAACTCTCAGTCAGTCACAATTCAATCAAACTCACAGTCTTCGAGTCAACGTTCCGTCAGTCATCGGTATATACTAAAACACCTCTTCACCGCTAGAAGAGTCATCACGTCTGTATCGGGTCTCTACCCTTAAAACTAATCGTGTATCAAAGTGTACTCACGCACCAGCGTAACTATCTTCTACACAAGGCTGCTGGAATAAAACTTAAGTTACATTCGTCAATTCAGTGTGAATCCATTTGAATTACCCCTATTATCCCGTAAGAAATACGGGGATCGACCTGTTCGTGGCGTCGATTAATAAGACAATCGTAACGGGAATTTACGACTCCCGTTGACGCGTTTCCTCGCGACCGCGTCTCCCCGCGACTGGCCGAATAAACACGAATGTTTATTATATTTTTTAAAAAGCTTTTCCTTGCTTTTCTTAAATTATTAAATCATTTATTTCTTCTTTTCGGACTTTATTATATTTTCAAAAAACTTTTCCTTGCTTTCCTTAAATTATTAAAGTCCAAAGAGAAGAAATAAATGAAATTGTAATGTTACACGTTGTTTAAGAAAAAAGAAGGAACCTATTTTTTTCGTATCTAAATTGGCTTCAATAAGGATGTCGATAGAAATCGTCAGGTTTTATTTCCAACTACCATTGCCTTTTTGTCGATACCTTTTTCATACGTATCGAGTACGCTACTACATGTTACGTAACTCTCTATGCTTCGATTTTCTAGCTTTTGTTTCAGCATTCCCTCTGAGCATCCACCTTGCTTTCCTCTATGCAAAGAATTTCGTGAAACGAGCAACGATGCTTGTATTTTTGTAAATAAAAATGTCAAAGCCAATGTAGAAATTTGGGTTTGCGTATTCGAATCAGATCGATGGTTTAAACGTATCGTTCAATTATTTTCTGTACATTCGAGAGTTCAATTTAATGGCTAGATAATTAAGTATTCTATATTTGATATGCTTAGAAACGTTTAGTTTGCTATTAAAAAGCGTCGAAGCGTGTCGTGTGATAATATTTGTAACCGATTCGTTTTGTGAATCGTTGGCTCGGCAACATTTGTAAAAAAAGAACGCATCGAAATTCCAAGCTTTGTGGAACGAGAATTATTTCCATTGACTAGGAGCATTTTTATTTTCTATAATCTCGAGATTGTTGAACTTTTTCCAATTAAATCTAAAAACGCTTTTCCAGACGTCTCTCGCTGCACTAACGAATAAAAATAAAAAACGTCACAGCACGAAACAAAAAATGTCCAAGTCCAATTAAAACTTCTCTTCCTTAAAACTTCATTTCTACAATAAAAAAAAAAAAAAAAAAAATGCGCGAGATAAAATAAGACGTGTACAGAATTGAAAGTATCGAATGGTTAATTGTATCATTCGTATAGAAAGTATAACAAAAATTGAATTCCATTTTCTCAGCAAATTAATTATTAATTATAATTGATAGAAAAATGATTAGAAGAATGCGAGATAAAAATGATGGGACTATAATTAGACCGAGGAATTTGGAATTGACTAGGATTAGAAATAAAATGAAATTTATATTTTGATTTCAATAAATAATCTCTTCGAACATCGATCGTATATTGCTCAAAATATTACCATGAAAGTTTCATTCTCTTAAAGACCGTTTCATCGAATTGGTAAATTCATTGCGGGATAAATTCGTAGTCACTTGAGAATGGATTAACGAAAATCGATGATCTTGCAAAGTCGAGTTACCGAAGCTAGTGTGAGATAATAGGTTCAACGTCTCTATTGCCCGCGTTAAATTGATCGACGTGCTCGAAATGAGATTTTAACGGAGTGGGAAACAAAACCAGGCCTGATAACCAATGCATCCACTGTGAAACAGCCGTCCAACGGAATTACTCTCTTTATAGCACTTTTAATTGCCATTCATGACGAAATTTTTAATTACTCGATAGCGCCCAGTTAATCGTCCTTGATCCTTCTAGTCGTATATCCTGTGTATAAAAGTAATTTCTTTAAAAAAAAGTATTGCAATCTTTTGTACGATCGATTAATTTCACAATTAATTGATTAACATTAACACATAACATAAGCACAATCTACAGTAATTTTTTATTCATTGCGGAATTCATGCTCCGTTTCGAGGGAAGAAATATTTTCTTTTTAATTCATATGTCGATCGAGATGTTTCAGAACGAATCGTTTTTCGCTCTTTCATGTTTTATTTATGAACGAAAGAATGCTGTTTTCAATGATTTCTTGGAAAAATTATTGGCTTTGTAAATCACAGTTCGAATCGCGAATATCGAGAGTAAACGATCGTTTGTTACAAACAGACGAACTATTTGTTAGCTGTTTTAATGTTTTTAAAACGACCGATATACTTAAATCAAAATTTGCATATAATGCGACTACACAAAGGAAAGCGTGAACAGTGCGCACATAATATAAAAACGTCACCTAACCCAATTTATCGACGACGGTCACATCTGTTCTGCTTTTCAAATTCTCTTCGCACCAACTTCGATTCATACTTGTCCGAAAGATAAATTTATTCCCACGTAGAAGATCAATGACTCTGACAATCGTCAAATAGCTCGGCGCGCGAGAAAAAATTACTAGAACCTCGGTTTCCACGTTCGTTCGATCCATCCTCTCTTTTATATGGCGTCCGAGTGCCGAAATTTTCTGATCAAATTAATTACCAAGGAGAACCTTCGCGTTATATAATCGAACTTCTGCGTCAAAGTATTTATGATCGCGCTAATTAAACCACGAAAGAGAAACTCGAAAATGATATATTAGGTTGGCAACTAAGTGATCGCGGATTTTATCATTAGATGGTAATGACAAAATCCGAAATCACTTAGTTGCCAACCTAATATTACAAGTATCTTTATTATTATTATATTAATTTCCCTGACAAGGAATAAATAAATAATAAATAAGATAAAGAATATCTTTGTCATTACCATCGAATGACAAAATCCGAAATCACTTAATTGCCAACCTAATATTACAAGTATCTTTATTATTATTATATTAATTTCCCTGACAAAGAATAAATAAATAATAAATAAGATAAAGAATATCTTTGTCATTACCACCGAATGACAAAATCCGAAATCACTTAGTTGCCAACTCAATATTACAAGTATCTTTATTATTATTATATTAATTTCCCTGACAAAGAATAAATAAATAATAAATAAGATAAAGAATATCTTTGTCATTACCATCGAATGACAAAATCAGAAATCACTTAGTTGCCAACCTAATATTACAAGTATCTTTATTATTATTATATTAATTTCCCTGACAAAGAATAAATAAATAATAAATAAGGTAAAGAATATCTTTGTCATTACCACCGAATGACAAAATCCGAAATCACTTAGTTGCCAACCTAATATTACAAGTACCTTTATTATTGGAGAAATTGTCTTTTAAATATTAAATTCCCTAGAAATGGGAACATAGATATCTCAGTACAACGTACATCGCGCAAAGTTATTGCATCAAATACGCGTTATATGTATAAGTTTTCTCATAGAAGCACTCAGGAATAATTAATTTTCCTGAAAAATTGTAATTTTGTAGAAACAATTTAGACTGCAGGAATCGATCTTACGAAGTAACTTTTTTTATTAGAGCAGTCTGTTGAGTAGTTGATAGAATAGTTTCGAGTTTCATAGTACACAAATAGTTCCTCTCACCAACACCATGAATCGCAACGTTCACAATGTTAGCAGGAAGTCGTTACACACGATGTAATTGCGCAAGTAGAATTGCGTATCGACCAACCGCGATTTTTATGCATTTCTGGTAGATACGTATAGAAATACTTATAGTTATTGTCTAAGTAAATATACATAAGTATCAAACGTATGTATTTCTCCTGCAAATACAACCTGAAACTAATCTAATTGATCTTTAACAATCTCCGATCTGGAAAACTATTAGGTTGTCCGAAAAGTGTCTTTCTTTTACAGACTCGTCTTTTACAACGATGCATCTTTATACAAACGTGAAACTTAACCTGTCGAAAGTTGTGATCCTTATTCTGATAGAACAAAATCGATCATACGTAATTCGATAAAATAATATAATTGTTGTGCATGCATTATTTTCTTATAAAACGAAAGAAACTTTTCGGACGAGCTAATATAAATTAGAATTCCGATTCAATTTTCTCACGTGTGTAACTTTGTATCAGATCATAATTTTAATCCACGCTACGATTATCATTTAATCGGTGAGAGCAAAGTAGCAAAAATTGAAAGAAAAATTGGACAAATTACGGAAGGGTTAGAAAACATTCCTGGCAAGTGTCACCATTTCCCAATTTCATCTGGAAATCATAAATCCATGGGAAAACGTAGATCTCTACGTGTATTTAGGTAATGGCAGAAAGTGTAGGGATTTGAATAAGATGTAGTTTGACGTGAGAGTATACGCGATGAATATAAAGTGACCCTCTTTATACCGTGTCGTTGAAATTTTGCACAGTATGGTATCGGGATCTTGGCGAGGTAGTTTCCTGGATGAGGAATAACCTAGGTTACATTGTCTGCAAATCTTCGCAGCCACGTCCCAAAAGAGACCCTACATATCCTTAAATAACATGAAAAACCCAGCTCTCACTTTCTTACTTGCATACTTGATTTAGACACGAAAAACGTGAAAATCGAAAAAATTTGGTGCTCGTAAATTTATGAAAATCTATATTTTCTAAATTCGATACAGTAAATCTATCACACCATTCTGAGCCGAAAAATCTTTATTGCACTTTCTTACATGGACTAGGGATAAAAACGAAAGAATATCTTAAACCTATCGATTGTACCTAGAACTATCATCTAGTTACTATTTACTGTAACTGGCGCATCTGCACATAGATGGCGAGCGCGAACTCGCGTTATCATTTTCAACAGAAACAATATTTCTATGAAAGACAATTTTCATAAACTAATCTGTCTGAAGATTAGATTTATCTGTAATATAGAGTTGAAGTAAATGGCATCGATTAAAGTCTTGTGCAAAGGAGTTCCAACGCGGAAACATAAACGAAGAATCGTTTATTTGTTACGGGTTGCCTTTCGAATTCGAAATCATGATTCGATACTTTGTATCAGATACGCTTAATGCAGATTCGATTTTTGTCTCTCTATATCTACCTTACTCGAGGCGCTGTATTTCGATTGTCCAGTTATTTCCAGCGAAGGCTCCGCCTTTCATAAAGTCACGCTTATTATTAATCGTCATCCGCGAAGACATTTATTACACCTTTTACCAGAACCAGAATTTTTATCCCTCGTAATGAACGTGTACAAGATGTAACCATTCGGAAAATCGGTCATGTTTATCGCTCTCGTTAATTAAATATTCTTGGTTATCTTTCATCATACAGATAGAGTACATTTTTATACATGCGCGTATATTGCATGTGTTGTATTTGATATGTTAATTTATCGTGGAATTTATTTTCGGAATAAAGGGATGTAGAAATGATGTTTGCGAAATATGTAATACTTTTCGTTTAGTTGTTTTCTATTATTTCTATTATTTTCTGCAGTATATACTATTAAACCTGAGATGGACTCGAAGTATTAAAGTTAATATAAAATTGAATACAAAATTTTCTGGAACGGTAATTTTATTATTTAAGTTCTCTAAAATAAAAATTTCAATGATATTTACTCTAGTCTCGCGTTTTATGATATCCATTACCGTACCGTAATTTCAGAACACATCACACGCTTTATACTTTTTAAAACAGACATACTCATAAAACTTTTACATTCTCCCATCTGTCTCGGAATTTTCCACAAATACCAAAAGTTTTCCATGATATTTTTTCCCGAGTACCAAAATCACCAAAAAGTACTATCATAATTCTTAAATAATCTTCACAAAGCTTTTTAAACACTCGTGCGATCTCAGCGCCACCAATTCCAGTAGTCAACGGTTCTGACCTAACCTTAAAAAAAATCTGTAAATTCGCTTCCTGATTACAAAAGACGCGCGTGAGATATGATAGTACGAGCATTACGCGTGCACGAAATGCGATACGATTCAGAAACTGATCAGAAGTAGGCGAAGAATTACGGTGATGTGCGTGTAACGCGGAATCGCTCTGTTTCCAACGACTGCGGTTGTATCGCGGATCAAAGAGATCGGATGAAACGTTGACAGAAAAATTCGATGGAGAGTACTCTGATCAGGGCGTGAACGATCGCGTATTCAGTGAAAGTGATTGTATCTACCTGTATAAAACAGGGACCTGGACCGAATGATGGCACATTCGAAGCTGTACTTACGAGACAAGCAACTATGAGGACGATCATAGTAAGTAGAAAGATATTCTTTAGTGAATTTCTCAGACTCTGATATTTTACGTGGACGAAACTTTAAAACGATTTGCAAAGCTGCGAGAAATTTTTAGTTGTTTGAGTTAGACCTTGTAATTGTGCAGAACACCTGAGTGTCTTTTGCAAATACAAAGTGGCAACATTGGAATTGTGCTGTGGGATGTTACTCAGTAAAATTACTATAAAGATAGATACAAAATTTAATAATTTGGTATCACAAATATACAAAACTTTTATCGCGCAAAATGGAATATAAAATCATCGAAAAAGCAATAATTTTACGTTGCAAATACACGAAATTATAATTATATGAAATTAAATATGAAATATTCGAGAGAATACTAATTTTATATTACAAACAAGCAGTAATTAAATATTTGAAAACATCAATTTTGCATCGCTAAGTATCTGAAAATTTTACTCCATCCAATAATTCGCAGTTCATTTTCAACATTTCTTAGGCGATATTCGCACAGCGGCCGCAATTGTATTTAACCCCCTGGCAAACTCAGAAAATCGATACCAGTCCTCATTGAAACTTCAATACTCCTGAATTTTAAACTATCAGCTTTTCAAGTTCCAAAGATTCATTTCTAAAAGGACCGACATTACTTTCTTTTCCTTCTTGAACCTAACTCACTTTCTAATACATAGAAGAGCAATCTTCGTGAAAAATTCACACCTTAAAAATCATTCGTGTAGTTCTGCCTTTTGGTGCCCGCCGCCATTGCTAGCGAAGTTGAATCAGGAAAGCCAGAGAAGTCGAAGAGAGGCGTTCTTCTAGGCACAGGAGGACTTGGAGGATCATCAGGAGGCATAGATCTGGGTTCTAGTACTAGCTATGGCGGAATTTCGGGAGGATACACTGGAGGATTATCAGGAGGATTGACTGGAAGCCTCTCGGCTGGACTTCCAGGATTACAAGGCTCTCTTAATGGTGGCCTAGTTGGACCTGTATCAGGAAGCCTGCCTGGGGGACTATCTGCAGGGTTAAACGGGGCCGCAACTGACGGTGGGATTCGCGCTATCACCCAACAAGTGCCAGTCGTGATTCCCCAACCCTATCCAGTGCCCAGGCCTGTCCCAGGTCCCTGGTACGTGAGACAAAATCTGCCTCTCGTCAGGGAAAACTCACTTCGCACGCCCCAACAAACCGCACTGACACTCCATAGGTCCGCAGGCATTTCTCAGGCTGTTAGAGTGCCAATCCCGCAAACTATCCCTATCCCTCAACCCGTTCCTGTGTCTGTCTTGATACCTGTATCTTCAGGATCTATCGGAGGATCTGGTCTGACTTCTGGAGTCACTAATGGCCTCGGCTCTGGTTTGAGTTCAGGTATCACTGGTGGTCTCAGTGGTAGCTTCAGCGGAGGGTTGAATGCTGGTTTGGGATCCAGCTATGGGTCTGGTTTGACCTCCAGTTACGGATCAAGCTTGGGATCGAGCTACGGATATGGCCTAACTTCTAGTTACGGATCTAGCTTAGGTTCCAGTCTTGGCTCCTCTGGCCTCGGTGCTGGATATGGGTCAGGATTGGGCTCTGGTCTAGGTGCTGGCCTTGGCTCTATTAGCATCTCTCCTGGAGTTGGTTTAGGATCTGGATTGAGTTCTGGGCTTGGTTCTGGACTTGGAGCCAGTCTTGGCTCTGGAATTGGCACTCAGGGGTTGACTGCTAATCTTGGAGCTGGATACGGAGCTGGCTATGGATACGCTTCGTCTGGTGCTTTAGGAGGAGCTAGTCTAGGAGCTAGTTCTCTTGGAGGTGGGGCACTAGGAGGAGCCAGTACGATCATTATAAAGAAACACTGAATTGATGGATCGAGCAAAGGCATATTGTACAGTTGGCGGTATCCATGTAAATCTCTTTTTTAGAGCTTGCGATAATCTTTATATTTTTGTACACTTTGATAAAATTATATTTTTATACGATAGTTAAAGTGTGGCGTTGTTGATCAACCTCTTCACTAAGGCGATTATTCTAACATGCTCGTATAATTATAATTATTATGAAAATGAAAATTATATTATTGTACGACATTGTTAGAACGTTGGAATTATATTATTATTATTGGTTGTTAATATTATTATTATATTACAGTAATTGCAAATTTAAAATGTAGTGCATCGTTTTTCAATCTCAAACTATAATTCTCGTGACATAGGATCGCGAAATAATGAAAAGGCACGTTGAGATAGTATAGGTACCAAATTTGCCCCGAATGATAGGAGAAGGTAGGTTATATTAAAACACCGGTGTATAGCCGAACAATGGTAGTTCTTCAAGCCGATTGGTCAACACGGAGCTCATGTGGGGTGGGATTACGTCAGGAACGATCCTTTCACGTTATAACGTGAAGCACCTCCCGAGCTTCCACACGAATCAGGTCATCGTTTCAAAACTAGGCTTCACCTCTCTGTGAAGCTAGGACGAGAATCGAACCCGGTTGTTACCTCTCGGGAGTAACGGGAGCAGTCGATACATTTTCCAGTGCTTCTACCTTTTCAACATTGGAAATATAGATAGCAGTCGGTTATAATTTCACCTTGTGCTTTACTCAACTTTACTCAACATTTTATCGACAGCTGCTGTTGGTAATGCTGGAAACTAGTGTTATCAGCAGCTACCAGCTGTATATCGAATGCAGTGTTCTAACTTATCTACGTATGATAAGTAAACGTATGACAATAACAAATTATTATTGTTATTGAATTACTTCATGTTAAAGATTGTATAATTTAAGAAAAAAGAAACAGATATTGTTCGACTTACGTATTTTCAATCACTCAACGACAAAGAAGATTCAATTGGCACTCACCTGAAACAAAAAGAAAAGGAGGTCGGTCATTTATTACATCAATTCTACGAAACATCTAGATTTTACATAAATCAAATTGAACAGCGACAAGGGACAGTACGTCGGCATAAAGATAAATCGAATTCTCGGCGAATCAGCCATTCAAATGGGATATTTTCTGTCATTTGAAGGACGAGCTAAAAGAGATTTCTTGTTGAAACTATATCTGCTATCAAATCTTGCTTATTTTTCCATTGATATCGAGACGGGAAGGATAGAAACCAGAACACGGACGAAATGCGGAAATGGCAGGCACAAAGCCGTATAATTATCGTTTTTCAGACACCGTTGCCACGTTGATTACCGCAAAAAGCGTCGTTGTTCCTGCGTGATAAGTTCTCAGTGTTCTCCTTGATTCCATCGTAGGACGTTCCAATATTCATTTACAGTCACCAAGGATGTGACTCTATATGAGAAAATGGGTCTAAAATACGGAACAGAATCTTTTCGTACGAATCGTTCGCATTGCTGACAAATTTTTTAATTCGATTTTCCCGAAAACGAAACGTCGCACCGTACGAAAAAAAATATTATTCCGCATTTTCGATTTATCTTCTCGCGTAGAATCATCCCCCTGTTGACTGTACCATAATTACTGGCATACTCGGACTACCAGGAAGCACACTGCGTTTACGAGGCAAGCGCGGAACGTGGTAATTCTTTTTCAGCCGGGGACGGTTTCTTCCGCTGCTTAGTAACGCAGTGCCGCTTGCTGATTAAGAAAGTTTTTGAAAATAAGCAGGAAACGCCGGAACGTATGGAAAGGAAGTTCTAGCTCCTCGTTAACGAGGTAAACGACGCTCTGATGGAACTACTGATGAAAATTTTTACCCTCCTCTCTCTCTCTCTCCTGCAATTTTTCCTGGCAATATGTTTTCTAATTTAAAGCCCATCTGAGGGTATAGCATATTACGAAAGAACTATTATAAAACGAATTCGTGGAATTATCGCAACCACACTTCGCGAGAAGAAGATATAAGTAGCGTAAGTAGAATGGGGGCGTGCGTGGTCGGGCATATCGTCTTCGCCTTCAGAGCTACTTCGTTTGTTGGTCTAGTAATTTCTAGAAAAGATTATTCATATTTATGAATAGCAAGAAACAGTGTACAGTAGTAGGCTACACAGAATACACATATAATAAAAATGGAAAATATAGTAGATAGTATTGTGTTGGAAACTAAGTGATTACGGATTTTGTCATTATCATCTAATGGTAACGAATTAATCACTTAGTTGCCAACCCAATATAAGGAAGAAATTTAGCGTAATATTTAAATTTGCTAGAAACATAGCAAAAGTTTGTTTTCAATTAGAACTAAATTCACATAGTATCCACTATACAACGCTATAGATCACAATAAATCACTCTACGTTACAGTATTGTGATTTTTTATTTTTGTGAATTTTGGTGTAACTATAACACGCCCATTTTCATTGTACTAATTTCTGCTGCGTTCCTTAACATTTTCACACGACCTTGACACATCGTATTAATTTTCGCCCTTTTTTTTTTATTTCGACGTAAGTATAAGGTACTATATAAACCTTAGTAGAGTTGCTACTACGTAAAAACGTCGGTAAAAAATTCAACACGTCAAGTAGCGTTGTCGAAATATTTATAGTTGGCAGTCTATTGATATAAAGTTTCAGTTTCTTACGACAAGGAAATAACGTTCATTGTGGGAAGTGACGGTCGATGGTTTTGCATACTTCATGTTCGGTTGCGGTTGCGGAAACTCGGTATACAATCGGTGAATAAATTTGTAGCCACCGTAGGTATCGACTTTCTGATCTTTCAGCTGCATTGCCGGAGACCGGATAAACTTGGATTATTTGTCATTTTATTTTTCCAAAATCTAAATTCGTTCGTGACTCCATTAGAAAACTTCGTCGCGTAATGAAATCTTCGTTTCAAGAACCAGTGTACAGAAACAACTTTGCAAATGCAACTTTCAACTTTAATTTTCTTATTTTCAACATCTCGAGGCCAGAAGTTTGTTGGCAATGCCCTTAGAAAATGTTTAACTCGATTTTAAATTATCTTCCGGACCGAGACATCGATTTGTGCAACTCTCGTAACATTTATCCCACTACATCGAAAGTAAACCTCACCAATAATTACTCACGAGTATCGCAGTATCGTGACCAAATGGTACAAATGGCCTAAGAAGTATCGGGTGAACCATCAACAATATTGTGAAAAATCCTAAGTGCCGTCAGGCCAAAAGGGTCTGGAAACTTCAATCGAATAGTTACGCGGGAAACGGTTATGGAACACGTACGTGGTGGGGCTATGAGAAAGGACAAAGGGATGCTTCAAGGAGAAGGACGAATTAACAGGCAGTCGTTATCTGAGAGTCGAGTCGTGACCAGTCGTTGCCTGAGAGTCGAGTTGTGACGAGTCGTTGCCTGAGAGTCGAGTTATGACGACTCGTCGTTATCTGAGAGTCGAGTTGTGACGAGTCGTTGCCTGAGAGTCGAGTTATAACGATTCGTCGTTACCTGAGAGTCAAGTTATGACGACTCGGCGTTACCTGAGAGTCGAGTTGTGACGAGTCGTAGTTACCTCAGAATCAAGTTGTGACGAGTCATTGCCTGAGAATCAAGTTGTGACGACTTGTCGTTGCCTGAGAGTCGAGTTATGACGACTCATCGTTATCTGAGAGTCGAGTTGTGACGAGTCGTTGCCTGAGAGTCGAGTTGTGACGATTCGTCGTTAACTGAGAGTCGAATCGTGAGGAGTGGTGAGTTGGGAGTCGAGATGTGAGGAGTCTAGAGTTAAGTTGCCGAGTTGTTATGAGTTGTGAACTGTTATTTGTGAGTTGTGAATTACCCATTTAGTTGTCTTAGCTATAGTATATTACTGCATTTACTTCACGTTAAATAACCATCGCTTCCTGTTTAATCCAATATAAATAGATCCATCTATCAATAAACTTATCATATAGGACATAAATCATTGCAAAGCCTAATTTCTAATATTTCTGAATAAAAAAAATCCTATAGTATTATAAAACCGGAAAATTTAATTTTCAAATTTACAAGGAGTTTACAATTTTATGTAAGAACTTCCAAGAAACATTTAATTTTGCGTTGGCCGAATTTACTTTAACTCTAGTTTTAAGCAGTAGAATTGAAAATTAATCTTGAAAGTTTGCTGGCATTTACAAAGATGCGTATCTATTTCGTGGAAAGTCTGTAAATGTCAACGGCGATACCCGAGCGAAGACAGTCAATTACGTTGATGATGAAAAGTTGAAGGAGACCGTTTCGTCTCTAATCTCACGTAGATCGCGCGCAAGTTTAAAACTTGCGGATACTTGATCGACTTTTGTTTGCAAGACAAAATCGAATTCGAGAACCTCTTATCTTCTGTAACGCGATAACTGGCCGAAAATCTGCTGTCCTGCAACTCTCAAACATTCTACCTGAAACATTATTCGCTTCTCTTTCGTTCCCTAAACGTATCTTAAACTCGACAAACGTATTTTCTTAATATCTGACGAATAATTTTATCGCAAACTTAATCATTCGCTAACGCTATTTACTGACTTAAACATACCTAAATTTCAATTTTAATAATTTCGATCTACAGCAATTTTAAAAATCCCGATCCAGGAATCGTACTAATTTCGATTCTCCGATATTACAAACTCTCATCCAATAATTTCGATAAACCTCGCTAATAAAATACATCAATAAAGAACATACATGAAATAAATATTTGTTTCGCCAATACATCGTCATTTAGTCATCGAAACGAGCAGAGAAAGAACTAGAAATTCCCCATTTGCCATCTGTTCGAACGTCCTCGATCGCCGAGGTAACACGGGTGTCAGCGATTAATTAATTAAACGAAAATGTTCGCTCTCGAATAGCAGAAGCAGAATTAACGAAACTGCGACGTACCATCGAAATCCAGCGCGGTCACTCGAACAATCTCAATTCCGATGTAATCAGATCCGGCTTGGCGAGTGTACCTCGACAAAGACACCATTAATTAACGAATTAAACTAACTTGTAATTACCGAGGGACTAACTTGACACCAAACAGGCCGATTTATTAGCAGGGAAACAGTAGCTTGCAACTAAACAGCTTCTCAACGGCACCTGGATCTCTGTGTCGGACGTCGAGGTGCAACGACGTGCAGCTGGTCGAGATTCAGTTTAGCCGTGTAATTACAACTTTTCTTATTAACCATGAGCGGTTCGTTCGCACGTGACACGGTGCCAGGTGCTTCCGGTTCGTTGGAAGATCTTCCCAGCAATTTCCACTAAATAGTCGATCTGTCGATCGCTAATCGAGATAAGCACCGCTCAAGTTCGGCTATGCTTTCAGCCAAACTCTCACAGCGTTGACATTCCTCGAGATATCGCAGCAGAATCACTGCAAATTAGCTCGCAATTCAATTTTTACGATTTTGATGTATGTTACGTCCGATGACTCTCTACAAAACCAGGCCACACACCACGGGCAAGATGGCAGCAAGATGTCTACATATCCTTACTGCGTACCCTCAACAGCCTTAAGGACCTACCATAAATCTTGGCATTCTCATAGTTAAGGTCCTTCAGACCAAACAAGTATCTTTTATTTCAAGTGTTCCTTACATTTATTGTCTACTACGGGAAGATACGAGAAAGTTGGTTTTTCTCACGTTCGGTACCTTCCACTGGCAACTTTCTCTCGCGGCTGGCTAAGACCCTTCCTAGTCCACCAACCTTATTATCCAATCAGAAGCAATGTCTATTGCCCTCACTTTCCTAGCCAAAATTGTCATCGACAAATCCGATGGTTCCGTGCGCTAGACACTCCCATCACTAGCTTTTCTCCGTCACAGCATCGTCACCGAACTTCACTGATTTTCCATCTTTCGAACAGTCAACGTCTCTCGACCGGGTTTCCACCCTTAGATCAGTCAGCTACTTAACTTATACATACGCACCAGCGTAACCATCTTCGTTACAAAATTGTTGGAATAAACTGTAATTTATAACTCGTTATCTCAGTGTCACACTTAATCTAACTACCTCTGTTATCCTAACTGAAATAGAGGATCGATCATTTCGTGGCTTCGATTGTCTAATCGTAACAAGAATTTGCGACTCCCGTTGACGTGCTTCCTCGCGATCGCGTCTCTCCGTCAATGGTCGAATAAACAATGTACGTCGGACAATTAGGAAACTCGTTTCCTATATATTAAATTAATTTCTCGTTACATTTGAATTTTTTGCTAATTATCGACTAAAGAGCAACCGCTCAGGTCAAACCGATCGGTCGATATCGCGTACTTCGAATGAATTAACGCTCAAGTTGCAGGAGGTTTCATAGATCGAGTGTTAGAATAATCTAGAACTGCATTTGCACTTGTATAAACGTAAATGTGATGTTATGAAGACGGCGGTGGTAAGATTTTGTTGAGAGTGAAGTATTTCACCCGTACGGTGCGATGTCTGATGATGAACTGTCCTACGTTGCTGCTTCTCCCTGTCGCGTCCTGCGGTCCGATAAATTCTTTTAAACCAAGGTAATTTAAAACGTTTATTTGAAACCGTGTTTGCAGTATTTGAAGTATTATAAAAGGCAGTTAAAGCCGCTAACTATGTTTTTCCTCTTTAGATTGAAGCATTAGATTCAACTAGAATCAAACATACTATAAACACTTATAACCTAAGTTAAAGTACCACGCCAAAATAATTTACTCAAAATTCTGTATAATAATTGATTGTAAATAATCTACCAAATATAAAAAACTATGTTTTTATATTTACCTAATTATTTTTTTAAGACAATTTAAATTGTAAACAGAGTCGGCAGTTGAACAAACGTTGGGGATCCTCCTAAACATTTTCAAAAGAAAGACACCGACGTTTTTTCATCTCCGACAGATATAAATAAATGTAGCAACTCAGAGAAGTCAGTAAATTAATTACCATTCGTCTATCGAATATTATTAATTAATTACCGTTCGTCAACCGAATAGTTACCATTTTGTCCATCGAAGAATCATCATTTTGTCAACCGAAGAATTTTATATCCGTCAGTCAAGTTGTCAATATCGAAATCGAGTAAGATTTGAATAAATCATTACATATTGTTAATTTACTTTCGAACAACTTTTATTCCCGCACATAGCAGGTTAGCCGAAAGTGGAGCTTATTGCCAGTTGCATTAAACGTCAGTTGATGCTACCTTCTCGTCGGCGACTAAGTAGAACGTAACACTCCCTACCAGCCATTGGGTTTCGTCTGTCCATTGTGCCCTTTCGGCTGGTCCTTTCCCGGGGTTTTTACCTGACCTCGGAATCATTAACTTTACAACTCAGGGAGGACATGTGTGGCGGCACTCGACAGCAAAAATACCACCACTCGACACCAACTAGTGTCGGATGACGGTAGCGCAGTGTTTAGCGTCTTAGGTTACGAAAGTTCGGGACCCGGGTTCAAATCCCGGAGATCGGGGTCCGATTTTTCTTTCGCTGCATTAGAAATGAGAAGAAAAATACAGCAGTTACAAGGAGCAGCAGCATAAAAAGACTACAAACTACACTGTCACGGCTACTACTACACCTCGCATGTAATTCGGAATTTCCTAAAGAAGGGAATGTGAGCCATAAACGACGAACGGTCACTCAAAACAGAACTCAAAACAGAATTCTTCTAAAGATATTTCAACGGTTAGGAAATAATTAAATTGCAAGTGAGAAAGGATATGCATTTTACGAAACAGTTGGACTAACAACGAAGTAGGACGGAAGTTGCAAGGGAAATGAAAGAAGGAGATGTAATAACAATGACCGGTGCAACTTACCGCTAAAGCGTGAACGTTAGCGACCGCAGCTGATATCAATTTATCGCATGACGTATCACAGTACAACATCGTACTGTGTGCACATGTTAAGGAAGACAAGGAAGGGGGTGGTTTACTTGCAGCACCTTCCAACCCCGTACCCGTCTTTCTCAACGTGACAGCACATTCGTGCCGTGTTGAACGATGTAAGTATATACCCGGTGTATCCGGAATAATATTTTTCAATGTACAATTTTACATGTACTTTATCGTTCGAAGATACATTTTTAAACGACTGAAAAATCGTCCAATATTTTTCTTTCTTTATGATACCTTAATATTCTCTGAACGGCTTTCTATCGAGGATGTTTCGTTCTTGCAGTCGACGATAGCGGCGAACGTTATCGTTGGAACAAATTGTTTCAGCTGAACTTCCAAAATTGTACATTGCGAGCACCGACGCGCATTAAGCTGTTACACGGTCTTCTTAAGCAATTTTGCAAGCTCGCTTTCGCAGCGATCATTGCGCATCTATGGGAAAATCGCAGGGTAGCGGCACATGAGCTAAAGGACAATTCGAATCATGTTGCTGTTTTGCCTCGGACATACATAATATAATAATAAGTAAATTCTGTAGCAAAACTATGTTGCTGCTACGTGCAACTGTCAAACAAAGTCAAACAATTTCAATTTTCCAGTAAAAATAAACGAACGCGATCGTAAGGTGACCAGATTTTCAGTCTCAGTCTCGAGCGATTTTATTAACGATCAATACACAGTCTTTAGCGATACACTTAATACCAAGCACCTCGGCAAATTTTCTCTGTATTTATTAATTATTTAAAAATACATTTGACGCTTTTAACATCGAGTTATCTCGTCATTGAAACCACACGACTATAGCAGAAATGCACAGAACGCGTGTAAGTGGAAAAATGTATAAAATGTCCATATGCAGTAGCCGTCACTATGTTTGCTGACTAAAATCACTGGCGGATTGTAAGTTGCACTCTTCTATTGGGTTGGCAACTAAGTGATTGCGGGTTTGTTCATTTGTTGTTATTGACAAAAGCCGCAATCACTTAGTTACCAAGCCGATAATTACGCTGGTGAAATGAGTTGCCATAGTCCAGTAATCACGTTATACAGGGTCCTATTGCGCTTGGACAAGTATCGAAGCACCCAGTGCATAAGGTAGAACCCACACGCGCTCACACGTGTCTCTCGATCCACGGCTATGCATTCACAGCATCGCCTACACATTTAAAAAAGCGTGGAACAAGCGAGCTCGATCAGCCACGGCTGATGAACCCTGTGTCAGCCTTTTCTCTGTGTGTAGCGCAATGGTCGGGGGTTGTTTCACAGCGGCCTGTGACTCCGTGCACTATGGACACGTCGATGCGCACACGCGGTGTTCCACTGACAGTGATCAAAGACAGCTGACAGAGAAAGGGGAGTGAGAGTGAATGAAGATGGAGGGAACAAAATGGCGAGAAGGAAGGGTTGAAGCGAGTGGATAACCATACAGCGAAAGCAAGGCCAGTGATAAAGAGGCAGAGAAAGAGAGAGAGAGGGAACAAAAGGAACAGACGGAAGGGTGGGACGATTGGTGGGTGTAAAGGGAAAGGGGGAAGAAGAACAAAGGGGCAAAGTAGAAAATGAAGAGAAAAGAGAGGACGAAGAGAGGAAGCGGAGGATCGCAAGAAAGGCCAAAGGAGTAAAAATATCGATGTTCGTTGACTGCGATAGCTGCCATAATTTGTAGTAGTATGTCGCGAGATTTTATGCGTTTAGGGCGCAAAGGTGCACAGAATGCACGTAATCTGAGAATTTAGCAAATCTAAATGTCTAAACTTGTAAACTTTACGTAGCAATCTGTTCATCGAGCTTTTGGAACTTTTAACGTCTAATCTAAAAATTGATCGAACCTAAAGCCCAAAATGGAAAAGTTCGTCAAACCTGTATATCTTGTCGAAGAAATAACTTCAAGAAAGACTCTACATCTTTTCTTTTGTATATCCGTGACCTGGAGACCGCTGTTACGAAGAGAATAGAATTTAGTGAAACGAAAAATTCGAAATAAGAAGAGGTCCATATTATTGTGTCGTTGAATATAAATTTTCTTTTGGATTATAAAGTCTGGAAGCAAAAGAGCTATTTGTTTCTATTGCTGTTTCTTGTAGCCTTCGGCTACAGCTACAAGGTTAACTTTTTGGTAATGTCCTTTGCTAGAAATATATGAACGTGCTCCCTATCGTAGCTGCTTCTATTGTATCGTAACACTGTAAGAGCGAGGATCTGGATCAGCATACACTATACACTATACTTATACCTTTATTTATTTCAATATATTTTTCTATTAAAAATTCATCCACTCGTTCCTCTATCAGTCAACCTCATCACGTCTGACTATGAGAGAATCCAATTTCTATCAACTGACTATTTTCTTAAACCGAGCCGTAGCGATCTTCTCTGTGCGTATCGTAAGCCATAGAAGAAGGTAAGAGAAGAGAAGGGAACGATACTGCCAATATGATATTCAAGAATGGTAATATTATTGATTGCACCGGTGGGATGGAGGAATAAAGAAAAAAGAGAAGAACGAGACAAAAGGGTATTGCAGGAGTGCAGACAAGTACAATGGGAGCCAGAAACAAAAGGAGGATCAAACAGAAGCAACGGGGTACATGGTGAATAGATGAAGGATTAGAAAACAGTAGAAAGTCAAAGAAAAATCAAAGGAAATGGAATGATGGAAAAATAATGAAATTTAGAATTCTCGATAGATCGACGAAAGCATTGTTCGCAAAAAGTATTGTAAAAATATTCGATCGAACGAAAGGCAGAGTTGGAATATTGAAAATTATGATAGCGAAATAATGTTTCCAGAGAATAATATTCTGCGAGATAAAAACGTTGTCCAGCTGAAAATTTTTAATTACAAATCGCAAATCAGAGTGGTACCGCAAATATATTGAAAGAAACATACGTCGAAGGAATATCTCTGGGGAAAAAATATTTTAAAAGATACGTCTCTTTGTACAAATATTTCAATCGTGCATAATTAAGTACACTAAGAAGGGTTTGCGTAGAGATTTAAGTGGAGCGTTGGCTGAAGGTTTGACTAGAGCTTTGGGTGGAGGTTTGGGTGAAGGTTCAGGCTAAGGTTAAGGTCGCGGTCGAAGTAGGGTGTGCGGCTGGCTTCGATGCGATTGCACAGTCGGCGAAGAAAAAGAAGAAAATTTCGTATCCAACGAGTTATCCGACGAGACAACTATTAGGTTGTCCGAAAAGTTTCTTTCGTTTCATAAGGCGATAATAGATAAATAACAATTTCTGTTTTATATTATTTTATTGACTTAGGTATGATCCATTTCGTTATATTTCTATTATTACGTTCGTGCATAATTAAAAAATAAAAAACATCGTGCGTCTATTATTTCCTTATAAAACGAAAGAAACTTTCCGGACAACCTAATATGTACGTACATAATACTTTTACTATTTAAATCCTTTTTAACGACGCAATCTTATTTTTCGATTTATCATTTTCACTGGTAGAAATATCATTTTTGAAAATAGTTCATATATTTTCCACGTAATTTTCCGTTAGGTTTCTACTTTCCCCCAGCGCCTATTTTTATAACGTGGGAAATGAAATTTTTGTCGAAGCTTAACTTAATATCCGAAAGGAAAGAACCGTTAACTCAATGGGAAAGAATTCAGAATATTTGCTATTGAAACTGACAAATAAGAAGACGAAGTGGTGTTCCGAGAAACAAAGTTGAACTTGGACTATGCGAGCCAAAGGTGGGCGAGTGGGAGAAGCGATTGTTTTCCATCGGCGATCGAGTTGAAAAGTTTCAGAGGTTCCCTTTGTTCGTGAAACTCGGGCACATCGCGATAATAAACTCAGTGGCTGTCGTTGATTTCAAATTTCATTAAAAACTCCCTTCGTTCTTAATAAAACCGGTAGACAGCTATATCTGAGAAGTTTTTCGTTGGTTTGTTAACGAAATTCGATCTCATCCAATTACGAATGTCTTCTAAATAGAAGAGAATTCTTTCAACGAATCTGATTAATTGATTTTGCTCTGTATTCGGTTCTAGATACATCGGTTGGTATTTATTATCGAATTGGCTATAGTAAATTTTGGCAATCGATACTGCGTACTGCGTATCGATAACTCGACGACAAAGCTGTATAGAGTTATTCACTTTACGCAGACGTGAGAAAAATTTGGAAAATTCGAGGTAGAGTTTCGGCAGAGAGAAAATTTCACGCGCGAATATTTTATTTTTTATTTTTTCCAAGTAAACTGGCAAATTAATATTTCAACAGATACACCGAGTCCTGGACTTTTTATTTTCTTATTCCTTTCATTGACAAGATTTTTTTTTTTTTTTTTTTTAAATACATCGATCGTACGTTCATCGATTATCTGTAGCTCCCATGATTTGCGTGTACCTACTGCGTGTTCACCAAACGAGAACTTAAATTCAGTCGAAAAATATCTAACAGAATTATTGGCTAAAAATCTGATCGGTAGGGAATTAAAAAAAAGAAAAGGTCCTCCGGTGTAATTTCGTAAAAAAGAAATCTCGAAAAGCGTGCGTATATCTTTCGATTCTCTGGACGCACATTGCCTCCGACCACGTGTCTGCCTCGAACGTGACGTTGACCCTCGTAACCAGGATTACGGATCAATCGCGTGGTTTCTCGGTCTGTATACTGTTCAGAGTGTAAGGAATAAAAGTAACAGGGCGAGAATTGGACCAGGCTAGTAGGATTCCGAGGTGAAGGTTGATGGAAAAGGTTCTAGCGAGCTTCTCCGAAATTGAAGTTAGGTTTATCGCCTTCGATTGCCATTTGGTAAAACAGATCGTCGGCAATGAATGTGCTTGTGTAGTTCTATATATCGAATACAGGAAAGAAACGGCAGTTAATCGTAAAACAAACAATTTCTTACTTACATTCGAGGAAAATAGGAAAATATTCTAAAATTTGTACGTAAAACTTTGCTTTTCTAGCATTTAGAGTTCTTTTATTTCTATAAATAATTTATTATTCTCACGTCTCTAGTTTTTATCTATCTCTTCGTGAGATTATTGAGATATGTGTAATTTTATGTGCTACGCTAGATTAGCCGCGTAGTAGTGACACACATATATGAGTATGAGTGTGTGGAAGTATGTGCGTGCACAGCGTCTCGTAAAACAGCCGAATGCAACTGTTCCGTGGGTAGTGTAGTATAGAAGATGGTGAGGCAAAGAGAATGCTGAGACGCGTGCAAATGTATATCGACGAATATCCTGGGAATCGTTTATTAAATAAATCTATGACCATTTTAATATGAATTCTAAGTGTAATCTCAGAGTTGCTATATATTTATTTCGGTGCTTAAGATCTACAATTCTCAACGGAGATACAAAATTTTCGAGGGATATTATGGTAATAAAGTATACGTTTAATATGAATAGAGATACAAATATAACACGATGTAATGAAATATAAATATAAGAAATATAGATAGAAGAATAAAGTGATTCAATTTTGCTTCCTCTTTCTCCTCTCTCTTCTCTTTAAATTCGAACGAAATTTCCAAGGTAAAAGTCCATCGCTTCTATATATATATATAAAAAAAAAAGAATGTTTGAAAAGTAAATCCGCTTCTATTTATAGCGATTTATTTTTAAATATAAAATCGAAACAATCATACACAGAGAATTTTCAAAATACAATGCAAACGATTAAAAATAAAATAAAATAAACAAGATCATTTAAAATATAATTCTGTAAAGTAATACAAATTGTAATATTATTCTCAATTGAAAAGATACACACACATGTACAATTATTTGTTAATATAAAATATTATCGGAAATCGAAGTAGTCCGGGTCCATGAAAATTTGGAAAAATTTAGATTTCCCAGAAGAGTGAAATTCAGCGATGAACTTTCCGTCGTATTTTTCAGCGAGTTACAGCGTACGCTTGCGAATGGTTTCGCGGATAGGCGAGCAACTTAGACGAAATTCTTAAAACACCGAGGGAACACATTTCTAAATAGTTTTTCAATGAAACGGAAAGATCACGTGGACCGAGATTTCTCCCGGGAATAGAGGACTCTGGATTCAATATTAAAGCGGAATATGTCGAAACTGCGGAGTGATTTGCAGAGGAAATCGCGTTGAATTTCCGTCGACTTCCTCATCCGAGCGTATTTCATATTCGCTTCGAATTCAACGTACTGATAAAGGATCCCCTTTTTGTATTATTCGTTTATCTTCGTGGTAAAACTGAATGATCGAACAAATCTTCCATCTAAATCTGTGTTAACGAATCAATTTCTCTCTTTTATAATTACTCTTCGTTTATTTAGTTTATTTATCCGGCAATCACAAAATAAAACAACCAACACATGGAACTATGCGTTTAGTAGAAAAATAGTCTCGGTTGTGTTAATTTCCTTTGTTTTATGATACGCTCCATTTAGCTTGTTCAATGGAAGCGATTAATATGGAACAAATTTCTAATTTAATGTTTAATGAAACAGTAGAATTTTTAATAAATGATTATCGAGAAATCTAATCATCTGATTCGTCCATTGGGAGAAAAATTTACAAAACGTATTTGCAAATGAGTGTATTCTAAAATTTATAGCAATTCTCACGTGATTGATGGGAAAGGAAGTGTCTCTCGCTTCCAATTAAAAAGTAAACAAATGTTCAAAATTAAACAATTTCTACAGAATTTCCAAGATTTTTCCGCTTCTATTTACAGCAATTTTTTTTTAAGTATAAAATATTGGGAACAATTATTCACAAGGAATCTTATAAAAATACTGTAACAACGAGATTGACGTCGAGCAAAGTGATTCGACTAACATAATCGAGTTCGATGTGAAAATAGAGTAAGTGAAATATCCATTTCTGTTCCGGATGAATTAATGCAAGACACATAGAAATTCATGGGAAAGGAGTGTAAGAGAATTTTCACGCGTGCATCACGCGAAAGTCTATGGGATACAAAATGCAAAAAATACAGAGAAACGTTTCGTCTCTTCGTCTGAGCGGTAGATGAAAATTGAATTTTTAAAGTACAATGACGAGAAGAAGCATCGTGTGGTTGGTTTAATTTCAGGGTACACAATCTCTCGCGAGATGGGGTTTCTTTTGATGAAGGGGGCGAGAAAAAAATCGAATAGATGGACGTAGAATCGAAGTAAATAATATGAAACGCGCGCTTTCTCTAGAAATTCTCGGGAGAGCAAAGGTGTAACCAAGTGGCAAACACTTTATGATGATTGAAGAAAAAGAAGGAAAAAGAAAACACTTTCGAGAAATGAACGAGAAAATTAAATACTGCTACTTGTAAATTTTATTTCGAAGAGAAGCAAAGTAGAGATAATTGTCTTTTTTTATGGTTGCAGCCCTGTAACAGGAAATTGCAAACTTAACAAATCTAAATATTGGAAACACGGTTTAAAAATCTAAGAATTTTCAAGTTCTATTAAAACCCAAGTTAAAAAATATAACAAACATTACAAGGAAAGCATAATATATTTTTCTATTTAAATTTATGTTCAGTTCATTTAATTCACCTTGTGCTGAAGAAATTGTAAAATTAAAACATTTAAATATTAAAAATACAATTAAAAATCGAAGAATTCTTAGGTTTTATCAACACACAACAAGTGGAGCGTCCCGAATAATTTACCTGACCCCTTCATATTCTTCCCATATCGAGTCATGGGGGGCGGCTGTCCCAGGCAGATTTAAAAGCCAGTTTTTCAGCTAATTATAAAACGAAAGTATAGAAACTCTTCTAGGGTATCGATATCGAGATAGCGACTGGTTTCGATCCTGAAATTTGTAAGTTTCTTCGATGAAACAGATTTCGGGGGTTGGCCATTTTGCAAAAGTCGAGGGTACTTGACGACCGAGTCTAATGATAGGGTTCTTGAAGAGTCTTGGAGAGGACTTTTGCTAATAGAGCATAAACAAAATGGAGGGGTCGACAGATGTACTTTCTCTTATGAAATTTTATCGAAATTTGACGTTTTATCGATTCCGGATAAAAGCTCCTATCATAAGATTCGATTAGATTCCCTTTTTATCGAAGAATGTCATTTTTGATATATACGTTTGAATTATATATAACAATTTTTATCGAAGAATTTTATTTTTGATTAAGTTAGGCTTAGATGAAATTGTTTAGCGAGAAATGTTATTTGGTGAACTCTGAATCTCGGAAACTCTGAAACACGTTAAAAGACATATGCAAATAATCACGAAGGGCGCGAGGGCACTTAAGGAACCCCACTTGTTGGACATTAATAGGGGATAAAGGGGAGGGTACCGGCCACCTGATGCCACGCTACTGCGGCATCGATCCTCTAATCCAGTGATTCTCAACCGATACTACTTACATCTTTGATATTATACAATATACAATTGTTGACATACGAATAATTTCTACGTACAACATACCATAATAATCTCCATTTTAAAAAATCCTTATTTATATAAGGAGGAAGGTAATACTTCGAATGATACAGAAATTTTCCAAATTTTCTTCCAATCGTTTACGAACAGACCAGAGAGTCACTGCAACAAACTACACACTGTTCTCCGCTAAAAATTGCTCTCTGCGGATAAGAAATATTTTTATAAATAGGACAGACATCCTCAAACCATGATCTTTGCTTTTATATTAATTTAATATCAATCTTCCATTTTAAATTCCTATCTAGTTATAACAAATCTGTTCGTATCAGCTGATGATCTACCCCCTTGAAATAAGCTCACACGAAATAGAAATTCCAAATTTTACTTTCTATACCATACTATACCATCCTATTGGGTTGACAACTAAGTGATTGCGGATTTTGTCATTAGATGGTATTGACAAAATCCGTAATCACTTAGTTGCCAACCCAATACGTTATAACGCACATTTATAAACAAAGTAAACGGCCAAATAAAACTGCAAACTGATCTACCTCGTCTATTTAACATTTATATTTCGATAGTGTAAAAATATTTATAAAAAAAAAATCTTGAGAACCACTGGCCCAAACTACCCCACCAACGGTCGCCATGGCGACCAGCAATCCCCTTCTGTTCGTGCAAGGAACCACACAGTCCTGTTTCCACCACCTCGTTCAACCCTGGCATAGAAGAGTGACGTCAGATGATAAACATTAACCGTGGCGTAAACGTAACCCCCTCTGCTAAACGTGCACGCTACCCCAATTGGGGGTTGTAACCACGCTTTTTGCCCGCATGGTCAGGATTTTTGACCGATTGGCCGGCTTGAAGCTCGGGGCTGGAACGGAACGGTTGCTTGTCAGGCTGACTTGGGGACAGGATCGAGAAAGTTGAATGGTTTGGCTGTTTCATAGGGGCGGATTTCGATGTTTCGCCGTCGAACGACGGAGTGTACATTAATATTTCCTCGGAGGAGGTTCTAGTTCGGAGAAGTTCTTCAAGGAATTAGATGGGTCGGATGGAAATTGTCATTGGGGTTGTTTTTCAAACTTTTATCCTGCTTATCGAACAGTAATATTCATTTAAATATCGTTCATTTTTATCTTTCAAGTTGCGTAGTTTATTTTTGGTTCATTTTTTTTCTCCTATGCGAATGTCATTTTTATATTTTGCTTGCTGCATAGTTTATTTTTCCATTCCAAATATCACAGCGTGAAGCCGTTGTTTCATGTTATAAAAACGAAATTTTTTAAACTTCAAAGGAATAGAATCCTCTGTCGTTGTATTCCACTGAATTTCAACCGATTACTATTTAGAAGTTGAAATTTTGTATAATTTTCAAACAGCGTGATTTTTCCCCGCTAAGCGTATCTTAAATATTTCCTCGTCAAATTTTAGAACACGCTTTGAACTTGGCTAATTCTTTTCTCAATTCTTCGGGGTTTCAAACTTTTCAGAACCTGAAAGAAATAAGATTTTTACGTTACTTGCCAACATTTCAAGACACGTTCTAATTTCTTAAATCTCCTTCCTCAGATCCTAAAGGGTAGAAATGTTTCAAGTTAACATGTAACGGCACTTTTTATTGTGTTTTGAATTTCTGTAATTTATGAAACTCTCAGGGGTTGAAATTCACTCAATTTCAAAGACATCTGACCCTACCTCTTCCTGAGATTTTACGACACACTTTCAACTTCTCTAATTTTCTTCCCAGCCCTTCTAGGGGTTCGCATTTTTTAAACGATCAACATCGTCACTGAATGTTCAAGTTTAAGTAATCTCGCATATCGTACACGTTTTGTTTGGACAAAACTTCAAGGCAGCAGTCGAAGATTTTAGCTTCCATAATACGGTTGCGTGGCCGAAGCGAAAATTATACTTTAAAATACAGTTGGAAGGAAAATCGCGTTCTTTCCTTAAGGTACATCCTCGTCATCAGGATTCTCTATGATGTAAATGTCGTCGTTTCGCGTATCTGGCAAATCTTTTCAAGTATATTTTATCGAGTTAAATAAACCCTTTGAAAGTCGAAACACTTCTTCCGGTAACGAAGTTTCCTTCAATCTATGGAAAACCTGTTACTCCCCGCTTTCTTTTTTTATTTCAAATTTCTTTGTCTCCGATAAGACGTCTGAATACGATTTAGAGTCGATTGCGAAGGTTTTATACGTTTCGACAAATTTAAATTTGCAGATGTAGATACTTGGACGTTTATTTGTAATTTGCTAATTGTACGAATGACTAAATATTAAAAATTATTTTTGTTACATCGGCCGACTCTCTACCTAAACCAGGCCACACACCACGGGCAAGATGGCAACCAGATGTCTGCACATCCTTACTGCGTACCCTCAATAGCCTTAAGGACCTACCATAAATCTTGGCATTTTCATAGTTAAGGTCCTGCAGACCAAACAAGTATCTTTTATTTCAAATGTTCCTTACATTTATTGTCTACTACGGGAAGATACGGGAAAGTTGGTTTTTCTCACGTTTGGTATCTTCCACTGGCAACTTTCTCTCGGGGCTGGCTAAGACCCTTCTTAATCCACCAACCTTATTATCCAATCAGAAGCAATGTCTATTGCCCTCACTTTCCTAGCCAAAATTGTCATCGACAAATCCGATGGTTCCGTGCGCTAGACACTCCCATCACTAGCTTTCCTCCGTCACAGCATCGTTACCGAACTTCACTGATTTTCCATCTTTCGAACAGTCAACGTCTCTCGACCGGGTTTCCACCCTTAGATCAGTCAGCTACTTAACTTATACATACGCACCAGCGTAACTATCTTCGTTACAAAATTGTTGGAATAAACTGAAATTTATAACTCGTTATCTCAGTGTCATACTTAATTTAACTACCTCTGTTATCCTAACTGAAATAGAGGATCGATCATTTCGTGGCTTCGATTGTCTAATCGTAACAGGAATTTACTACTCCCGTTGACGTGCTTCCTCGCGATCGCGTCTCTCCGCCAGTGATCGAAACGATTTTCCTCAAATTTCTTTGTCCCCGATAAGACGTCCGAATACGATTCACAGTCGATTGCGAAGGTTTTATACTTTTCGACAAATTTAAATTTGCAGATGTAGATGTTTGGACGTTTGTTTGTATCTTGTTAATTATACGAACGATTAAATATTAAAAATTATTTTCCTCAAATTTCTCTGTCCTCGATAAGACGTCCGAATACGATTCACAGTCGATTGCGAAGGTTTTATACTTTTCGACAAATTTAAATTTGCAGATGTAGATGTTTGGACGTTTGTTTGTATCTTGCTAATTGTACGAACGATTAAATATTAAAAATTATTTTCCTCAAATTTCTCTGTCCTCGATAAGACGTCCGAATACGATTCACAGTCGATTGCGAAGGTTTTATACTTTTCGACAAATTTAAATTTGCAGATGTAGATGTGTGGACGTTTGATTGTATCTTGCTAATTGTACGAACGATTAAATATTAAAAATTATTTTCCTCAATTTTCTCTGTCCCCGATAAGACGTCCGAATACGATTCACAGTCGATTGCGAAGGTTTTATACTTTTCGGCAAATTTAAATTTGCAGATGTAGATGTTTGGACGTTTGTTTGTATCTTGCTAATTGTACGAACGATTAAATATTAAAAATTATTTTCCTATTTTTGTTAGCTCCATCGAAATTTCCTCCAACATTACGTTACGTGATAAAACGAGCGAAACACAGCGGTTTAGGACTCGAGATGAGAACAGTAGTTGTAAAAGTGTAGTTTCGAGAAAATATTAAAGTTGCCTGTCTGAATGGTGGGACAGTAATACGTTTATCGTTTCTACGTTTCCTGTAAACGAGATTACGCCGTGCAATATCGTATCGAAATCTGATTACTTAGGATAGTGGCATAAAAGAAGTTGGGTATAATTCTTACAGCTCACAGTACGATTAAGCAATGCGATTTACGTGGAATATTCAGCACTTGTTTGGGTTACACGCCTCACAACCTTCGAATCGTTCGACATCGATTTTTACAATAGTCACGACGCGGTTCCCAGAGTTTACTGCACGTTTCACGTTGCATTATTGAAGTTTCCCATTGGAATCGAACACAAAGAAGGATACAAACTCTTTGGAAACTTTAAAGTAACATATCTAAAACGAATTGTTGACGAGTTTGGAGGAAAAATCGTGTTTGCTTTTTCTCATTTCGTAAAAATAAGTAACGGATAATAAATTCTGATAAAATCGTATCTTTATACGAATTTCAATCCTATTACGGTCTTCTTACTTTTGAATTAAATTATAAGTAATAATCATAAGTAATTAAGTTCTAAGTAAATTAATTATAAGATAGAATTTCTATGAGCACTTTAATTGTATCTTAGTATATTCCATTTGGGCTAAATATATATCTACGTGCTATTTTCATTGATAAACGTAATTATGAATTACATATACAGTCGAGTAATTTAGCAGTTTATTCATTTAATTCATATAATTTCTGTGGTTTAATTTTGTGACAGGATTTCACGATGAATTTAACGAAGACAAGAATATAAAATCGAGTTGTCATTAAAATAGCGCGCGATTTTAAAGCTCTCGTTAATCCTAACGACGTTTGTTCAAAGCAGTTTTCAGAATTATGCGAGCGTAAAACGTAGAACGAAATAAATGCAAACGATGTCTGACTGATGACGGACTGTTTCTACTCGTCCCGCGTATTCCCTTGCTTTCGCGTGTTTCGCTCCTTTGTGCGAATCTATTTATTTCATGTTGAGAATCTTCGACGAAGCTTTGTTCCGCAACAATATTTCTACCTGAATCGCGAAAGATTTTCAAATATTTAAATATTCATATTAAACGACTTTTAATATTTCAGAATTTCAAATCTAGAGATTTTAAACATTAGAATCTTCGAACTCTCAAATATTTAAATATTCAAGCTTTTAAATTTCCCAACCTTTATATTTCTTACTTTCTAGAAATTAAAAAGAAACTTGAGATATAATTGTTTCCCCCCTTACTCAATTCTTTTCTCCATAATTTCAATTATATTTCTTCTTTAATTTCAATCTCATTCGACTGATACTCGAGAGACAAAGAAAATTCAGAAAACACGTTCGTTCTAATTGTAATTCTAACCACCGGAGAAACCAAATTTCTTTGAAGCTTCGTTGTTACAAAACCAACGAAAGTCAACGCAATGTTAAAGATCTCTCTCTTTCTCTTTCTCTTTCTCTCTCTTAAGCAACAAAAATACAAATGGCAAAACGCAAACGAAGGAATCATTAGACAAAGTGTATCACTGAAAGAGGACCAATAAAATAGGAAAGCGGTGATCGATCGCGCGAGGATGAGAACAAATGGATGGTGGAATGCGTTATTAGTTTTATCCAGGACCGCAGCAAGCCAGGAAATTACGAATTCTAAGCGAGATCTCGTAAACACCGGATCCACGCTCGTGTAATTAATAACAAGCGATGGTGCGTTGCATGTATAATTTCATTTTAACCGTTCGTCGTGCAATTCCCCGGATCGGGATAAAATTTAGCGTGCAGTTTCCACGGTTTCTTTTTGTTCGAGAGGATTTCGATGAGAAGCAATTTGTTGGAGAGCGGAAAACAGTCTCTGTTTGCTGCTGAAAACTTTCGAAGTCGAAATGTGGAAATAAAACGATACAATGTGAATGGAAAAGTCACTCTGTATATAATACAATAGTATTGAACATCGCTTTCACAGAGATTTCGCTAGTAAATTCTAGATATATAAATTTGAAGCATATATTTCATATATTTGTATAACTTCGTTTCATTTCATTTATATTAACATATTTAATATAGTTGCTATTAATTAATAAATATCAAAATATTTATTATTAATGTAATATATCATTGTGTTATACTATGTGCCATAATAATATATTATACAATATACTAGTGGTAGAAGTACTTTGTTACCTCTACGAGGTTACAAGACTCCCCCTTTGCATTTTAACTAATAGAAAAATTTCAATCTAGTAAAATTATTATAACGCAATGTAACAATGCTAACTGTATTATAAAATATGTCATTGTAATTTATATAATTAATGCATCTCCGTATAAACATATTTCGTGATCAAGTTTGAAACTCGCGATGCTTCAACACCTCTTTAAACGTTTCAATACCTCGATATATAAAACACCGTTTTAACTTTGAAAATTCTTTTCCTATTATAGAGATTGCCTTTGTTTTTATAATTATTTTAATTATTTATATTAATAGCATTTTTACCGTGACTCGGTCCCAGAGGAAATAATTATTTGCTGGAATACAGGTAATTTTATCTTTTTCCGAAAACCACCACTTTTTGAACAATGTGTGGCTCTTCCCTGTTTCCTTTTGAAACAACGTCCACAACGTCCACAACGTCCAAACAACGCGTCCACAGAAATTCGATTTTCAACGTCCGATGGTGCTTCGACTACTGTTTTATTTCCTTCTCCTTTTTTATTTTCTGGGTCGAGTTGCCGCTAGTTTTTCGTGTCACAGAAATAAACTCGAGCAGGGAATTGTTATTTTATTTTCGAAGGTCTACAAACACAAAAATAAAAACGGGGCGATGTAATTGAATTAAACAAAAATTCTGTTATTCCTCTACGCACATAGATATCTGCAAATTGTACATTTAATTCGATGCTACGTACTGTTATTACCTTTACAATACACCACTGTAATTACCTTTAAAAGCGAACTTTTTCATAAGGATACGTGCACGGTATTAATTAAGCTTTCCGTTGATGTAAATTTTATACGAGAAAAAGATCATTGGCTTTTTATACGAACCTTTTAGTTTGCATATTATAAAAGCTTAGTTTTTATAATATGAAGGTTCTTCAGAATAAATATAAAGGAAGTCTTTTTTATGCAAATGTCTATTATGCTAATCAAAGTTACGACTAGCCTTACGCAGAAGCAAATTACTTATTATTACTGCTGTATTTCAATTCTCGGGATATCACAAAGAGGTATTAACTTTATGTAATTATGAATTTTTTTCCCAGAGAAAATTTAAAAGAATCTTTGTTTTTTTTTTTGTAGAGACGCGCGTTACGTTAATGAACCTTTGAAAAATCACAAAAGAGATCAGTTATTCGTCCTTAGTAATAAAGATATCGATTAAACGATATAGAATGAACAAACGTTATTTCATCGTTTTAAAGAGAAAGTTTACATGAAAATTTTAATCAATGTGTGTATATGAATAATTACCCTGTACAAAGACTAATACTGCCATATTCTCTTCAATAAAAATTCTGATATAAAATGAATAATATTTCTTCCAATGTAATGCTTTTTTACTCGCAAGCTCCATTAACGTAGCATATACGTCCATACGTACATCGATTCCATAAAAAGCTTTCTTTGAAACCAGAGCTTGTGGAAATTGTCAATTACGCAAAAGTTAATTTTCTTATTAAAAATGAAATTTATTATCTTCACTGATAATTACTTCATTTACGAAGAACGTTTACGTTCAGTCTGTCACTCGCGTTGAATTCGTCCATGAGAAGGAAACGGAAGACATTTAACTTGCCAGCTTCTAGACGAGTCTGTAATCGCAAATGTAATTGGATGCTGGGTAGAGATAAAACCGCGTCATCTTCATTTACTTGAAACAATAAGAAGAGTAGGAAGGGAAGAGAAACAGAAGAATCTGCCTTGTAAGATCGTCGTTGCAAGAAACAAGCATCTTTGGTTGTAGATGCATCCGTCTTTTCTATTACAAAGATTAAGAGTTATCTCTTTCATTCTTGGATCGCCTCACCAACGTTACACTTCGAGTAATTGCGTCGTTACACGGAGCTGTCTCGGTTAATAGAATGAACTTCTTGAATAAACGAAGCAATCTCGCTATAGTTCGTAAACTGTCGTAGTGAAATTTCGATTTGGTCAGCTTCTTTCGGACTTCCAGCAAATTTGCGAGATTTTTTTGCAAACTGAAAAACAAGAAAACACGATGGAGTAGAAAGTGATAACAGAGTTGAATACATTTTTCTTTTTTTCTTTTTACGACTCTGCTGTCGTGTAAAGGACGTGTTCGTTATTTTCTCGTGTATTTTTAAGAGGCACGAGAGAGAGAGAGAGAGAGAGAGAGAGAGAAAGAGGGTGGTGAAGAAGAACGTAAGGGTCGAAAGGGATAAAAGCATGGTCTATTGGGAGATCCCTTTGTGACGCGCAAGGCTCATGGATAATACGTTAACCAGGAAATATTGCATAATTTATTGACCTTTCACTTTTCTCTCCGCTATAGAAAATTTTAATCATAATCGTAATCCTGATTCTTTGATTTTTAATATCTCTTCAAATGTCGAAGAAATACGAAGAAAAATTCTGAAATGTTTAGTTAAAGAAATTTCAATTTTCCCATTTGTTTTATACTGCTGCGAAAATTACATGGTCGTTTTATTTCTCATCTATCGTTTGCTGGGAGAACAATTCTATAAACCTCTTGCTTCCTCTGTATGGGAAATATTACACAATTTTTTGTGCCTCGATTTTCCATAGTCACGAACGTTTGATTGATTTTTATTAAGTAACCAAAACCTAACGGAGAATGTTCTGTCGAGGTTTGTCGGTTAATCCGTCCTTGTTTTCCTTCCATTTCGCTAGAAAATTGGATTGGGACTTGGATAGTCGCGATGAAGGTGGATCATCGATTGACTCTATACTATTGTGCTTGCGGGGTTTTCCGGTAATTGAAACCATGTCATTCTTGTCTAATTTACCGGTAAATTGCACTATTGGCTATCTTGGAAGCATGTCTCACTTCTCGCTGACTTGTACTACTTACGTGTTTTATACAAATATCGCTCTTGTTCTTAATACAAAATTTTGTTCTTTAAAAATTTTTATATGAATGGCATATAAATAACAGATCACACACACACACACACATATGCACAAATTTGGGAATTTATACTTTAATTAGATACTTTTCTGAGATAAAAAATATCTTACGTATCTTTTTAAACTGAGAGAGCTTGAAAATAAATTATGGTTATTTCAGTGAAATTTTGTTTCGGAATTTTATATGCAAATTGACTAGTTGGCACAGTGTTAGTGCACGAGTATATCTGTAAATGTGGAAAGCATGGCAGGCCAGTTGAAAGGCTGATGCACGTATGCGTGTTTGAAAATGTAAAACGCAGAGACCGTGGCCATGCTATTCAGGCTGATTAAACGTAGCTATGTTCCCCTTCTATCGCATTCTCCTGATGCGGATAAATCGCGATTCCAGTGAATGGTTTATTATACGATTTTATTTCCCAACAATTTAAATATACAAAATATGGTAATATATAAACTCCTTGTAAAATATGAACTGAATTTAAGATATGGTAATATAATATACAAGTTTCTTGATAGTGAAATACGAATTAAATGTAAAATATTGTCATTAATCGAAGGATAGAATTATTTCTCGAGATTAAAATTACAAATCGAAGGTGAATTAAATTGCAAAACGACGAAGATTAAAATTAACATCCTTTACGTAATAGAATTCGTTTTATTTCCTTACTGGAAGTTGGACGAAATTAAATTTAAACTGAAAAAAGAAAATGACGAGTATTTTAATACGATTTATTTGAAATTGCAGCGAAGTATATATCTTTCCTCTAGCGACTTCGAACTAAATAAAAGTAAATTCGCAAAAAATTCACCAAGCTAAATTTAGAATCAACCGCGTTCGAAATACTTTTTCACGTTTTAAGTAGAACAAACTTAAATTAAATCAGTCAACCGAAAACTACTACTAACCTACTTTCAAAACGGACAAAATTACAAAATCCCTAATTTCATATCGAACATAAATATATTCATAAAATGAAAATTACGATCAATCATGTTCGAAATATTTCTTCTGCTACAAGTGGAACAAACTTAAAGTAGATCGACCATAAACTAAAACTCGACTCACGTTTCTCCTTTTCCTATTAATTTTACATTATTCCTGGAACAACTGGCATATTTAATAGGCCGTTTGAAATGTAACGACTAGAAGTTTCACGCGCGGTTCCGTGACTAGAACATTCACGCACGATGCCGTGACTAGAGATGAGTTAGTACGTGTCAGGTAGCATTAAATGCACGTGTAGTTAAGTGAGAACTTGTCTCGACTCGTGCTGCTCAGGGAGGAGGTTCCACTGTCTATAAAGGCCAGGCCTGCATCGGAATCGTTTCTTCTCTTAAAGTATGTAGGTTACCAGTGACGTCATCGGCCGCCCAGTGACGTATGCATCGTGAAATATGCATCGCTGCAGCGATGCAGGTCATTGACGGCCGTGTACCTTTTGTGAGGAAATAAATTTCCAGGAAGTTAAAGCCCAATTTACGAATAGTCAGCCATGAAAGATTGGGAAATTGGTAAAATAATTGAAAATTGCTTTTTCATTGTTGAAAAAATAGAAATACGTGTAAAACATTGTTGAAAATTGTTAGTATAAAAATTATATATTACATTGCTGGTTAAGGGCTTTTTTTTATTAAACTTCCATCAATTTTTGGGTAGATTCAGACAGATTGGTCTAAAAATGTATGTTTTTTTCTTTTCGAATGATTAAAAGTTGATCTACTTTTCACGGAGAATCTAGATTTACCTGGAAATGGTAATTGTTATGTTTTAATTAGAAAATTTATCTCGTGTCCTAAATTACTAGGCTAGAAATAGAAATTTAACTCAACCAGCGATCTTAGTTGAAGTATTTAGAGTAGAAATTTAATTAGCAGTTGAATAATAGTTTGCCTATTTGAGGATTGAGCAACTTTTACTTCCGACGTGTTTCAAGTAATGTAAGCGAAAAGAGTCGTGTGACTATGTAGGCTGGAACTGTGTCCGACCATGTACGTCCCACTTCTACTTGTCCTCGTATTTATCACTTATACCTCGTGAACTATTATCGACTGGTACTTTAACAGTAAATAGAAATATAATATACCACTAATAACCAAGAACAAATAATAATAACAATTTCTCTTACCTTATCCTAACCTATATCCTCACCTTATCCTAAATGTTCTAAAATTTAAAATTCAAAACAAGCTATCTTTTTTCCGAACTTCGCATAAATACAGTAATTGCATCATATTAATAATTTCTACCATTTCCTAAAAATTGTACGATCTGAAATTTCACGCGTCCCATAAAAAGTCATCGTTCCAATTAGACGCTATCGAACAAAAGGTACTAGTTCATGGAAAGTTGGAATGAAATGAAATCGATGGTCCGTACATAATCTCGGGAAGCTCGGCGTCGCGACGCTATTAGCATGACTGCCGGTATCAAATATCAGAGACGAGAGTGTGCACAGTGGGAATCGCGTGTGTAGAGCTTTCTGGAAAAGTTATGGGTATTAACCCCAGTACGGAGCATCAGAATTCCCGCCGCGTGTCTGGGTTCGATCCCATTTGCAATGCAACTTTAAAGAGGAGGAAGCCGCGCGGGGAGCACATTCATGCGCATTCATATAATCGTTTATGCTAATGGATCGACTGCTGCAAGAAACAACGCGTCGCGTGCCATTAGGGGACTCACTTGTAGGGGAACAACTGTTTCATTATTTTAATTCCGATGTAACGACGTTGTTGCGGCTGAAAGGAGATGAAGATTAGGTCGTCCGAGTGACATGAGACAGTTTGTGGTCTTTAGAACGAGGAATCGTTAGAATAGGCGTGACTATAAAGCAAATTATCGCGACTATAAAGCAAATTATCGTGACTATAAAGCAAATTATCGTGACTATAAAGCAAATTATCGTGACTATAAAGAAAGATAGTTAGACGTGCTATTTACTGCTCATATCGCTGGTAATTTTAGCGAGATCTTTTGGTGTAGCGTATGATTTTGATTATTTTGGAATAGACCTCATATTTTTGTTAGAATTATTATAATTGTCGTCGTGTTGTAATTATTACAATTGATTATAGGTTTCGAAAGATGGATGATTATATGGTGAAATATTTAGTATTAACGTTTGCTGATAATTTCGTGAAGTTTTATAGTTCGGTGGATACTTCTGGTTTAGCTTGAATAATTCCAATTGAATTATAAGAACACTGGCTTCAAGCTAAGTTACTTGATTTGAATGACTCAATAATGTGAATTACATACACAATAAATTAATAATTGTATGGACACATATGAACATGATCATTTAACTGTATAAACTCAAGCATTAGGATAACCACTATTGAAGTAATTACTTCAAGAAAAACTCTACATCTTTACTTTTGTATATCCGTGACCTGCAGACCGCTGTTACGAAGAGAATAGAATCTAGCGAAACAACAAATTCGAAATAAGAAGAGGTCCATATTATTGTGTCGTTGAATATAAATTTTCTTTTGGATTATAAAGTCTGGAAGCAAAAGAGATATTTGTTTCTATTGCTGTTTCTTGTAGCCTTCAGCTACAGCTACAAGGTTAACTTTTTGATAATGTCCTTTGCTATAGAAATATGAACGTGCTCCCTATTGTATTGTATTGTATTGTGTAAGAGTGAGGATATGGATCAGCATACGCTATACTTATAATTATACTTATACCTTTATTTATTTCAATATATTTTTCTATTACAAATTCATCCACTCGTTTCTCCATCGGTCAACTTCAACAAACACGAAGGTACAATAAAACAGTTCATATAAAGTATGTTTCACATTTGGCTTCAAACAGAAGACGCGTAAAAAAAAGAAAGTCAGTATCAATCTACTCGACAATTAGTTTGAAATTTGTTTCTTCAGAAACTTCTCTGGTTTCTTCACTTAATTAAATACTTTCCAGATAGTCGAAACGGTGCACAGTAAGTCGAAGGAACTCTGAGGTTAATTGCGTTCTCGCCATTTATTTAATACTCGACCTACATGTGTAAAAGTTCGAGCTTTCAGCCGCTAATTTATCGCACCGCGGCTCGTTGTCTCTAATTGCCAGCCAGAGAATACGATCTCGCTGTATTCTCTCTTTTTCTTTTTTCTTCCGTTTCGTTCCTCGCGGCATCGTTGCTCCGCGATTTATGACGCGATGCGTGTTTTATAATACAATGGGAAGAGAAATCGTTGAGAATATTTCTGTCGCCGTGTTCTGGCTGATCGACGAACCGCAGTAAGTTGCGACAAATTTGTTTCCCACCCCCTAGATAAACTTCTTTCCTCGGAAACGAGTGTAAATTGTTTCGCGTTGTTTCGAAACTGTCCGCTCGCGTCGACATTGATTTTCCAATATTTTTGGAAAATTTCAACTTCTCTTTATTAAACGCTTTGATAGAAAATTCTAATTTTTCGTTAAAATCGTTCTAGGAACTCGACGTAGAAACAAAATTTTGTCAGCAATTTAAAATGTTATAAATTTACGCTGCTGTTTTAATGAAAAACTAAGGTCCTCGTCACTTGTTGAACTTCGATTTTCACGGAACGGTTGCGACGCGCCATCGAAATGAACTTCGAAACAGGATTAAGCGACCAATCATGTAGGGCAACTTCGTTTGCTTCTGGTGCATGCGAAAATTCACGGGATCGTTCTCCAACTTGTAACGCCCGATGAATACCAACGTACGAGACTGTAATGGGAAGTTCTCAACTATCGGTATGATTTTGTTATCGTGAAATTTTCTACAATTGGTCGCTTTCGAAAACTTCACTGACTGGAGCGACTACACCATTCAAACGGAATAAAGTCATTGCGATTGAGGTGGAATTTATTTTCTAAGCAATATAGATGGTTAAAAGTATGTTAGGGACTAGATACGATAGTTAGGAATAAAATTTAAAATTATTTAAATAGTTAAGGATAAAAACGTTGCTATTGTGACTATTAATATGTAGCAAAATAATGCGTGACGATGATTTAACTACGGTCGGAGAAAACTGACCTATGAATCTTTAAAAATGTGAAAGTGTGTCTCAATCGTTTCAAATAAATTAATTTAAATCTTCTCGTACCTCAAATAATAGGAAACGAATGGTTTTCGCTTGCGCGGAAAAAAGATTTTACTCCTAAATCGCATACGTTGGCATTCTGATTCGATTCGTTTCTCTGCAGGCAAGTCAACTCGAATATTTCGATGGAACTATGTTCGAAGTACTGAAGAGAGCCTATTAAGCGAAGAACTCCTGAGTATCGAGAGGTAGGAAAGCATAGAAATCGATTTTGAGCGCTCCTAGCGCGAATTATTGATCCATACTACTGAAAGCTCCGAGCAATTTGAAATTAAATCTTTTCTGGAAGCTGCTTTCTGGGTGGTTAATTGGACTGTACATACAAGGGTTTATGCGATTTTTATTGCACATTTATCGAAAGAATCGAGAACCTGATTTATTCGTTTAATTCAACCTCAATGGTTGACTTATACTACTGGAACTTCTATATTTTAGGCAAATTGATATTTAATCGTCTCTTGCGCGATATAGACTGATATTCAGTGAGACTCGAACGACACAGGCGCTTCAACTATCGATATCAGCTTCAGTTTCACGGATGACGCCTAAATTATCGATTCGTACCACTGGGAATCGTGGAAACTGGACATATAATTCCAATTAGTTAACGGCAAACGTTTTATACGTGCTCTAAAATCAGCCGATATACAACGACTACGTTTTACTGGGACTAATCGATCCTTCATCGAGATAATATTTCACGGAAAATCAGCAAAATTGAAAAATCCTTATCTCTGGTTTTATGTTTTTCATGATAGATGATATTCTAGTAGTGAAAAGCTATCATCGGTCATCGCAAAGTACCGGAATCGATATTGCAACGTACGAAACAGAAATAAACAAACTCAAAACATTCTTTGCCTCCCACAAAGAAAGAGAAATACGTGCAGGGTGGATTATCTTTTATTATTATTTCATGATTATCATATTGGCGATTATTTTTGTCACGATTCCTTCCATTGGAATCTAGGTTTAAATAATTAGCTAATTAATTAGTCGATTTTAATGATTTAAAGTCTTCCAATATGAAACATCACGCCAGGTTAATTAATTCCAGTTACATCATTAAACCATCGCGATTGTGACCTTCGATAAGATCGATAAGTCAAAATAAATGAAACAATCATTTCCATGCGATACAAATTCATCTAATTTGAATAATATTATCAGTCGTATTATACGAATATGTTCACCAAAGAACTTATTAACCGAAGAAAGGCATCGCTGATTATCATACATTACACTGATAGGACTGTCAATCTCGTTCTCCAAACGGAAAATCAATTCCACCCCCTAATAAAAATTTGCCTAATCGGAATGATATTTTCCTACGTTCTTGTTAAGAAGCAAACAGTTCTTGAAACCTTCAAGTTGAAAGAGACAAGATTATCATCATACATTAAGAGGCAAAACTGGCGTGTTAAATAAAAATTCTCCATTCCACCCCCCAATGAGAAATTATGTAACCAGAATAATGACTTTAGTGCACATTAACACTAGAACTACCAATAGTTAACACGAAGCTATTTCTAGCAAAACCAGTGAAAACGACTGGTCTTTAAAAGCTACCTAATAATAAAATATTTTTGTATTTATTGATTACTTTCTTACAGAAGCAATTCCATATTATGTAGTACATTTTTTGGTATTGTTAATCCACGTGGCACCATGATCCCTAAACGAGGCTTGACAAATTTATAAAATTCTAGAACCAGTCATTTTCACTGGTGTGGTATTTATAGCGTTAGCATCTAGCGGTCGATCCGGAATTTTCCTGATATCTGATATCATCATATCGAACGATACGCGATAAAAATTTGAAAAACGTGTGGCGAGTTGTAGAAAACGAGGAAACTGGTTAATTGGGCTTCGATAAACAGATTGCAGCACCTTTTTACACTTTGACAAGTACCAGTCATTTTAATGGCATTGGTATAAGTAGCGTTGATACAAAATTATTTTCAGTTTGAATACATAAAAAAGAAAATAAAATTCATTATATTATTCTTTTACGTATCCTCGCGAAAGTCATTACACCATTGTGAAAAAAATATAACATGAAGTAGGAATTTTAAAATAAAATTGTAAAACCAGTCAATTTCACTGGTATGGTGGTTCTAGTGTTAAGAAAGACACAGTATCTGAAATAGAATCCAAACCAGCGATTATTTACCGAACTGTGGTTAGTTACGAATTTATATTTTTTTATTATAACTAAAAAAATGAAACTTGGATAAAAAAAATTGTTTATTAAACATCGCAAAGTGTATTATATATACTTTGAATATTGTAAGCACTTTTGCATATTGCATACATTCTGTGCACATTTCCATCTCTGACTTCCCGCAGGTACATGCAAATTCATCGCCTACGCATTACAAAGCCAAAACGCGTATTCGACGAATATTCGCGATACCCCCACCCCTATTGTAAATCCCTATCATGATCTCAACAAATAATTACTTCAAACTGATTTCCATGGTTATCCCATTCAATTATAACGCAAATGATAACGTCCTTGATGAGGGTTGATTCGACAGACAGCACGCCGCCTAATAGGGGTGAAATAATGATAAATAGGAGGATTCCGCGGATGTTCGAAATTTAATGAGAGGTCAAAGAGTAGAAGCGGAGGTATTAAAAATTATATGGACATTCCATTAGAGAATGCTGCATCGTTGGAAAAACGACGCGGGGAAAAAAGATTGGAGAAAAAGGGGTGAAACAGGGGTAGAATTCCTTGAGGGACGTTATCAATTCCTGGACGAGTAATAAAATGCTAAATGAGACGATTATTAGTCGACTGCGGCTGTTTATGTATTTATGGAGAATTTCGAGGAGCAAATGTGCAGAGAATTTATATTACGCGAAGGAAAATGTAAAATGTCGAGAGTGTGTGGCATACGATATGACAGATGTGGATGTAATATTATATATATTAATAAATATACATTTAGTAAAGAAATATATAAAACATGAAAAATAAAATACATTTTATAATAATTGTGAGATAGGACATATGTTTGCTCGAGCTTTACTTTTTTCTTAGTGTAAAAATATAAATTTGCACAAGTGTCTATAGTATAATTGTCATTTATAAAATCCCAAGAATATTTTTCATTAAGATATTCTTGATCGATAAATCACAAAGATTATTTAAAAATATTATAATATTTTGTATCGAAGAAATTTTAAGGCGTTCTCAGAAAATTATGGAAATTTATTTGAGAAATTCCCTGTACCTTCTGCAGCAAATATCGTTTCTCTTTATTTAATAGATTAATTTAAAAAAACGCGAAAGATATGACAAACTCCTCGGATTAATTTCCAATTGCAATTAATCTCTTGTAGTCTGGTATTTCAATGTCAATCCCTAAAGCATCTTTCTGGTTTTATTACATTGAAAACTCCGCTTAAATGTTCAGTTTCTAATGACAAAAGCTCGGATTGAAATTACGGATCAATTTCTCAACCTCCAGTTGAATATTTTACGGCTCCACTTTTATTTATAGGGAAACTTTCGTAAGTTCAGAATCGTATAAATTGCAGTCTAAGTTATTAGGGAGTCGCCAGGTACTGTACGGAGAATTACGAAGTTTCGCGGAGTAAAACGTGGTCGTAAAGGAAACGAATTATTTCTAGCATCTGCCTTTTAATTAATTGCTGCTGAATATCTTGTTTGAGCCACGTGTCAAAACGAATGTTCAAGAGAACATAATTATCCGTGGAGTTTGCATCGTGGAAGTCCAGTCTCGTCGTCAAGTCAACTTATTTAATCACGAATTTGAAACTTGGCTCCCCTTTTGGCGATGAATAGGGCCAATTAACGGGGCATCAAACTTCCTCTGCAATTAAGGCTGTTCTCAATTAAAAGTCCTCCGTTTCTAATTTATAGGAAACGATCTTATTCATTGTTCTCAATTTCAGCAGAATATTTCTCACATTTCCGATAGAAAAATTATATTCGATGGAGTTTAAAATATTTCTTAAAAATACCGCAATAATTTTTTATTTAAAAGATTAAATTTGCCACATATTATTAGAAACTATTTATATAAGAAGTTAAGGAAATTTATTCAAAATCGTTCTGTATATCTTTACCTTAAAAAAATTAATGTACTAAATATAGAACATCTGATGTTTATTATAACAATGTACTTTATCGAGATACAGAAGACGTTCCAATTAATATTTTTTGCTAACAAAATTACGTTCAATAAGAACTAACAATTTATTTTACATTAAAAGAATACATATTATATGTATATTACATGTTGCTAAAAACACCAAACAAAGATTAGTTCAAATAAGCCTTTATTTCATCCCAAACTTGAAGAATTCTTGCCAGAGATATCGAAATTTCCACAAACCAACGTCTGACAGTACGATTCTGCATGCTCTCATCCATAACTGATCTAAAATCATCCCCGTTGGCAAAATTCCCCGGAACTTGCCGGTTGTAGGCTCGTCTGTAGCGCGGGATAAACTCGGTACACCGATACTATTGATTTTGCGAGAGGTGCAGAAAGAAGGGCGGCGGAGAAAGTAGAGGGTGAGCGAGGTCAACCCCCTTTTCAGGCTGGTTCGACATAAAACAGGGCTTTTCCGGGCTTAGGCCGATTTATCCTTTAACGTTGTTCCTCTGCGGTAAACCGAGTGGGAAAAAATTGATGTTTAACCCTGCACCCAACCACCCATGTTCTTATTTCCAACTCCTTTCATCCTCGTGGAATGTTTTATCTGAACGTGGAATGCAAGGTTTCTTATTTCTTAAATATTTTCTATGTCTATAACTGTCGTGATAATTTTGGAAATAAACAGCAAAGCAGAAAAGGGGAAAATTTAGAAAATGGGAAAATAATAAGTAAATATAAATAAGAAAATAGGAAAATATGGAAACTGGAAAATGGATGCTGGGAAAATAGGGGCAAGAAAATAAGAAAATAGTTGGTGGTAAAATAGTAAAATATGAAAATATGAAAATAGAGGCTAAGAAGATAGAAATTGCAAGCCAAAACCTCACATTGCTAAGAAGCAACCAGAACTGAGTTGCTTCGCAATTTAACTTCCTCGCATTTCCAAGTGACAAATTATTCTCCAACCTATTCTTTAAACTGTCATTTGTATAAGCACTTTGAGAAATCGGAAACCATTTTGCAAACAAATATTCATTTTATTCCGACCTTCTCGTCCGAAAATCCTAGAATCTCAGCAGCAAAGCCCTTTGAACAATTTCTCTGCTCGACCCAATTGCTGCAACTACCTCGCAAGGTTCTTTTGTCTTGTACACACTGTCCATTATCGTAACACGTCATCCAGTAAACATAAAACACAAGGCGAAACACAGAGAAGTATCCAGAGCGTGGAATTCTCGCGAGATTTCACGTACCATTTGCCACGTGGATGTTTCTTTACGACGCCCTAAACGGAAACGGTTCACAGAGAAAAGTCTGACCGCCAGAGAACCGTGAACATTGCCACGTGGATGACAGTTGAACGAGCTCGTTTCTAAATCGATTACGACTTGCTTGATCTTACGAAGGGATTTTCGTACAGAAAATAACGACAAGTGGCTCTTGCGCTTTGGTTTAGGTTTATGGAACTTTGGAAGTAAAATGTATTTTTTTTTTTTAATTGATTGGAGTGACAAAACTTTGATATTTACAGTGACTGAAATTTGGGGAAATTTAGAAGATCGAGGAACGAAGAAAGATTCCTAAGGATAGAGAATAAAATCAGCGAAGAAGGAAATAAATGATAGTATAAGTAGGAAAGGAAACAAAAATTCTGAGTAAAAGGTAAATTGGGAAATGATACTGGAAAATAAGGAAATTGGAAATGATGCTGGAAAATCAGAAAAATGTAAAATGTTGCTGGAAAATAAGAAAAAATAGAAAATGATGCTGGAAAATCAGAAAAAATTAGAAAATGGTGCTAGAAAATCAGAAAAATTGGAAAATGATGCTGGAAAATAAGAAAAATTAGAAAATGATGCTGGAAGATCAGAAAAATTGGAAAATGATACTGGAAAATAAGAAAATTGGAAAATGGAATTACAAGACAAAAGAACTTTTTACATTCCAGTCCGATAATTCTCAATAATTAAAGAAATGATTCTGAGAAGTATCATATTACATTTACTCGCGATTAAATATTCCATCGTTCGCACAATTACACGTTTGAAACGCCTCCTAATTGATATGCGCTTTCCACTTTATCGTTTGTTATATATTTAACGGCGTTTAACGTGAACTTGGATAAAAAGAACGATACGATCGATCGACACGAAGCTTCTCGACTCTCGATGTCGTCGTGGCTACGTTCAAACGAAATTACAAAATTGATGGAGTAGACGGAATTGAATTGTGATTTCCGCTGAATCTGTTGAAGCTACTGCGATGGTTATCTGAAATATCAAACGTTAATCGCATTTGGATCTCCTCCAAAATTAAACCCGTGTTTTTCGCCAACATGTGACTTACTTTAACCAATCGAGACCATAAATGAAGCTCGACAGCTCGAAACTTGCCCTATTTTCGTACTGAAATAATGCGTGTTCTTAAGAAAATTCACAAAGATTCATCTGTCAGGTAAATTTAGATTTCCTTCGCTAGAAAATTATTTTTCAAAATTTAAAGAAATCTATTCGTGGAATTTATGTTCCTTTAACTTAAATATGTCTATTTCTTTAAATATGAGAAACGTATTTTTATCTTCTAAGGTAAGTAAACAGTTTTATATCGTACATATTGTTGCATTTAGGCATAGTTTTATATATTTTCTAATATTTATAATTATTATCAACGTATAAATATATCTGCAGTCTAAACATTGCCATGTTTTTGATACGCGAAAATATAGAGACGTTGAATTTCAAATTAGCAAACAAAATTGTTCAGTTGTAACAATTATGTTTAACCAGTATAATACACTAGAAATGATTTGATTATTTAGTTTATCTCACGCTCCATTTAACTTCTGGCTAAACTCTGAATTCAACTCACACTCGGAATTTCTTACTTTGATAAACTCTCTCCGATTCCAATTCTCAACTCGCAACTCAACTATTTGAGTATGCATTTTCCACAAGCATTTATCCTCGCCCATGTATATATGTACGTTATCTCTTTGTCTGCTTTTATGTACTTTTCACTCGATGCAAATATTCTTAGAAAACACTCAGCCACGTCCATCCATAGCTAGGGTGATAAAATGAATTTCAAATCTCAGTAGATAAACAAATAGGAAGATGGAGGAATTGGAACATCTAGAGATAAGAAAATAGAAAAATAAAAGAATTTCTCTTAAGAACAAGAAAATTCCTCATCGCTCCAATTTAATCCAATTTCACAAAGCTCTTGTCACTCCTTCAACATTCCATTTTCTCCAGTATCTCCAATTCTAAAATCCAACGTCCCTTAAACACCAATATTCTACCAATCCAGGTAACGACATCACGTGACTCATCCACAAACCGAACAACCACAAACTAGCCGTTATGGCAGACAACGAGGACGCGATGGAAGACGAAGAAGATACAAAATCCGGCGTACCGATCTCCGAACACACGCTTAGAAGTCCATCCGGAGCTGCTGAGGATAAGGCAGCCTCAGAATATTGGAAAACACCATCAGCTGTGTCATCGATAGCTTCAGGAGTGGTATCCCAAGTACGAAATAACGCTCGAGGCTCTCCAAATGCCCAATCCAGTAGGAGCATCCAAGAGCCTCAAGAGGAGAAGCTTTCGAAGAGCCAGGAAGAATTTAGAAAGTCTCAAGAGATCGGCCTAAATGACAAGAAGCCATCTTTGGACGAATTAAGCAAAGACAAGGTCCCTAAAACCACCAAGATGCATCGACAGTGTCATCGACGATTCAGAGAGATCATCGGCAAACGCGAGCTGAGGAACGTGGAACTAGAGAAGCATGAAGGTGATCTGAAGAAGAGATTGAATATTCTGGAGTGTTCCATGCCAGCTGTGATGGTCTGGAACATGTGGAGGATGAGCCAGGGTACCTGTGTTCCTGGACTTCAACGAATCATGGAGAAACAGTTTGAAGGTCCAGCTTCTGGAGAAGTGTACTGCCCCAACACACCTAGTAGACACTTTGACTGTAGAGTGAGGGAAGTCGAGGCTGAGAGGAAACAGGCTCAAAAAAGAATGCAGGATGCCAAGGCTCTTTGTGCCGAGAAGGAAGCTGCATTAGAAGATAGGAATAAAAGACTGGAAGAAGCTAAGCAGTTGCAACAGGAGATTAAGTTAAGGATTGAACAACTGACTGCCGAGGTTCAAAAGCTTAGAGAGACTGCTGGTAAAGTGGAGGATGATGGGGAATGTGAAACTGGTTAGTTGAGAATTAAACTCAAACGTAGCATAACTCAAACAAACTATTTACGAGAATCGAAAAACTATTTGAAAGCCTAGAACAAATTATTTATGTGATATAGAAATATAGTATTAAATTCCGGTGCTGATCGTTCCTTAAACGAGTTTTTAGAGAGTAGTAAGAAACCATCTCATAGAAGAAATTCCTTTTAATATAAAGAAAAAACTTAGACATTGGTGGGAATAAAATAGAAATTCTCCCTCTCCTTTTTAATTGGGAGACAAAGTAGGCATAACTTCGTCCAAAGCTAAAATTAAAATCGCATGTAGGTGAATGTGGAATAATAGAGTGCAAGAAAAAGTGGTTAGAAAAAGTGCCCAGCTGCGCGTCCATCAAATCAAACGACATCGAATGTCTAGAAAAGCTGCAACAGCTAGCAGAGAACGAAGTGTACATGAAAAGAAAGATCGCGGAACTGGAGAGTCGTGAGGAAGCTTACATGAGGACCCTCCAACAAGCAGACGAATTATGGTGCAAGGTGGACGCTGACGCAGCCAGTACCGTGAGTGCCTTACAGGAACAATTACACATGAAGACAACGGCGAATCAACAAATGGCTGATCGAATTTGTCAATTGGAAGACGTAGTAGAACAGTTGAGGAAAAGGCTAGCAACATGCAGAGGCGAATTAGAAAAATACATGAGCATAAGCAAGATAGAGGCTTTGATAGGCAAAGATGATGACTTTGCTGATGTGCTTGAGAAGGGAATACTAGTTGAAGTCCCTGTAAAAGACAAAGAGGTTGGTAGAGTTGAAGACCTAGCAGACGTTGACGATGTGGGTATCCTGGTTAAGGATGACGTGGTCGACAAAGATATTCTAGCCGTGGTAGAGGTAATTGACATTGATCTAGAGGCCAAACCAGATATAGTTGATGTCGACTTAGAGATGAAACCTGATATGGTAGACGCTGCCATGCGCGTCGTTCGAGCAGACCTTATAGGTGTGGATGACGCTCAAATGGCGATCCATCCAGACGATTTTGAATATGAGGATGAAAGGCTGAAGCAAGCTGAAGCTTATTTGGCAAGAATAGGGTCTCTTTCGGAGCTGGACAAATACGGAGACGACTATATCTGTGCTTCGGACTTTATTTGCAACGACGTCGTGCTCTCTGAAACTGGACTAACAGAGGAAGAGATGATTGCTTTGAACGAGAATCGCGTTACGCCACAGGAGTTACTAGAAAAATATGGTTGGAAGTTTGATTTGGCAGAACTGATGGCTCAATCTACTGTGAAGGATGTGGAAATTTCGGCACCGGTGACTGTTCCACCTGTTGAAAAGGAAGAAGAAATTGAGATTCAGGATAAATGGACCATTGATGTTGATGTTAAAGAAGTAGAAGACCCTTCGACAAAAGTAGATGTGACTATCGAGGAAACTATGGCTATTGAGGAAAGTAGAATTGAAGAAACTCAACCTGTAGAAGATATTGACTCTGCTGAAGAATATGAATCACTAGAAGACACCGATGCTGTTGAGGAAATGCCAGATGTGGAAGAAGCTATTCAAGAACCTAGACCTGTAGAAGACTTAGAAATTGTTGAGAAGTATGAATCTGTAGAAGACATTGAGTATACGGAGAGAATTAAACTTGCGGAAGACATTACACCTGCAGAAGACATTAGACTTGTCGAGGACATTAGACCCACTGAAGAAATTAAACCTATTCCTACAGAAGAAATTGAACCTAGACCTGTCGAAGAGATAAGACCTACTGAGGAAATTAAACCTACTCCTACAGAAGAAATTGAACCTAGACCTGTCGAAGAGATAAGACCTACTGAGGAAATTAAACCTACTCCTACAGAAGAAATTGAACCTAGACCTGTCGAAGAGATAAGACCTACTGAGGAAATTAAACCTATTCCTACAGAAGAAATTGAACCTAGTCCTATCGCAGAGATTACACCCGCTGAGAAAGTTGAGCCTATACCTACAGAAGACACTACAACTGTAGAAAAAACTGAACCCAGGCCTGTTGAGAGACCTATTGAAGAAATTAGACCTGTCGATGACGACAGACCCGTCGAAAAAGCTACCCCTCTTGAACCTACCATAGTTGAAAAGGAAAAACCACCTGTAGATGAGAGGACAGATGTTCTACCAAGCGACGTTCCAGAAGAAAAAATTGACAAAGATAATGTTCTGGTCCCGCGACAGGAGATGTTATTATGGCAGGATGACGTGGATACTATTCGAACAACAATCGCGGTACTGCTTACAGTATAATATTTATTAAGTTCAAGAAGCAAGATTATTCGATATATATAATTCTTCTGATCGTTTTGAAATATAGAAATGTCCTGATTGTGTGGATGTAAAGAAGGAAGCTGATCAGTTAGCTACTATGATGTCAGCGTACACTGGAGTGAGTATTATAGATCTATCACTTAAACTTAATATACAATTAATTACAATTTTATTAAAATATTTATTTTTTATTATTATATTAGAATTATTTATGATTTAATTTAAAAATAATAAAATTGTAATGTATTTTAGGTTATATTCGATTTTATGTTATAAAAAATCACAATCGTATAGACTTCATATTAGATAAGACATAATCCAATTTCGCTACAATAAAAGTTCGATGTCCAATACTTCTTCAGCTTCATTAAAAGTTATTATTGTGATCCTTTCTAGACCGACGTGAAAGAAATAGTCGCGGAGCCGAGACCTCGCGAAGAAGCAGTCGTGAAAATACACGCAGAGAAACTTCGTGAGAAAGAAATTGAAGTACAAACGAAACCAGAAGTTGCTGAAGTAGAAGTGACTGCTGTGGCAGAAGTAGAAGAAAAGGAAGTTATAGTTAAAGTTCCAGAAAAACCTGAAGAGCTGATCGAACTTGAATCAGAGTATCCTCTCGAGCCACCAACAACGCCATCGATCTCTGGTGTGACACCTCAAGTAGAAAAAGTCACTATGCCAGAAGTGGTGCAAAAACTGGAAGAAAGTACTCCGATTGCTCCTGAAGAAACTCCGAAAGAAGTAGCAGAAGAACTTGAGAAAGTGCCCGTGATTCCCGAAGTAGAAGAAGATAAAGATCCAATAGAAAAGATTGAGGAAGAAGAAATAATGAAAGAAACTGAAGAAATAGTGGTAGAAGAATTACCAAAAGAAGAAATCGAAGAGAAGGAAGAAAAGAAGCTTCCAGAGATAGTCGAAATCAAGGTGAAGGAAGATGAAATTGATATAGAAGTCGAAAAACCAGAGGAAAAAGAAGAAGAATTAGTTCCTGAAGAGGAAGAGGAGATTAAAGAAGTGCCAGTGGAAGAGATAGAAGAAATTGAAGTTCCAGTGGATGTTAAGGAAGAAGAAATATATGTGGAGATATTACCAGAGGAGCGAGACGAAGAGTTAGTTGAAGAAGAGCTAGTAAAAAAAGAAATACCTGTATGGGAGGAGCCAAAGGTACTTACAGTAGAAGAAGAAGAAGAACTCATCTGTACCTGTCCACCTATACGTCCTCCGGTTAGTATCAAAATAAATAGTTTTTCAATTCTAACGGGTCTAATTTACTTGCATGGATCCTCAAAATTTATAATCCTCAAAATCTAATCTCAATCGTCGTTTTGCAGCCCCGCAAGAAAATGGAAATCACTCAAACAGAAATTACAAGAATCGAAACTGTACAAGTGATCACACAAACAGTCGTAGACGTCGAAACACAAACGACGCCAAGAATAACCAGACAAGCTCAACCACAACTAGTGACTATTACGAAAGCTATAGATCCTGATTCAGCCACTATGGAGCAACTGTTGAATTACAGGCAGCCTTTGAAGGAGCGAATAGCTGCTATGACAATCACTGGAAGCTCACATATACACGAAAGCACATCCTTCCACGCGAGCGAAACAGAAATTGGTGATCGTCCTCCTTTTGCTCAGGATCCTGATATTCTTCGTAGCGCTTCTCCTGGTCCTCGTGGTCCTCGTTTTGTTCCTCCTGGACCTGTTGGCTTTCTAGGTTCTCCTGCTGGTCCTCGTGGCCCACTTCCTGCCCATAGTCCAATTCGTAGCGTTCCTCCAGGTACTCAAGGTCCAGCTCCACCTCACCATTCTCTCTCAGCTATCCTCCAAACTCTTAGAGCTGAAGGAGCCCGAATGAAATCGGGCCCAGAAAGGGAACTAAGGTCCGTTTATTATGGCAAAATGCCTGGCGAGCTAGATCAAGGCAAATGCAACTGTTGTCAATGTGGCAAAACTATGTCCACTCCGTTACAAGATCCTAGAACTCAAGTAAGACAACAGCCAACATTGCCAACATTCAAAGTAATACCAACCGTGCCAGCGACTAAGAAGACTATCAGCCTAAGTACTGATAAAACAGTGCAACACCAGAGTTTTTGTCCAGAATGTAAACTGAGGAAGCTCCAGGAGGCTCTGAGAGCCCAGGATCCTCTGAAAAGAACTATCAAGAAGTCCACAAAGGATCAAGAGGTTTGTACCTGTGCAATTCAACTTGGAAAGGGCTTGCCTTGCCACCAGAAGATGAAAAAGAAGTCAGATCAAAGTTGTATGGTGAAGATCCCTAAAGCCAAGACTGATCGATCAAGGAGAATAGAAGATGACGAGCAAGATTCAGTACGCTGCGCTTGCAGCGGGTTGATAGAGACCAAGCCTGGGGTTATGAAGAAGGTGCACTGTTCTTGTGGTGACCCTGATTGATCTTCATAACTCATTTTTTGAAAAAGTGGTAGTGGGAAAGGATCAGAATATTTTGTTAAAGAACTTGTTTAGGTGAGATACATTGCTGGCTCGAAATTTAGAATTACTTCTCAGTTGTATATTTTTTCCTCTAAATACTAGAACACTCAGTGGCCTCGTACAAAACATGACTATTGCATTGAATTATGAATTTCGTATAAAATCTAAGGGTGTATCCAGTCATATGACAAATAAAATAGAAGGCTATTATTGTTTATTTGTTTATTTAATTAATTAAATTTATTTTACTATAGCCAACAAATTCATAATATTATTTTGCTAGAAACAAAATATTTAGGCCCATTTCTGTAATATTTCAGAATTGGTTATCGATGGCGCTACTTGGAATAATACTTGTCGATTTCTGAAACATTTTGGATGGATGGAAGGAGGACATGATTCATTCTGAACGCATTCACCGGACGAAGAAACGTCCACCAGAGGCTTCTAACCGGCTGAACAGAAATATAGACTCAAATATGGATGCGACAAAGGAAATGGTATGTAATTTCCAATAATGTGGCCAGTTGAATGGTGCTCTTTTCAAATCAATAGTGCTGGTCTATTGTACCAGGGGACGATAGTCCTTTCATCGAACCAACGCGTAACAGGATCAATCGTCAGCACGAAATTAAATTTGAGATTATCCAACTGTAAGAAAAAAAAAAAGGAACATTTGCTGTGTCCAGTGTGTCATGGTTTGGTATTGTTTTGTAATCGTACAAAATGTAAATTCATCGGTCTGTACATATGTATTAAATTTTGCTTGTCTGTCAGAGCGTTTGAGTTTTTCTATTGGAGATTTTATTGGCTTTCAGCCCTTCTGATTTATTCTATTATATTATCAAGAATATTTGATAGCGAAAGAATTTTGTTAAACGTTACAAATTATTTTTTTTCTCTACCCTTAAATTATAATTTTAATAATGAATATATGTATACAAATAATTAGATTACAAATGAAATGAAAGAACATATATCGACATTCAAGTACACATGTATAAATAAATTCTGCGTAATACATAAGATTAGGAAAATATTTTCGTTCGGTAATATATGGTTTTACTGATTTGCATATTAATAGTGAAGAAGATAAAAGGAGCCCAGCAGGAATTTCAGTCGCGTTCGTGATTCACGAGATTTCGTTACCTCGTACATCAGATAGATTAGTTGGCACGAACCAATTACAATTTGTCATCAAACCGAAACGAATCGGTTCCAAACGAATTTCTGTTCAATCGGGTGATTCATCAAAAACAGGAAATATCAAACGTTAAAGTGATTCATTGATCCTATTTTCAAGCACCCTAAAAATTATATTATGCGCCGTTGTTAACTTAATGTGGATTAATTTTTTTTTAATCATTCCAATTATTCTATTTTCTAAATTTAGTAAAAAAAAAAAAACAACTTGAGTCACTGGTGATCACCGCAAAATAAGAAACATTTTCTTTGATATAAATGAGGCGTGAGGAATATTGTGATTGTAAAAAGGATGCTGTAAAATCAGCTAGACACTGTCTAGCTGGAGGCAGCATTTCAATGGCTGCCTGACTAAACAATCAATACTGCGAGCAACAAGTAAAGCATGACGAAAGGTCAACGAAATATTATCTAGCGCGATAAAGCTCGATAAATGCTTCGTCAAATTGATAAATAAGCTCGCAATAAAGCTGTGTACACACTTGCAAAAATGTTTCCTAATTATACTCCGTTTATTTAGAAAGGCAAGCGTTAAAATAACATTTTATCTTTATAAACTTTAAACATTTTTACTAGAAAAGTATTTCAATGTTTAATTAATCTTTCTCAATATTTAAGGCTCTTAAGAAAAATGAACTAGAAGATTTGGATATAACAGCATAATCTTTTATTTTTTCTGAATTAAATTTTTTTATATAAGACATCATAAAAAAATATCCAAAATAAAAATGAAAGGAATGAATATTCCGTTGCATATATTTAAAAACTTCATATTTGTTCTGAACATTTTTTTCATTTCAAGAGTAAGAACCCGTTTATTACATAGTCGAAGCTCTGAGCTTTTTTACAGGGAAACTGGTAAGATTTAATTTTTTAACATAAGATTTTAAGAAAATATACAGAATATAAATCATACTCTAAAACCAGTTTATAGGTGATTGCATTTTAATCACCAAATCCCATTGCTTGCTCGGTACACTACCGGTAACCCAAACCCAATTATCTCACCTCAGTTGTTACTGAAGCTATAACACAATAAGTGCCCCCAAAATTTATTTCATTAAACGCTAGATTTATAAAGTTGTGAACTACCTATGAAGTATGTATAACAAAGTATAATCTATTAATTTTATACGAAATTTAAAATCTATCGAAACGACGAGTTTTATGGTTCCAGTGTGGAAATCAATTGGAATTACGAGCACAGGAATAAATCAGCGAAAATTGAAAGCGGTAAATGTAAAATCCATCAAAATGACAAATATGCCACTTTTATTTAAAAATTTAAATTGCAATCTAAAATTTCTCTTAAAAAATCTCTTTTAAATCGGACACATAGGGAAGAATTAGTCAAAGTAAAAATATCGAATCGACTGTTTACCTGCATCTAAACCAAACTCAAGTCACGTACTCACCGAACGTTGGCCAGAGTGTGTCTCCTGGACCTAAAATTGTGGTAGCCCCGTAGCTCACCGATGCTGCCCTGTTCGGCCTGCATCCTGGCCTGTGCAGTTGCAGCTGCACTGGCGATCACGTGGTGCTGGTGAGTCGGTGCACCTGTCGTGGTGATGCTTCTGCGCGATCGCCAACCCGTTCTGCTGCCACCACCGCCACTCGGGGTCGGCGATTTCTTCTGATACGGTCTACGAATCACCACACGCCAACGAGTTCCAATTTTACGTCTAGCTTTTGGCTATCGCGAGTCTGGGAGACGTTTGCTTGGTCAGAGATCACGCGCTCCTCCATTCGACGACTCTTTCCCTTTTGGATATTTTAATTTATTTCTTCTTTTGCTTTCCAATGTAATTTGGGATCAGTGAGAGATTGGGATAGGTTGGATTTCTCTATTTGATATTCAAATGGTACTTGCCGTTAGTTCGTGATGAAATTAGTAAATTAAACTATTGATTATTAATGATAATTAAGTTAGCGATAAACCTTGTTAGCGATAATGTGGTCACTGATTAAACATCACCTTTATGAACTGAATTACATTCTTTATAGCGTTCACGATTATTAGTTTAACAAATTATTAGTTGTTAGCGATATATGCACTACGACTAATAATTATATTAGAAGTTAGCCATAAGACTTGTTAGTGATAATGAGGTCACTGATTAAACATCACCTTTATGAACTGAATTACATTGTTTATAGCGTTCACGATTATTAATTTAATAAATTGTTAGTTGTTAGTGATATATTGATACACTGCGACTAATAACTATATTACTTTATGACACTGATTTGTCACTCTGACTGAATACTTTTAATTACAGTATTATTCTCATCACACCGAAGTGCAGTTTGCGTCAAATGAACGATAAGTACAATTTCAACAAAGTAAATCCCCTATAAATGGAGGGGCCAGTAAGAGCAAGAAGAAAAATATTGTAGTTTAAATTTGCATAACTGGGCTTCAGATAAACACAGAGGAAGAACGTCTATTTGTCAGTATATTTCTTCCTTAAGAGATCTAAGAAACCCAAGGGATCAATAAAATTGTTTACATGAAAGAAACACGGAAATGTCGTGAAAGCAATACACGGACAAGCTATATATATATCGTATTTGCTTAGAAGTAAGAGGATTCCCGGGTATTAATGCAACCGAGGCCCTCGTTGATTAAAGGATCGTGCTCGAGAATGCATCGATGTGCCCAGCACATTCATGAAATATTCATGAACACCACGGAAAACTCTCTGTTGCGTCTGCCGATCGCTGTTAAGCACGTTATGCAAACGTTTCGAACAAACAACTCTTTGCGAAGAATATTAATCTAACCTGGACTGATCGTTTCTGAATTATCAGCGACGAAATTTCACACGTCAGATCTTGTTGGCGCTTTAATTCCTTTCAAAACTGTCAGGGAAGAGGAATTTATATAGTTAACCTCACTCTGAGATAATGTCAGGGATTTAGGTAATCAGCAAAGACCTGCAAGGAAGATACTCTATTTTTTCGAAGTTCTGATAAGGAAGAAACGAAATGGGATGCAATCTCATCATCTATCTGACCTAGTTCTGGCCTTTAAAAGTATTCGAAATTGCCTGAGTCAATAGCCGTTGAGGTTAGGAACATAACCTTATCTTGCATGACTTGAACTGATCCTGTGCATCTGAGGTTTATACGAATTCAACGCATCTAATAAAATGCTGCAGCTTTTTTCTTTGCTTTCTTCTTCCATGAAATGTATAGAGTTGTCGTGGAAACAGCATTTCCTCTTCGAAGAACAAGCAGATGCTACTATATATACTATAGTAAACACTATAAACTCGAGTGGCGGCATCTGTCATGCTAATAACGTGACTCTATTCGAGGTCGAGATCGAATTCAACGTGCAAGCACGTTTCTACGTTTTGAATAAACACGCGTGGCCGGCGCTCGGCAAGAGTAAATATTTCCATTGCAGCCTGGCTTCTCTCTCTTAAGCTTAGCAACATGGTGTTCTAACGAGAGACAGAAAACTTGGTCATCGGCCAAAAAGTCTACGTTAATCTCTGTAGCTTAATCGTCTTCTGAATGAGACATCTGTCTAAACAGTAACACGCTCTGTATTTTATCAAATTCCTCTATAAATGATGTATACCTATTTTTGCTGTCATTTTGGGATCATGTTTATACAAGGTTTGATATTTAACGTTTCAGGATCAATTTATCATAGCGTTATAAATACACTGGTTTCTTTCAATCTCACCAAAATTATAAAATCTAGATGGTGGAAACAACGACGAAGAAGAATGTGAATTGATCGAAAGAAATTTCTAATGAAATATTGCATTAAAGCAATTGGTTAAATGATTTAAATAGGAATTCAAATTTCTTCAGTCTTCAAACATCTTGTATCCTTCTTCAAGCAAAATTGCAAACTTTTCAAAGTATAATTTTACGTGATTTCCTGAACCTATCTGGAATTCAATTCCCACCAATCAAAACCCAATAAATCAGCAGTGCAACTAGTACAAAAAATGTTAAAAATGATCGATCGGTTGTGTCTGTGTCTCACAAAAGCTCGTGCATTTTCGACAATTAGCTCTGCTCGTGTTTTACAAGAACATGATCGTTAGAAGATTAAAACGTTTCCAGTTTTCCTCTGAAGTTATTCGAATCGCTAATTCCTAAAGCAATCTCCTTTCCGAGATATTCTCCTTGGTTTAATGCGGTTATTTCCATCAATAGAAGCACGAGACTAACGCGTGAGTGTTTGGTACAGCATCAGACATTGAGCTATCGCTCGTTGTGCGACGCTTTTCGACGCCATTATCATGCAGTTGCACCTGACACGTACCATCCTCAACTGGGGTGACGACGCCACGTCGTTGTCAACTGATAAATGAGATAACATCGAGCCTGGACGCAAATAACCACGTTTATCGGCGTGTGCTTTGACTTTCGATCAGACATCAAGGATTCAATCGCTGAAGAAGGTACTATTGCGAGGATTAGATGGAATCCTTTGAAGGATATTATGCTTTCTGAGAATGTACCAGTCATCCTAATTAAAATGAGCAATTTTTGAGAAATTCTCTTCAGATAACGTTCGTGTTTATGTGTCTTTGTCTTCTGCGGGTTTAGAACCATTAGGCACGTAGCGTATGTAGCGGCATCTAAAAGTGGAACGCAGTAATAAGTTTAAAAAATTGTTTAGCTAAACTTGAAGTTTATCGCTGCTAAAGATCCTAATAGCGACATCTAAAACCAAAAGATGGTACTTTCTCTGAAAAAGGAACTTTTAGATGTTCTTAATGTCTTGGACACTTAGCTGAGGACATCTAGTGTCATGGAAGAAATACTTTCCCACTTTAAGCTAAAGCTTTTCGACAAACTTCTCCACTTAGACACTTTTGTTCGCCCCCCATAAAAAGGTAGATGAACTGGTGGTCAAAAGTTTGGAACTACTATATTTTAGTATAATTGGTGGGAAGCAAGATGTTTTTAGCTGGATGTAGGAATAGTTTATAGTTATAGTCATGGACTAAAGTTCCCCTATCAGCGCGATCGATTTTCTCTGGTACTTCCAACGCAGGCTCGCAACATCAACAGGTTGCAACGCGATGCGAAGTGATGCAAAGACACGAGTGTCTCTGCTGACTCAAGTGTCTTGAGTGCATTAGCCCATATCGCCAAAGAAGATCCAAGAATAAATTTTCTTGCGACAAAAAAATTTAGACTGTGGTTTTACGACTTGATGAAACAAAAAAGTGAACATTTAGCCTTACGATCTAACCATCTACTATTATAGTAAATGAGCGACCCTAATTTCTATATATAATCCGATCCAAAGGTAATGAAGTCTTTCGTTGTAACTTAAATTGCTAGCCCTGATAAAAAGGAAATAAATTGCTATGAATCTTGAGCCCAAAATCCCCAAATCAAACCTGAAAAGTCTCATTTTTGGTCCGAATCATATGATCATCGTTCACGTTTTAATTTAGCTATCCTCAATTAGTGTCATTAACACGTCGTTAATATAATATTCATACCATTCTCGTAAAACATATTCAACACAGACATGACACGTGACACAGATCAAAACTCTGTATAGAGACTGTAATTGCAAAATTCTAAATAATAGAGAGCCAGTTTCTTAGAGCTTGAAAATCCAGACACTATGATGTGAGTTTAGACACCATGAAAGCTTCAACTTGATAGCAACGTTTGCCACGTCCATCTACATCAACTCGTCTGTTTATTAAATCCACTCTAGCCTTATACCGCCACGTGGATCTCGCGACTGACGATGAGTGTGACCCAAATACCAAGATTCAGTCATCCAACCAGTCACGCGATGACGCAGGAGCAGACATGCAAAGGGAAATGATACCATGGATTCTGAATTTACCCGAGGAAATGTAGATGGAATATTGAAGTTATGGCATAGCCTGGCTGAGATTTGTTCAGTCAGGTTAGGAATTCCAGGTGCCCCAGACACCTGTGTCTATTTAACTTTAACTTAAATGTACATTTATGACCCACTTTTAAACAAATACATACGAACTCAAGATTTGGATTTATCGAGGGAAATACGTTTATTATACTGAATATTACACTATTATTAGATTAGAAACTTTGTTTAAATTTTCTAACCTCTCATAAGGTAGCTCGGATACAAGCAACGTTAAGATGTAAGATAGGTTAGTTAGAAGAGAACGTGTACGTAAGTATAATAAGGTGGATGGTATGTTTGATAAGATAGGTGATAAAATAGGTGTATCGCCTAGTTACCAGAGAAAGGTTAGGAAATTTGAATCTGGTTTTAACAGGAACGGAGAGAGTTCTGAAGCGTAACCTCTAAGCCAAAATCCCATTTAACCTAACCTCAAAGACATACTAAAGGCGAGTAATTGGCGAATGCACCAAGTTTGCTTGCGATCTCATCAAACTGTCAACCAATAACTCAACTCCAGAGAATTTCTTACTGTCGGCTACGATTCTAGAGATGACAGACAGGCGAGACTCGAGATCGTCGATGACAGGAAAATAGCCGCGTTAAGTCGCGTTCACACGTGTTCCAAGCTCGGAAGGACATCGTTTGAAGCAAATACGTTTGTATATGCGACATGAATGCCACTTTAATGAACGATCACCTCCAGCTAGGATAATTATACGCGATTCGTTTCAAAATTAACCAAGCCACCGAGTTTATAACGCGGAAGGAAAGCTACGCCGTGAGCTTGGCTAATAATACGCGACATTATTTATACGGAATAGGGATCGAGATCACGTGTATTTGCAGAGTTACCATTCATTGCAGAGTATCGAAAGTGTCGATAAGTCTTGATCTATAGATTTATTTACCTCAATTGTTAATTATAGGCATCAATTATTACGAGGGAATTTTTAATTTTGGAAAATCAAATACATCAATTGAACTGGAAATGTGCTGCCTTTGTGGTACGTGTATACTTGAACTCTGCATGACAATGTTCGAACTCACAGTAATAATATCCCTTACATGATACTGTAATTAAAAAAATCATGACGATAATAAGAATCATTGAACTGAATTTTCCTCTTGCCCTTGCATTCTCCATGGAAAATTGATATTTTCAAGAATCCCCCTCGCTTAAAGCAAATTCGCTTTAAAGACAACGAGCGACATAAACAAATTATTGCAAATTTTTCAACAGCTTCGCGAAAGACAGAAATTTAATAATAATTCTCAAAGAGCGTCTCAGTCGTTTCAAAGGCGAGTTTCCAACGAAAACGAGGGGAAACGCGTCCGTTACGCGTTTCCTTCTAGCGGCAGTTGCGCCGTCTTTTTACGTCGGACGATTGAAAGAACAATTTTAAACCGAGCATAGAAAAAAGCACGTGGCAATTAGGAAGCGTAATGTAAATTCGTTTGGCGAGAAGAACGGAGGGATGAGAATAACGCGCGGTGATAAAAGCGCGGTGGAAAGGTGTTACGATTAAAAAACTTCTCGTCGTGTGAATAAAAACCGCGTGCCACGCATATCAAGTTTAAACAACGAACAAAAACTGGTTGGTCCAGCCAGGAAAAAATACCCACTTTGGGGAAGAATTCGACATGCAAATCTGTTCAAAAGTAGGAGAATTTGTGTTTGATTACGTAGACCGACGATGGTATAATCGATGACAGGACGATTCTTCGTGAAAAACTAAATGGAAAACGTAGAATAATACTTTTTTATATGACGCTTCATTTTTTCAAAAAATTGAATATGAAAAGAAATAATCGAGTTATTTGCATATTTCGATTATTCGCGTTAAGACCGTCATTAGTATGGATCGTTAAATACTTTTGAAAAGATGTGAAAAACGTAAATCATGATGGAATTTGTAAAGAATAAAAGCGCGTGCTTTATGTTTCAACAAATCGCTATCGACGTTGATAATTTAATTTACAAGAAGAGATTCAATCGGCACGTAAAGCGCGTGAAAAAATCACGTTACAAAAGAAAAAAAAAAGAAAATAAAAAATAGTACGAAGAGGAAGAAATAACGAAACTCCGCTTTTTTTTTCTTTGCTCATTTATTTGTATTTTTCATGCGTTTCAAGAAATTCGAATTTCTGGCCTGATGGAAAATTTCCCTTTTATGTTGAACGAGAGATATAAACGCGGTTGTGTATGCCTGGAAAAGATCGAATGAATGTGTGAAATATTCGATTGCATCCTTTCAGTCACAATTTTTGGAAAAATGAGTTTCCAACGCCAATAATTGCTCGCGTTTCGGTGTCATCCTTTTTCTGTATAAAACGAAATTCGTTTCAAATTTACCTCATAACCGGGCTATTAATATCAAGTAATTGGAATTTAAAATACAAATTAATTACACCAATAATTACAGAACGCGATCAATGAATGAGAAATACAAACGTTAAAAAAATATTAAAGAGACTCGTATTTTGTTTGGTTGGGTAATTTATTTTTATACAGTTTTCGCGAAAGCTTTTCATAATACAGAAAATTAATTTTAGATTAACTTTTTAATTTAACGCTGATTATTGGAAAATTACGCCAATGGTTAAATGAAAAATAAATATATAGCAAAAAGTGAATAATTAATTCTTTTTAAATCTCTATAGCAAATTTATACAAGTATACTACTGAACACATAATTGTACACTTTGTAAAGAAGAACATTAATTTCAATCTTTTCCATTTATGAGGAAAATAATTGCAACGAAATAAATAAATGAGTGAAAAATAAAAAATAAATAATTTTTATAGAAATCCCATAGCAAATTCATGGAAGTGCATAGTGGTGTAAATTACTGAGAAGGCGCGATATCGAAAAGGACCAAGTTTAATCTCATAAAATAGGTTACGTACATATATAACCCTATCGATTCTGTATAGCACACATGCACCATGCCACATTTTCACCCTAATTTTACAGTTTAACTTTATCCCACGTAAACCTGTCATTTGCACACTGCTGACGTATGATCCTTGAAAGAAGATAGCATATCTTAGAAACATTTACAAATCTCTCCTGTATATTTTTGCTTCTCATGTTATTCTCTTCTTTTCGCGAGATTCTTTTTTAGATTGCAAAAAAATTTTTTTTACATTTTGAATGTTTTCTTTTTGGAATATTTTTGCGAATATTCTAATCATAATCGTAACATCTTTGGTATATTAACATCAACGTAGGATCAAATATCTTCTTTGCTTTTGATACATGTAATTTAATATAATTTTATATTTGTATATTTATATATAATTAAAAATAATTTTGATACATGTTTCTCCGTGACAACGCGTTAAGTATAATCGAGAAATGTATTTGAAAATTGATCGTAAATAGTAATATCAAGTTAGAATTAATCGAGAACAAATGATTAATACGTGAAACGTTAAAATTAATGAACTTAATATGTGTTGTGCAATGAATTTATAATTTGAAATGTCAATTACAGACGCGCAAAGTGCAAACGTGTATTTTGAATTTGGTTGAAATACTATTAGAAAAGACAGAATGTTACACGCAACCTTGAGCGTGATTGTATCAATCTGCTAATTTAATTTAAGACTCTGTCATGTCGTGGAGGCAACTATACCACTTGCACGCCCTGCAAAATGTCATGAAGCTAATCGCCCTGGGCTGACATTTCCAACGATTCTATTTAACGTAACAAAATAAGATTCCTCGTGGAATCGGAGCTTCGACCCAGATTCTCGGAATCTTACAATTTCAATTTCCTCAAAAATTCATCATTTATCCCCGGTTAACAGGAAAATCAAGAAATTCAAGACCAAATGAAGAAAGTCGTCATTTTTGCAGAGATTATAAATAATATCTAATCAATTCACGAAACAAACTCTATAATTCTTGATGAAATTTCATGGAATCTCAAGTTTCTCGTAAAAATTCTTTATTCTTTGCAAAAAATTCTATATTTTTCACAAAGAATTCGTCGGTTTCTGTAAAAAATTCTAAAAATAAATCACCACATTTCACGCGTCCCCTCGCCAATTCCGACTTAAATCAAACAAAACGAGATTCTACATTTATTAGAAAAATCCTAATCTTAAAGTCGATATTCCAGCGGTTCCGGTTTTTTAACCAATTATTTTAACCGATGTGCTAACTTTTATACGATAGCAGAAAATTCTACCTGAATGTTAACTTAAAATTAGCCTTGGATCTCGATAATTATACAGCCCAATCAACTTCAGCTGCGACGATTGAAACGAAAGGAACCTTCGGCCATTTTTATCGCCTGAAACATTTCACGGTCCGTTTAACAGCTGCAACGGCAAGTCAAAGACCTGGAAAAGTATGGAACAATGTGTCCACACTCGCGTCATTCTTCCAGCGGCGTAAACGCATGAAAAGGTCCCTGAATCGACGGATACTTTCCTTTCGTGAAAAACCTGGCTTTTCCAGACTCCGCTAGAACAACAGCAGCCGGAAATTGAGTTTATTTTACGGTAGAGAATGCCCGACGATAGCTCCGCTTCGTTTTTCCATTGGGAAATCTGCTTCGTTACACATCGCGCTTCTGAATGAGGATTGGCGTTTCGTTTACTCTATGACAATTGTTCTCGCGGATTTTCGGTAGACTGCTAAAGTATCGAAGTGATTTATAGTTTCTACTAGCCAGGATTAAGTGATTTTAAGCCTTTTGAGTAAAGAATTTATCGATAAACGATGTTTTATGGGAAATTTGATCGCGGCAGAAAATTATCGACGTATCGAACTGCGAAAATAACTGCGAAACGGAAAGGAAAAATTGTGAAATAACCAGCATGCGAAGTAGTTGAGGCACTAGATAAAGTGTGTTATGTGAGTATCATTCGCGTGAGTCGGAAGTTTTATCGATAAACAAGCGAGCTTTGGTTAATGGCCCTCCCAGGGGTTTTTCTCCCTTGAAGAGATGCCGACAGTAGATCTATTGAATTTCCTTCGGGTTCTGACATGTTGTTTGCGACTTTCAGGGAATGGTAAAGTGAAAGACGATGGTTGGAAATATGCCTTTTGTCCACGAATTTCATCGATATCCCTGCTTCTATCATACATAAATTTCAGATTCCTTAGTATATCAAAGGCTAACTATAATGTGCTTGGACAACACTATTTTTTATATATTTTAACATAATTAATTTAATGTCTCGATGTATTTTAATAGAAATGGAAATTATAGCGAAACGTTAGTATATCAAAAGCTGAGTGTAAAATATTTCAGTATGTTCTATTATAGAAATATTAATTATTTAATTTAATGTGCTTGGACAACACTATTTTTGATATATTTTAACATAATTAATTTAATGTCTCGATGTATTCTAATAGAAATGGAAATTATAGCGAACCGTTAGTATATCAAAAGCTGAGTGTAAAATATTTCAGTATGTTCTATTATAGAAATATTAATTATTTAATTTAATGTGCTTGGACAACACTATTTTTGATATATTTTAACATAATTAGTTTAATGTCTCGATGTATTCTAATAGAAATGGAAATTATAGCGAAACGTTAGTATGTCAAAAACTGAGTGTAAAATATTTCAGTATGTTCTATTATAGAAATATTAATTATTTAATTTAATGTGCTTGGACAACATTATTTTTTATATATTTTAACATAATTAATTTAATGTCTCGATGTATTTTAATAAAAATAGAAATTATAGCGAAACGTTAGTAAATCAAAAGCTGAGTGTAAAATATTTCAGTATGTTCTATTATAGAAATATTAATTATTTAATTTAATTTAATTATTTAAGTTAATTTATTGATATATTTTGTATTTTAATATCAGTATTTTCCTATGTATAATATTCGCATGTTATATGGTGTTTTAATATGTAGCATAGTATAACATAAATTTAGATTTCAGCAAAAATCAAACACAAATTTAATTCTAAGGTATTTCTAACTCAGATCTAAGCCAAAATCTAATCTAACTCTAAATTAAGTTTCAATTAAAACTCTACAAATAATACAAAATTAGATATAGTATACAGTAAATATCGACTTATATTTTTTTAAAGAATTTTCTCTAGTCTCAAACTATTTTTTAAAGGTACGAAAAATTTAGGTAATGTGGCTATAGCGTTTTCGGAAAATTACGACGATTTCCTTGATATTACCAAGTTTCAAAATGGCGAAAAAACTTCTGTAAAGAAAGTAATCGTTATTTACAATGGATTTTTTTCCACGTCCATGGACTTACTGGTCCGAGTTTAAACACAGGCAAAAGACGAAGAACACGATTTACTTCTTGGCGAAAGAGGATTAAGGTTTATGACTTTCATCCTGGTCTGAAATTTTCCAAATCCTTTTTCTTCACAGGCGGAAGAAAAGAAACAAAAAGGACATTCCGAAAGATTGGAAGTAGCTTTCCGCATTTTTACAGAATTCCCGGTAGAAGCTTTTTCATTCTTACAATTTCGTTAATAACGTGTAAATTATTAAAAGAAATTTCATAGAGATCAACAAAGATATTTAAAAGAAAAATCTTTAAATTATTTCGTCAATTTTGATCCTATCGATCGTCGTCTGCTTAATTTTCATCGTTCACTTCATCCTTATAAAATCAAATTTCTCGACTTCGTGGATTTTTCATATTTCCCGCCGATATTACGAAAAGTCATAATTCTTCCGCAACTATTCTAACGCAACGTATGACGAACGCCATAACAGAGTTAAATTGCCGAGCTAAATTCGAGAAACTATTCAAATCAATTTAATCAAGCTCCGATACGTAACCAATAACGTTCTACAAAGTATTTAAATCAATTTAACCAATTTACCAACACGTCACTGAACACAGCAATCCATGAGATTACAATAATCTCGTTAAAATCTCATTAAAAGATCGTTAAACGGCCGAATGGCTGGCAACAAAAATCCCTAACGTAACCTAATCCATTTTTAATCTATTCTTTCCACCAAAAGAACTTGGACAATGGGTTCGTCTGAACCAATTCCTGAGGACCTTGTATCCAAGACGTCTTGGTAATCCAATATGTTTTGCTGGATATCCGTTGCCGATAACCATTAACGCAAAACCGATACCGGATCATCATTAGTGGCAGGTCAATACGAAGTGAGGGAGGGACGCCATAATCAGGGCTAAGCAAGCAATATCGAACAGGCCATTTCCTCCTGAGCCTATACACGTATGGACACGTGTATATTGTGTAGGTGACGTTCGATGAAAATACCAAGGAATAGGAATTTCTCATTGATCGCTACACCTCGTTCTTATGCATTTATTATAAATTTAAGAATGGAAAAATCCAGAGAATGCGCATTACTTACATAGACATATAAAAGATGGAAAGTGGAATAGTGAGACATAATTTTCGCTAGACGAGACAAATTACTCTGTAGGTTACATCGTTTTATTAGGTTGTCCGGAAAGTGTCTTTCTTCCTCAGACACGTCTCTTACAACGATGCATTTTAATACAAACATGAAACCTAATCTGTCGAACGTTGTGATCTTTAGTTTGATAGAACAAAATGGATCATACGTAATTCGATAAAATAATATAAAACGAAAAATCTTTCCTTATAGAACGAAAGAAACTTTTCGGACGACCTAACAGATCTCTCTGTGAATATATGGAACTGTATAAAAATACGAAGGTGTAAAACGTCTATCTAGTTATTAGAAGAGAATATTTCACGCTGAATAGTGGAACATACGTAAGACCCTGATTTTGAGTAGTTAAGATAGTGCAGGAAGTGTGATGGCAGAATTTACAATATCCGACGACCGGTTGAAGCACCAAGCACGCCTCCTTCTATCTCTTGAGAGAGAGGAAGACAGAGTTCCTTTAATTTCAAGCCTTTCCTTCCAATTCTGGCTTTTCACGTTTCCTGCCACTGAATTTTATTTCCGATGGGTAAAAGCTTCCTTGGAGCTGGACTTCGTTTTTAGTGGAATTTTTTGTCTATTTGTCGGATCTTATCTTTGGCAACTACAACGATAAGTTCTACTTCAATTTCTTACGAATTCATTCTCGCAGTTTTGTATCTTACGTGTTGCGATTAATAAATTTCACCATTGTGCGTAAAATTCCGTAAAAATGTAAGAAACTGAAAAATCTTAAGAATTCCAGGCGGACCAAATTCGATGGCCAGAGACTATATCTGCTTAAAAGGCTTCTCGAGTAGAAAAGAGGGATTATTGATAGTTTTACAAAGGATTATAGTTCAGGGTATGATATAAGTGGAGCCTTTGCGAGGGAGAAGTTTTTAGCGTGCTTGGAATTGGGTTCACGATGAATTTCAGATACTTGGAATAGGTAAGGAGTAATTTTAAATCCCTCAAAGGTAATGGCGTGGCACGCAGGATCAGCTAAGAGAGAATTCTAGGAATTATATCAGTGAGGGAAGCGCAGTTATATTCAAAGCGGTTTCGATATCGTGAAATCTTCTATTTGATGGTGTTATAATTAATTATTATCATTAGCGTTGTTAATAAATATTAAGAAATTTGTAATATAATATGGGTTCCAATATAGACGTGTTTCTGGTATTTCGTTTCTTTCGGTCTTATTAGATTTGTGTTAGAAATGCAGCAAGAAATTAGAATAGAGAAATTAAATTATGCGAAGGAACAGAATACAAATGGAGCCAGATGCTGAATTTTCCGTTAGTTGGCGATAAATTATAAAATTAGTGACACCTTCCTGTACCTACAAATGCTTCTCAATGTGTCTTAAGTGTATCTATTTTTTTAAAAATAGCACCATTATCATTCCTATATATTGTTAGCATATTAGAAGATCTAAAACTTCTAACAATTTTATAAAAATGTTTGTTGAAACACAAGATTCTGGAAATTTCAGTTGTCGTAAAAATCTCGGTGACAAATGATGCTGTTATCGCCATCCTGGAGGTATATTCTTATCAGAGAACAGCGAATTTCCGAGAGAAAACCCATCTACGGACAAAGGAAAATAGATTTTCGATGCTCAGACCCCTCTATCGATAAACCTCCCTTCAAATTCGTAAATCATTTTCTTCTTCTGAAAGATTAATCCCACCACCTTACTCCTCGATCATGTATTAAATAACTTATCATATATGTAATTCAATATCTCACAAATATACGCTCTCCTTGAAGAATTCTATTCTTCGAATTGATATCTCAAATATAACTAGCGAAATGTCAAAATCCATCTAATTTTATTTACGATAATTAAATGAAATAAAAGAAAGTATCGTATAAATAATCAGATTGTGCATACTTATATTAATTCGTGTTCAATGAACAAAATTGAAGAACTGGAACCTCAAGAAAGGCTGCTAATTTTGCCCAATTTCTAGGAATTCTCAGATCCTAACCTCTAAATCAAGAGGATGGCGCCACTATCGATCTGTCATTGCTCCCCCAATTGTTAGGGACAACCTATAGTTATTCTTTATTCACTCGTAATTCAACATGCTCTATTTTCTCGTTCATTTTCGACCTGTTCCCTCGTATAGCACTCTTTGTTGCATGGCAAACGCGAGTAGAAGGATAAGGGAGAAGTTTCTAGCAAGGGTACACGAGAAAGAATAGGGGAATTGAATGAGAACAGCCGGAAGGGAAGGTTATCCACATAGCGTGACACTGAATAGACAAAAAGGAAGCGAGACTATGGACACTTTAGATTGATCCGGATCCCCGAGTAAATCCACTTTTCCAAGGAAACATTTATCGACTTTTCCTTTCTGGGCTTAGAGTCCGTATCCCAGAGTTTGGAACTTTTCAGGTACCATTCGAATCGAAGTTTTTTGAGGATGTAGAGTGATTATCGTGCTAAATGATGAGATCCTTTCCTGAACAGGTACTTCAAGAGTCTTTTTTAATACTAGGATAGGTCTATTTCTGGATCTATTCTAAATTTCCAGATTGATTTTAGTATAAAATCAAGCGGATCATTTTGACGCATAAAGAAATTTGTAGAAGATATCTTTTTCTTTAGAAATTTTTGATTTTAAAGTAGACCTCTGGCGATTCCCAACGTGACACCTGTTGTGGTTACGTGGATTAAAGAACACGTGGATAAATCGCAAAGATAGCAAATATATTTAATGTCTATGAGTGGATACAAGTATGAATACAGTTGGTCTAGATCCGCACGCTGGCAGTGTTACCCTAAGACTGAAGAAACCCGAAGCCAACGTCGTCTCTCTAAAACATATGGTCTGCCATCGTCGCTTGTCTATTGTCTATGCACTCTCAATGGCTTCAGTGACTGAGGAAACTAAACAGTACAGATGTAGAGTTTTTCCAGAAGTGCTGACCACTTCAACAACACCCACTCGGCCTAAAAATTCATCTTTAAACGTATCTTTCAGAATTTACAACCTTCGTAGGCCCACAGCGGTATCTCGAAAATACGTTATACCATTTTTTCCAAGTCTACGAGCTGCGAGGTGTCAGCAAATTGTGAGAATTGCGTTTTAAGACGATGGAGGAACTCAATGTACCCTGAAGGGAACCAGCTGAACGACGATTACATAAAAGACGGCTACATTGTGATCGGTGGAGCTGATAGGGTCACGATTCCGTAGCAGATTGAATTGCTTTTGTCGCTATGAGTCTGGATTGGGCCGCTGGGAGCTGACAGATCGTTAAAGCTATACGTGCGTCGATTTGCCGGATACATCGAGCTCCTCGCCGATTCTACGCATCGAAAAATTGAAGACGGAGACCTGGACAATAATGGATAGTCGCTCGATCGACATTGGTGAACTAAAGGAATCAATTTCTCTCGTGTTGCTATTTTCATAGTAAACTAGTAGAGTTGTATTTCTAATTCGTGTAAGGATAGAACGAGTAAAATAATTAATGGAATGCTAATTACTTTAACGTGAAAATTCATTCTCGCGGTAATCAAAATGTACTGTATTCCAAGAATAACATTTCTCTAAATTATGAGGCTAGCATAATAGATCAGCCTAACTTAATTAGCCTAATTTTAAAGTTTCTTCTGACCATAATAAAAATGGGTCAAACTCTTTTCGTAATTCATACAAGGACAGAATGAGTAGAATGCTTGTGAGCAGACTGAAAATGGGAAAATGTTTTCATTCTTTCTGGTTGGATCGGTGTAGAATAGGAGATGTTGAAAGGATGTCTTGAAACGGAGACGGGACACATGTCTCAGACACAAATATTCCAAAAGGGAAAGTTCGTCTACCTAAAAACAGTTATCGCAGCAACAGATATTTGAGACTTCCATATAAAACAACTAGTAATTTTTCTATAATATTAACGTCTTCCTTTTTAAGTCATTTTATAAATGAAACTTATAATTTTACACTTGTATTTAAAGTATTTTCGAAGCAACTGCGATATCTGGAAGCAACAAGGTTAATTAATGTAAATTATAAGACGATGATGAATTTAATTACGGACTTAGGTCCGTAGCTAATAAACGTAATCAATTCATTAAATCGGTAGATCTCTGCGCTCCGTACCGTTTCTTTTATTAATTGCAGATAATAACAGCGTTAAATATGTATGACTAACTTCGACAGACCGAGGAATTGATTGAACTATCCCGGATCAAATTTAAGAAACAACACGAAGACTCCTTCAAAACATGACCAACCTAAAGATCTGCACAGAGCACAAGACGAAACGTCAAGCAAACGCTTCCCAACGAATCCACTCGATCCAACAAATTCAGTGCACTCACCTTCCCTTGGTATTCCTACCGTCCTCATCGTCTTCCTCTTTGATATCATGCAGCCTGGGGCTTAGGCGGTGTTGGGTGCCACCCTCCTTGGAGAAGTCCTCCTCCTCCTCCTCCGCCCCTTGTTCGGCACCCTTTCCGTTCTCTAGGTCTTCCAGTTCCTCGTCGAGATTGCTCAGAGGTGCCAACTTGCTGACCTGTACCACTAACACCTTTTTTGGTTGTTGTTCTTGGTCCTGATCCTTCTCCTGTTGCTTTTGTTGATGATCTTGGAGCAGCTGCTGGCTCTGCTGCTGTTGCTTTTGACGGCACTTGCGACACTTGCGGCCGGTGGAGCCCTTCTTGGCCTCGGGGGTGGCCCCCGAGATAGTTACACCACCCCTACCCCCGCCGCCACAGGCGTACGGCAGGCAGCAAGAACACCTGGCCCCCACCTCGACACCCTAGCGCCACTCAGCGTCAAAACATCCAGGGCCGGCTGTACCAGGCTCTTCAATGAGTCCTTTCCACTTATTTGATTGATATCGAACGATTTTTAGTTCGTTTTCAATGGGCTACATCGTCCTGTCGCTCTGAGAACTGGGATTAGACCTGGTCCAGGTGGCGTAATATTGGGTGCTCTCTGGGGATCTATAAGAGTTGATTTAGGTGCTTTTGAGGTTTTTAAAGGTCCAAGAGTACGAACCTTTCGTTTTGTCACAATTAGAGCAAACTAGTTCTAATTCAAGCGTACACTTAATTTAGGTGATCTAATGTCTATTCCTTTGCTTTTCTAGGATTTCAATAGTAAATCTTGGTTTTCTTTTGGACATCTGGACACCTGGCACAGAGGATTCCTCGTATTGTCACGATAATAGCCTAAGTTCGGTTTGAACTTCAGACATTTAAGACTGAATCTGATTCAAGCAGTCCAATGCTGGTTTCTGTGCTCTCTTAGGAGCTATGAAAATAGATCTTGATTCCTTTGAAATCTCTGACATCTAGACGAAGTGATTCCTCGTTTCTTCTCTATCAGAGTGGGCTGCGTTAAGTTCAACCTTCAGTCAATCTGACAGTAGACCCAGTCCAAATGATCCGATATCAATCCCTTTGTTCTTTCTAGATTCACAAAGTTAGATTTAGGTTGTCCTTGATCTTGCAGAAACCTAACACATTGGAGCTTCAACTTAGTAATAATAAAAGCCTGAGATTAAACCGAATCCACGTGCTCCGATGGATCTAGGTTCTGTTAAATCTCCCAAATGCCTGACACGAGTATCAAACTTTGGATTGTTTTAAAAATTAAAGGTTTAGGCTAACTTACCCACCTCCACACGTACTTTCAGACTAATAATCTTAGATAATTTTCAGATTTGTCCCCCAATTTTCTCCTTGGAAAATTCATATAATTCATATAGTTCATCAGCCCACTTTGGATTAGGGCTGATAAGGAGTTCCTATGGATGAATCAAGTGTGTAAACAGGATTCCTTCCTTCTGGTGATTCTTTGAAGATCCTTCGGGGCTATCGTCAAATTAATAGAATCGTTTAAACCTTTCGTGAAAGTTTGTATCTTCCTACGTGAGAAAATTACCAGTGGTTTCCTTAACGATTATCCAACAAGCTTCTCCGGCAACCGGGTAATTTTTTATCAAACGATTAAGGCGAGAACTCGAAGTATGAATGTTGAAGACAGAGATTTAAATTGTAGGCCTTTGTTCTCAAGTCACGTAGAAAATTTCAGTGATTCCGTTCTGATGAACATATTGTACAGCTTCTATGACTCCTCGAAATTGTCTTCTTCTTTCGGTACACCAATCTAAATGTCCTGGACGTTCCCAAAGATCAGCTCTTCTAGATTTTCTCCAAGATCGATCTTTAATCATCTGACTCTCATTTATCGAACTTAGTGCAGAAACATTGGCTTCCAGAGAGTCTAAACTTCATGTAAAACAATCTTCTTAAATTCCTTGACATCCACGTAGGACACCAAATATTCTTCTAACTACTACTCTTCCTCACAGATCGTGATTTGTAAGATGCAAGAAAATTGTATGATCCTTCGCGCGTGAACTAGGACACCAATTAGCACATAGAATCCTGTATCTACGAACACACAGCACAAAGTGAAGTCAGACCTAGCTGTGCCTCATCGAGAATGGCGTCAGCTCGCACAAACACCACGAGGATCGAATGAAAAGGCTCCCTAACTATCTTCTAACACCGAATACACGTCGAATACCACTCACCCCTACAGTTATCCTCTTTTATCGACGAAGGAACAGGAAATACCTGTTGGGATGGAGGGGCCTGAGTCAGTTGGAGCAATTAGACATCACACGTTAGATATCGATTCCCAGGCTCATCCTTTTCACGCCAACCATTCATTAATCGTTGCTCCTCTTTACTATAGAGCTCTTCGGCTAATTCAACAGCTCAGCTTTCAGTCTGCTTGCTTCACTGTGCTCTTTCTTTCTCTTCCTTTGCTTTCGATTTTGCTTATCTAGATCCCTTTGAAACCTTTGAAACTTTCTGTCAGATAATTTGCTAAAGCAATCTGTTTGAAGATCCTCTAGAGTAGGGCGTTCTATTTCGACTAGTTTGGCACAGGGTTACGAAATGTGCGTAGAAAGAGACTGATCGGTGGAGGATGATGACCTGGACTAGTTTCTGGAGATGGCTGCTGTGTTCTCGTACAGAGGAACACAGAACAACTGATTGTCGATTGTGGAAGGACTTGTAGTCCTCGTCGCTAACGACAGGAAAGCATGTGCTCTTTGAAAGAGTTTCACTATCAGATGACCATGGTGTAAAAAGTGTGAGAGAGAGAGAGACGAGTTGCAATTGTTAAGTTAAGTAAGTTAATTTCAAAGTTTTGAAAGCTTCAAAAGCTGATACAAAGTTACTTTACTCATCAGGAAGTTTGTATTGTTATCATTTTCTTGTTCTTAGTAGAATTTCAAGTGAGTTAGTGAATCTTTGAATTAATTGCAGATTATTTTCTTTTGCAAGGATGCCCATCTACTTGATTATTAAAATATTAATCGTTAACTAATTACGTTTTTGGGTTATTGTTGTTATGTATTAATGTTATTGGGTTACACATTCGTCCCAATTCGATTATCTACAATAGTCTGGTAATATTTTCAGTCGCACGTAGGCGAGATTTTCAATTTCCTAGGAAACTTCTTAGAGAAAATGCTCGAAATCTCGATAAAGGTTTCTCGAATATCGATTTCTCGTCGACTGATATCAAATTCGCGGATGGAACGGTTCGATTTCCTGCTCGAAAGAGCATTTAGTATTACATGAAAATCCAACGAATCATCTGTATGAATATATCATTTCTCAACAACATATTTTCCAAGAGAATTGATTCGTCGAATTTTAATTTATCAAACTCTTTGTACAGAAATATTATTTTAAGTAAATAATAATAAAAGATTGACAGATAATGTGTTCGAAATGAATCTGTTTTATTCCATATATATATATATATAAATAACCGCGAAAATTACTCTATATGACTTGCGTGTTCTGCAATGACCTCATTGTTTAAATGGGATTGCCTTGTTTTGTATGCAGAAATAATTTTCAGAATGGATTTATATAACGCGTCTCTTTTGCCTGCTAACAATACAGTCAGTGAAATGGAACTTTGCTGTTTTAGAAATAATCTTCAAAATTGATTGATATATGTCTTGTATTATTATATTAGTAATATTTAATTAAATATTAATTGAAATAATTTTAGATATAAGCATCTTTAATTTCAACAATTTTGTTAACGCGAAGACGTTCTTATTTTATACGTAAAAGCTTCATTTGTTTGGAAAAATTAAACGGAATGAAATTGAAAAAATTCCATTTTTGTTTGAATATTTCGATAAAAATCTTCGTTACACTTATTGAACGATTGTAGTACCTTAAACGTTGAAACGAACTTCAGAACCCATTTCAGAAGAGTGACAAATTTTACCTCCGATTTTATAGAAATATTCGCAACAGTCATAAACAATTATTAAATAAAACGCAATAAAATTTTGTCCATTTCGAATCAAACGTTGATTTTCTACAAAAATTATTTTCGTGAAAATACTCCATCATATTCAATCGTTGCACTAGCATTTTTCTACACGTACAACATTTGCCATCGGTCTTTTTCTACTTTTACAATTTACCACATTTTCCGTCACTAGTATATTTCTTCGTTTGTGAGCTTTGCAGTGAACAAATTTTTATTGCATAAAAATATCACAGTTAAGAAATGGGATAGATGAATTAACAATTAACAAACTATTTATGATAATACTTTTTAAAATCACTTATTATAATATTTCCAAATTTTAGTTACTATTACAATATTCATACGTAATATTTATTATTTACTATTTCTGTAATAACATTTTTTTAAAAAATCACAGTATTTCTTCCCTACAACATTTATTATATAATTTACGACACGTTAAAATTTTAACATTAAATAATATTCATATCTTTACACTCTATCTTTATTTCTTAATAGCGTGATATTACTATAATAGCTATTAAATTTAACGTATACTACAATCTTTATTAATTACTATTACAATGCATATTACAAAATGTAATTTCATTATATCTGATCAATACGTTTTCTCACATTTCATTTGAATCTTAAGAACGACATTTAAATAGAAAATAGCAAAGTACTTTCTTCAGATTTCTTAGAAAATTCGCACGAAGAAGGTTGCCAGGCGTAATCACGATTTAAGAAAATAGCATAAACGCGTGACTCGCGGTGGTATCGAAGTAATCAACTGGGTCGAGGCTGGAATTTTTAATTTCCTCACAAGCTGCGTGGGTTTTTATTAACCATTAGTCCGCAAATTGGTCGGGAAGCTCTTTTTAGACTGTGATTGGCTATAGACCCTCCCCCTTCCCTTCATTGCGTAGAAGTTCTTCAATTTTGTCGGTGAGTGGAAAAAAATACGGAAAAAAAAGTCGCCGAGAGAGTTGCCAGGAAATTGGATCCACAAAGGACAGAGAACCGTCAAGTGTCGAGAAAATTCGCTGAGAAACTCGAAATTTCACCGCAAAGCGAGGAATATCTACGGTACATAGGAGCGCGACCTTGAAGCGGGATAACGATGAACAATAGAGTATTTTACAAAGTTTCATCTGTCGTATTGAGTTAGTGAAGCCGTGAAAGAAATGTTCTATAGCAATTTTGGATCATCTGAAAAAAGTACATTCGTGTTGGATAATTAATAAACAATTTCTTTTATTTTCTTCTCGCGATTAATCGACTCGTAAGATTTGTTAAAAATGTATTAAATGATTTTTAAAGAGAAGAAAAATGGTACCGTCTACGATCAATGAGAATCTATTAGGCTGTATAATAACGAGATTAATATTCACGTTTATTGATTCTTCGTTTTGAAGGAAAGACAGAAAGGTATAGATTCCTTGAATGTAAAAATAAATGTATTTCTTTCCCATTATGAACATTTTGTTACGCCTCCTCTGAAACTTTCATTTATATTAAAAATTCTAGATTATCTAATAAAGATATTGCAGTAAGTAGAAAGGGACCACATATGGTCAGACCGATTCTCGTTCCTTTTCAATTTATCATGTATATCTTTATTTTATTAAAAACAGAGGAAACTGTTACCTATTTCTTTCTTATCGTGATCTTTAAAAAGCCATCTGCTTGATAAAAGTGTGATAAAAATAAATTGAGAGCAAGATTGAAATATAGCGATGTGAACAAGACCGTAGATAGTCGGACACCGTATACTCCTATAAAGAAATTTATTCAGAACGTTCTGCAGATTATAAAGCAGGTATAATATAAGTAAAACAACAAGTTTACGATAAAATAACTGGGAAATAAATGCAGCGATAAACACTCGATTGTTTTGTTTATCAGAAGGTATTTAATAATACAAAAATAAAATTTCCAGTAGCATCGCAATAAATTTTCTATAGGAAAATATAGCGTATAACCATGGAAGCGTAAGAAAAGAGGTAAAGGCGTAAAAATAAGATTCAATAAGAGTATCTGATTTTCTACGGTGAAGGCAGAAACAATTTGTTTATGGTATGGTAGTATCCCAATGGGGTTGCGTCTGAAACGTTATTTTACAGGAAGGACTCTATCTTCCTTGAAATCCGATTAAAGATTTCCGCGTATCGAATAAACAGGAAATCAAGTTACGTGCCGTTAGGTGACACTTTCTTCTGCGGCCCTTTCACGATCGATAATCTGTCAGTGAACCCGGTTGCTGATTAATTTTTCCTTAAACGAAAGCGCGAGTCGACCAGCGAGTCATCGATTTATACCGCTGTCTTTGTTTCTCAGCATCGACAACTGCGTTAAGTGTTGACAGTATATGGGGTCGTAGAATCTAGTGGTCGAAGCTATTTTATTTCCTCTTTACCTTTTTACGAACCTTTTATGTTTTATTCGTCACTTTTTTTTTATTCATTTAGAACTTTTATTGTGCTTAATGTATTTTTAATACTATTTACGTGTTACGTATAATTTTTGTTTTTATTTTTTTTTTACCAGCTTTCTGTGTTTCCACTTTTTCACTTGTCTTTTTATTCATTTGAAATTTATACTGTTTTTTGAATTATATCATTCAGGTGTTACATATATTGACGTTATATCTAAAAATAAAGAACTGAAACCTCCGTAGAAATGTACGGTGTCTGATCATATACAATCCCATGCTACTTACTTCGCTATATTTCAATCTTGCCTTCAATTTATTTCCCTCGAACGATTTAAATTCTGGAATATAAAAGAAAATTATAGTAGATGTCATTTAAAGCCCACGATAAAGAAACAGAGATACGGATGCTGTTATATCGAAAAACAGCTTCCTGTATTTTTAATAAAAAAAAGATCGCAAATAATATTCCAGGCAAAGATATCAACAAGAATATTGAAATTCACCAATTATTCAATTACAAATTATTCTTCTTCGCTTGTCCACTTTTTCATCCGCGTAAAAAATGTATTCACGTGCAGCAATATTATTAAGAAATATTCGAGTAAAAGATCTCTCTTAAAAAATATCAAATCATTTTCCAGGTAAGCAGAAAAATAATTTTCGAAACCAACTAGTTTCTATATAATCTCGCTTATCCCTGCAGCAAATACAGACTCGAAACTGGAGGGAGGGAAATTAGCTTTATTCGTCCAAGGGTAGGGTTCAGGTCAAAGTTCACGTTAGAGGTCAGTTAGAGTTAAAATCGTCTTCTGATTGGTCAGTGTCAAGGTTCGAAATTAATGGGTCTAATTGATACAGGATGTTCCAAGTGTTTCATTCTGCAGAGCTCGTCTTCGAGGATGGTGGTTCGTTATACGATACCATAGGTGATTAAACTATACGTCATGTGATTAATTAATTTGTATAACTGTTTGCTTGCAGTCCATTCATCTCGACCGTACTGCAAGAAATGTTAATACTTGTCCGAGCTCCATTACCGAGGGTTTTGACGTTTCGTATCTTTCGTAAGACTTTAAGGTGCTAAATGAAATTAGTAGCGAGTTTAAAGAATTGTCATCATTAAATGGTCCTTAATACGAATAATCTGTAATTAATAGACTATTCTTTTAGTGGATTAAAACATCTGACACGGTACCAGGCAAGACATACAGTGAAACAAGTAGAAATGGACTGTATATGATCAGACATGTCGAATCTTTGCTTTCAACAATAAAAGAGGATTTCTTACAAATTACTATGAAAGAGAATCAAAGACGCTGACTTTATGAGAGATACAAAACACTGTTTTTCAATACTCTGCTTTATATATTTCTGTTTTAGTTATACTCTTCAAGTATTATATCGGTACATATTAGTGTTATTAGTATATTAAAGCTATGTTTAGTTAAACTCTTGCTTTCAAAGTTGAAGTTCCCTTGAAATTTGTGGTTACAAAGTAACAAAGACATAAATTGAATGTAAAAACGAAATATAGTATTATAAGTGCAAAGGGATCGTATATAGACAGACATCCTATTCTCCTTTCATAAGCAACAAATTTTAAAGAAATTAACTTTCTTCAAATACGAAAGACCAAGTAAAAATATCTTTATGATCAAAGAGGGGCAACTTATCCCTAAAATCAAAGAAAAATTTGCTTTACGAAGGGAAGGATTGCTTTATCATCCGAAACTTAAACTAGTACTACTTTAATTCATATAAGGTGTTAGTGTAACTCTCGTTCATTGCAGAATTGTTGTTACTACAATTTTCTTCCCTCATTGCGTTACGTTTGCCAAGATACAAAAGGGTGGGTTGATAAAAGTACGAATGCTATTCAGGGTTGCTTAATTAAGCCAGGGTGGCCGGCACGGTTCGCGATAAAAGAGCCACTCGCAATTAAGCCTGTAATACGCGATTCTTTCTTATGAGGCTGAGCTAAGTGTCGTTGATAAATTGAACAGAAAACGAGACGGTTTTGTTTCCTTCTGACGTAGATGCTCACGTTTTCCCGGTGTTCTACGTTTAAAAATAACTAGCGGAAATGTTTTGCTGGATTAAAGAATATCATACTGTCATTTTTCTTTTGCTAATTTGTACGACTGCCAGCTTGAAATATTTTTCTCGATTTATTCAAGCCTTTCAAGTTCGTTTATTCAAAGCAATGTGGAATACATTTTGTAGATGGATTTATAAAAATCATCCACAGAAATGTAAAATGGAAGTATGTACGATTGAAGATAATGAGTGAGGGACTGAAGATAAGATGAGGATAAATTAAAGTAATAGAATGAAGTGTGCTGGAATGAAAATCGTTAGCAGTATTTTTCTAAAAATCTCTTTTTTCACTAAATAAAATATATCAGAGTGAAAATTATATTCATTAATCGTTTAAAACGTACTATTTTATCTTGCTTTTATGACTTTTCTAAATATATGGAACATTTCTAGTGTTACAAAAATTGTCCTTAATCCTTATTTGTAGTAATTAAATAATAAATTTCCCCTAATTTTCTTGGTATGAAAAATAGTGTTAATAAGTTACATAATTGCAAGAATAAACAATAGCTGGGATATTTATTGAGTGCTCCCTTTGAGGGTATGGATAATTTTATTTTGTATCGCGCTGTTAACCATCAGGTGCAATTAATTGACACATGCCAGGGGCTCTGCGTTGACAATCGATGACTGCCCGTGGTTATAGTCATCGAACCCCTTGTAATTGATGACAGAAGCTGCGTGCGATAACGAAGTCACACACCGTAAGCTACACCTAGGAAATAGGCCCATCTGTTCGAACGATGAACTTTTTGTTTATTTTCGCTCGTGAAATCTGCGTTTTCATGAAATCTATTATCTTTAATCGATATCAATATTTTTAAAATAATCTATTTTAATTACCATTGATATGAAATTAATTTGTGAGTGCAAATCTACGATTATGGAGTTCCTAAGAATTCATAAAGCTATAAAAATTCCAAATTTCAAAATATCTCTAATTGTCCAATTTATTAAAATAGTAAAAGTCGATTTTTGTCATGCTATGACTAAATGACAAGTAAAACTACCAACAAGGGTCAATTCTTCATGAAAAAATGGACAAAAAACGTAGAACAGAATTCTCTTATTTACCGCTTCGTTTCTTAAATAAATAAGCCTGAAGATCGGGTGGTTTGTCAGGAAGTCACAACCTGCACGAATTTTCAAATTCCATATTCTCCGAAACGAAGACCCGTACGAAAAAATTGCACAGGAGATTTTCGACGCACTTTTAAACAAAGAATCCCTCAGCACTCGATTAAGGAAGAAATTTTTAGAGATTTGATAAATATCGCTTTTGTCCAATAGATTAATTCGTATACGTAGCGTTCTTTATTAAAACGCCGTGTAGCTTTCCGTTTAACCTTTCCCATCCTTCTTCTGCCCCTCTGCTATTCGATAAATTTTGTAAATCCGGCCGTTAATGAAACGGAAAGAAAAGCTGAATACGCGTGAGGCACGGTGGAAGCTGCTGAAGGCAGTCAGCTTGCAGAGCAAGTTCTTTTTTATCGAGGTAGGCGGACTTTCCGTTCGTGTGGCTATAAACGCGATTTATCGCGGTAGCTACGATGAATTCCCAGAGCTTTCTTACCTCCTCGTTTCTACTCTCTCGAAAACGAATATATTTTTCTACGATAAAGAACGTGGCTATGGTGAAAATGTGATGGAATGAGAGGAAAGGTGATATTCTTTGATACCGATCGCGGTATAAGAGAAGTAAATTTCGAGGTAAAGTTCGAGCAAAAAAGAAGAGGTTATTGAGTGGATATCTTTTGTACTTGTCTGACCACATACGTTTCTGTTCTACTTATTGGCATAGTAGAAATGTTTATACGTAGCTGCTACAATTTCAGATATTTCGAATCATTCAAATATTCAATATTAATTGCAAATTAATGCTACAGATATGAAGAACGATCCTTTTTGGGTTAATAAATTTTCCACGCACAAATTTCCCAAACTAACAGAATTCTCCTCTAACTGTTGTCTACGTTCTTGTAATTTATGAAACATGTAATGCTTCCAAACTTTTGGCCACTGGTCTACATCTCGGGACAATTTCCAATAAATGCATTACCACAGATACTCGTTCCAATACAATTTTAGTTTCATGGATATCTACAAACACGTTCAAACAAACTTCCGAAAACAGGTCGGATTTTCTTCCAACTTCAACAAAGCGAAAAAGTATGCTATCAAAGCAAATCGAAGCAACTCGTCTCTTCTTCTCCCTCAATTTCTTTGTTTCTTTATTCGATTGCCTGGTGTGTGACACGATTCGACGGAATCAAACTTTGCCAGCTCAAACACGAAACCAAACGAATTTGCCTGTAAAAAGAAGCATTGTCGAGTTATCGCCTTTGTACCGCTTTCTTGCCACGCGTTTCCATGAAAGAACGCTTCAATAGTGTCGTCACTACGCTCTAACTATCATTTAATCCGCTTATCGACAGTTTTCTTTATAACGAGGAACGTCTTTGACAATTTTCAATGTTCGAAGAAGATCACAGAATAAAAATGATTTTCTATTTCATTGTATTTCGATTAAAAAATCTAATTGGAAACTTCAAGTTAATTAAAATGTTGAATTAGATCATGTTAACGTTCGTCTAATTCGGTGGAATGGTATATGCAGAGTATAGAGAGGTAGGTTAGGTTAGATTTGCGTTAGAGCATATAATTGCTAGATATTTAATATTAATTTCCATTCTGTAGACTATGATGTAAATTAATGTTCTATTATGGAGAGTATGAAAATGGAACGTACGTATAGCATTAAATTAAATGTAAAATAAAAAATTCAATACAATTTAAAATATAGAATATAGAATAGAAATGGAGCAGACTGTAGGATTCTATCCAGTGTTGCATTTATATGCAGCAAAATAAAATACATATGATACGAAATATAGGACATGAAATAAATATAACAAATATGGAATACGGGAATAAGATCAAATAATTTAACTTTAATTATAGTAGCACCTTAAAGCCCAACCAAACCAGGCAAATTAAAAGAAAAGAAAAGAATATCATACAATTTATAACGAAAGATATTTAAAATCTATTTTTATATAACAAATTGAGGTTTCCACGTAAAGATTCGAACTTTTCTGTGTACAAAAGAAATGGAATTTTCTTATCTAAGGATGATATTGCGATATTTTCTCTGGAAGAAAAAGATTGACATTTTCTTAACAAAAGATTGGAATTTCCTCGTGACAAGTAATAAATCGCCATTGTATAAGCGAATAAAGCCAAGGGGACAGCCGTTTTCGTTCGTCGGGCAGCGATTAAATTTTACAACGCGATACTCCGATACGGTGAAAGTTGCGCAGCACAGTTTCCACGACTTTTCAGTCCCGGAAACAAACTCCCCACGGGATTCGGCTGACTAGGCACGCTTTTATTTCACTTGCTTCAGCGAAACTATTTCGCGCGAACTACGAGTCGCTGCACCTTTGCTTCCAGACGTTGGTTTCGCTTCCTATTATTTTCACGATGCCTCATCGTCGTACTTTAAAGGATGAAAATCCAAGAACTTTTCCGGATTTCAAAAATGCAACTTGGACAATTTTTTAATTATTTGAATGTAGGAACTTCGTTAAATACGCGAACAGCTTTATTTGTTTCCAATTAAAAAAATACAGGCGTGACAACAAATTCAAGCTGTTAAACTTAATTTGTTGTAAATTTAAATAGAAGATTGATCTCAACTATTGGTCATTGTAAGCAATATTTTATTTCAAGTATTATGTGCATCCTTATAATTCGTATAATTTAAATTTGATTAATTTAAATTACTGTACTCGCAGTAATTATTAGTACGAGAAACGTAAAAAAAAAATTGTATAATATAAAAGATTGCGTGGAATAAATATCAATAAAGAAAGGCTTTTTTTCTCTTTAAAAAGGAATGAAAGGAATAAGCGTTCCGATCAGCTTAATAAATCCTTTGATTGTATGAGCTCCATCTGCTTGAACAAATGGCAGTCAGGTATTCAGCTTTGCATAAGCACATACTGTGACGCGAACATAAGAACAAAGGCAAGTTGGGATGGAATTTTTAAAGCTCCAAAATACTGGAGCTCTTTTCCATGTTCTATCGTTTTAATAATCAATTTTCAAGCACGTACACAAGAATCCCTTAACGCTCGTTAACACCAAATATTTTACATTCTCAAAGGGCAATTGCTCGCTGTAAAATATAGCGACTTTCAGAAGTTTTCATTAATGATATATTTTCACTTTTACTTATACAATCATCAATAAAATTCTTCTTATACAAAACGATACATTTTACCATTCTTTTGTACAAAATGTTACCTTGTGAAGCGTTACATAACTTAATATTCTTTCTTGTAAATAAAAATTCTTCTATAACAAATACATATAACAAAATTATTAACGAAACCTCTAATCTAATAATAGTAAGAAAATTCTACCTCCAATAATGATGGAATTACAAATATGCTGATATAATAACCTTACTATTCACACTGATATAGTATCCACACTACCACACTGATCAGAAACTACTGACAGCTATTGTGTACTAAATATCCCTTATCTACCCCAAATTCCACAACTGCCAGTCCACTTTTCAGGCTACTGACATTAATCCAATAAACTAATAATAAAACTATCAGGAATATAGTAAAAGTTTAACTAGAAACTTTTGCTACCTACGGGTATACCAGATATCTGTTATCCAACACAAACCCTATAATGGCAAGCAACTTTTCGAAACTAATCTATACCCACAGCATCAACTACATAGACGTTTCCTTCCAATCTATCTCGGACCTATTATGTAAGCATGAATATTACCATATATTGTCAATTTCGACCTATCCAATCACTACTGTAGACTTCCAATTTCAAATACCTCCAATTCTCTCTCAAAATGACTCAAAACCCCATTATCTTCTTTTCCAAAGCGGAAGAACCCTCATACAGTGTCATACCTAGTATATCATGTACCAACACTGTCATACGCTTTCAATTTTGACAATTAATCACTGACAGTACCACAGAGCTTCAATTACAAGTAATTCCCACCACCACCCCCTGCTCAAATCGTCCAAAAAGCCATTAACTGGTTCTCTGAAGCAAGAAAATGATCAAACCACCTGAAACCTGCCAAATCCGAAACCAACTATCATGTCGAACAGATCGTACATCCGTCAATGTGACAAAACAACGAGTACCGGTTCTTGAATCCAAAAATTCAACCCTCGTGGCGTGCAGACACCCCTAGGCCGGAAATGATCGTGCAAAATCGGCAGACAAGAGGAAGAGAGCGGTTGGCGATGGTTCGCGTCACGCACCAGGCACGTTAGCGCGGAAAAGTTTGCGGCTGTGGGCAGCAGACAACAGGTAGCAAGCCACACGGCCACGCTACCCTCTTTCGAATCGAACAGATCCATTTTTCTGCTGGCTTACTGGCTGCCTCGGGCCTGTTTTTCTTCTGGCTACTTCACCAGGGTACGAGAGCTCGTAGTCCCAGAGGACACATGCCTGTCCAGTACATCTGGTCACAGAAATGCCACACTGGTCGGCTACGCGGATTTCCGCAACGATCACGCACTACATCGGTGAGAAATCGGGTACAGAAGTTGATAAAAAGGAGTTTGAAAAGGATTGGAGTGGTTTGGTTGGGTTTGAGAGCAGGTTCAGCTGTCTGTGTGTCTGATAGGGTTTTCTATTACGCCTTTCTGGAATCAGAACGAAGCGTTGGACAGTGTTTGAGAAAGTTTGAACACCTAGATTACGAAAGGCAAAGGTTTGAAGAAGTTGGCGTTGAATTGTTTGAAGTCTATGGTAAATAATTTTCACATGAGATTAAAATTCGTCAGAAATACGAGGCGTTAGGAAACGTTCTTGACGGTGACAGCGAAAAAATACTGAAAAATTGATTCTGGTAATTTTCCAGTTTCTCATCTACTTTCTGTTCGCGAAGATTAATCAAGGTTTACAACGGAATTACGAACTCTCTCAGAATCTACGTGTAAATTAGCACGTTTACGCGGATTTACGATAAAATTATGAACTTTCTTTGAACATTCGTTATTCGTAACTCGCGAGACTATAAGAAATTTATACGAAAGTTCACAGTCTGACATGGGAAACGATGTTGTGCACAAAGAACGCGTAATACCGGCGCCACGTGCACCTCGTTTCCTACGTTCCTATCGCCGGAACAACGATCTCCGAAGACAGCTTGAATATCGATAACAACGAAGAAACGTCACTTTTAACCCCCCGTTTCTACAAAACAAAAACCCCTTACACTTCCACAAACCGCAACCCTTGATCAAGTCAAAAATCCCATCTATAGCAACCTTAGTGTCCCCTTCAGATATAAATTAACACAAATACGACACATAAACAGCACAAATCTAAATCTTCAACTGCCACAAACCCAGAAACTACAACAAATCATACCAAACCCAGCAAAAGAACGTCCCAAGAGCAATCTAGCCAAAACCTAACCGCAAACACGGATCTGTCAGTCTCATTGGCACTAGTCTCGTCGATAGAGGAGCAGAAATCACAGCTGCATCCGCATTCTCCGTTGCAGAAGGTTACCTGAGTGCCTATATAGCCGCGTACCGCGTCCTTTCACCCCACTTTGCACGCAGAAGGGGTGCACGGATAGTAAACCGCGGCGATGCTGACGCAGGGCACCTGGTGCAACCGGAAGCTGGGTCTATAACCCGACACAGACACGCAGACACTGGTCCAGACGTTTTTGACGACACCTGGGGTCAACGCAGATTTGACAACTTGAGCTTAGTTGGAAATTGGCGATGTTTGTTGGCACAGGGATGGATCGAGGGATTATAAGAGGGTTGTTTGATTCGTGAAATGGTAGAGAGGTAACTGATAGGACGGTAGAATGATAAACGTACCGCGAGGAAGCTCGGTGCTTCCGAGCCGAGACGATGAGCTTGTGCGCTGTCGTATTAACGTTTACGGCGGCCGAGACCCGACTGACGGAACGATTCTCTGTGTGGCGTCGCCGTAGCACAGTAACGTAACATCCGGAAAACCGGGGGGGGCACCGCGACGCCGCCACCGTCATGATTTTCCTTGTTTTCTTTTTCTCTGCCTGCTGGTAGCCAAACTCTTACGCTCGATTGGTCCGTTCGATTCTCTGCTCAATGCGTATATGGTTTAGTTTGGAATTGGACGATGGGATTGATTGGATTGCTGATTCGTTAAAACTTTGTTTGTGCGTTCGTTTGTATTGCTTTGAATCAGATGGGGATTTTTATGACGTAATTTTTTTTTTTTTTTTTTATCAGGATTGTATCATACTAAGTAAGTAGGAGATGTTTTGAGATGAATAATTTTTATGTTTAGGTGTGTGCAATAACGTGTGATAGAAAGTAGTCTAATTATAGATATTAAAGCGAGAATTGTAAATTTTAATTAAAGGCTCGCGATAAATTCCTCAATTTGAAATAGCACGAGGAAAATCCCCCAAATATGTCTATCACAATTGAAATGTTAGACGAAGAGAAGATTTTTAATCGTAGAAGACTTTCTAAATAAAGTTTCTAACATTCCACTCGAATTTCCGGTTAAGGCTTGTCATAGTCTTTGCCGATGATCACAACAGTGCCGGATAATGTCGACGACATCGTTGGTGGCCAGCATCGCACTAACGTTCCTCTGCGCCGACTGTTTTGCAAAAATTAGGTCAGACGTGCTAGCCCCACCGATCAAGCCCCAATATCCAACTAGCGTTCAAAACTATCCGAACATTTGCTTGTATCTCAGACAACGTAATTTAATCGCGAAATTACTGGTAAAGAAAAGTGCAACGATATGTTTTAAATAGATTTTCCAAAGTTGAAATTTATAAAACAATTTATTTCTGGTTAAGAGGATCTTCAATTATATGTTTTAAATTAATTTGTGAATGAGGACATTTTTTATTTAGTTGAGAATAATTTACCAAACTACAGGTGAAAGAATTTAGTGATTAAAATTAAAGAATTAAAAAATTAAGAATTAAAATTTTCTAAATTGACTTTTTAAAAGTTGAAATCCTCTATGTAAGTAGAGGCGATAAAACAAATTAAAAATTTGTAAATTTATAAGGACGGAAAACTAGTTAATTGACATAGTCAAAAGCGTAGTCTGTATGGCTAGTTAATTAATATAGTCGAGCGGATTAAACCGAAAAGATATTACATCTATTAAATTGCTCATTATTTCGTAGGAAAAATGCTACAGTTAAGAAGTAAAAATGAAGAAAAATCATTAAGCTGCTGTACACAATTACCATATATTTCTTTCGAAAAGTTTCTGGTCCAAAATTTGCTTTTCATAATTATGCTACCCTCGTAATGAACCAATTTCACGTTCTCTTAACTCAACACACACTGAGAAAACTGACCAGATACTTATAAGTGGTAGTGTACATAAACATTGGCACGTGCAGAGTTTTTGCCTCTGTTGCACGTTCCAGCGGCGCAACGCGCGTCGTTTGTTTAAAGAATCGCTGCCGTGCAGATATCTATGTTTAATTTAGAGCTGTCTGGCCTGTCGAGGACCGTAACGTTGTCCAACGTCATCGAGCATCCTGTTACCCTGTTTCATGCACCACTTCCGCTTTACACGAGACAAATATCCCGTGTCTGCGACTATAACGCGCTTACCATGTCCTCGTCGTCGCTGCTGCTCTTCATGAGAAACGGAGAAACAGACGGTGACATGTCACTTTATGGCTTAGAAGGTTTATGGCTTTTAAGGGAACAGTTTTTTCTTTTTTTAGTATTAATCGAATCGTCGAACTGTCGTGGACAGTACTAGAGTTAACAATTTTCTAAAAATCGGTTTGGTAACTCTGGATATTCAAGTGGAATCAGGACGAATTAAATTTAATAATTTTCTTGCTCAATCTCGCTAAAATTTTATTCTTATTTTTATAACAATAATAAAATGCTGGGAAATGTTGATGAAATAGGATCAACTAAAACGCATCATTTTTTACGAACGTGTAATAAAGAAATTGATAATAATAAATTAGAAATAAAATTGAATGGAGAGTTTATTATAAAATTAATTCAACACGTAATGTGATAATTCATGTGACAATGATATCGTATTAATCATATAATGAATTCAAATCTTCGTTATTTAAGTTCAAGACAGATTATGGTTGAATCAAATATTAAAAATAATTTTCGAAATAATATTTATTGAAAGATAGAGATGCTCGGTGTATTTATAACAATTCATATAAAGTGGTATAAGTTAAATTATCAAATCAATTTTGTATTAGAATAATCGTGTATTAATGCACTAAAATAAGCATCAAGGTGGATTAGATTATCTGCTCGTTGTCGTTACGATTCGAGAGTGTTGTCGACGGTAAAGTGCGAGCACTCGCGAGCCGGAAATATCTGAATGAGGGCGATAAACCGCATTACGCGAGAAGAAAAGGAAACGAATGGCTCTGGTTAACCACGCTGGCACCTGACAACGACTATCGTAATCCGTGGACAACTGAAGAGGTAGCAAAACAACGTCATGGAGATGGATAACGTGGGAGATGGATGATTTTGTGTCAGATAATCGAAAATTTCGTTGGGGAATGTATAGAGGATGTAAAAAAGTGGCGTAAATAAACGCGTCAAAGGTGCAGACAGAAATAAAATGAAAGGAACTGTGAAATAAAATAAAAAAAAAAATATTTTTAAAAAAGGATGTGGCGTGTTTCTGCATTAATTTAATTGAAAATTATAGTGTTAGTAATTAATTATGAAAATGAATGTCGATAAATTCATGAGATTCAACGGTAGATACGACACAGTCGATATTTTTTCGAAATATTCGGAAAGTTAAAAAAAAGTACAAAGTCAATACACAAGTTGTATAAAAATATTTTATTTTATTTCGAAATTGTTGATTTATCTAAAACGCAGAAACGATAGTTTTGTTTTATACCAAATGTGGAAATGTAACTGTCCTGTACGTTTTTTATTTGTCTTGTTCTAGAAAAGAGAAAAAAAAAGGAAAAAGAAGAATATTTATGATTTTGTATACAATGAAAAAAGAAAAACTTTCATCTGAAATTTTTGAAAATACATATGCCAGTTCTGATGGATGTATGACAAATTTTTATGTAGGTGAAAAAGAGATAGTTTGAAATGTTAACGAACAAATAAATATAAGATACATATATATAGATATAGAGATAGATATAGATGAATTTGCTTATTGATTTTTGTTGCGATACAATGGAGAACGAAATAATAGAAGTTCAGAATTTATGAAACCCGATACACAATTCAATTTTCTAATAACGTCATTGCTCTTGGTCTGCGGGCTTCCATGAAAATTCCACGTGAACCTTTTGTCTGGGACGCTGGGAATTCCCCGATTGCGCAGGTCTCTAACATCTCAGTGCCGTAACAAGAATATCTCAGCTTCAATCAAATTTTCTTATACAATTCGTAATTAATTCATTCATTTTCTTTTACTTCGAATCAAATTTTTGCTTAACTTTTACTTAACTTTTTTTCAAACTTTTAATTAATCAAATTTCATTCGATCCGCAATATTAATTAATTAGTTTTCCTGAAATTTAATCAAATGTTTCCATACAATTTTTCATTAATTAAATTTTACTTAATCCAACTAATATGAACTTTTTACATGTCTAACAAATTTTATTCAAATGATTTCGATAGTTAGTATCACTGTCTGGTCTCTCTGGAAATGTTAAATCTCCCCATAGCGAAGAGTGCAGAGAAACGTGTTGTAATTTAATTGAAATTTTAATGGAAGGATAAATTGTAAGCACAACAATATTTTTGGATCTCATTAAAAGTTTTCGTTTTTGTTCCGCTCTTTTGCTTCCATAATGAAGATAAACCAATCTTCTGGGGTTGAAACAGGGTTATCTGGAAGTCCAAAATTTTGCTAATGCTTCAGGATCAATTACGAAAATACCAAACGCCTGACGAGGAACTTCAACGTACACGTTTCTAAAACAATTCGAATTTTCTGATAATGAGGAGGTTATTGGCAAAATCATAGAAAATTCACCATTTAATTCTCCCCTGAACACGGTTCGTTTAATAATTACCAAGGTCTAAAATCGATAGTGAGCCGAGGTAATTAATCCGTTTTGCTCGATCTAATTAATAGAGCAACTTCGTATTCGATTCGTTTAACGAAACTACGTTTGCATAGTTAAACAGAAAGTAGAAAAGGAGAATTTAAATATGCCACTGATTCGAAAGAACATTTATATTTCACCTGTAAATAAACTTTTCAAATATACAAATAAATTACCAAGAAAAGTCATCAAATACCAAATTAATATTAAGCTATTGATCGTAATAATAAAAATAAAATAACAGAGGCTTGAGTAGAAATGCTGAAGATTCTGTAAAAAAAAATCATTTTAAATAATAATTAAACAATCGACTAGACGCGGCAAACGCGTCAATATCAACGAACATGTCAACCCATGATCTGTGATTTGTTCATAGGACAACGATCATGTTGGTAAGACACGTTTCAATTGTGTGTTACGTTATATAAGGAAAAGACCGTCCTTCGAGGTAGTTCTCGGTTAGATGAGACGGAAATATACGCGTGTGCCTAGCAAATTGTGTCAATCTTTACGGCAGATAGCCGTGCTATCATTTCGTACGTCATACAAGTGGGTAATGGACTACCGGTTGGTCATTACGTCTGTCATTTCTACTTAAGGCGACACGCCGGTCACGTGACGTGAGTTATGGGACACGCGAGCGAACTGCACGTGAGTAGTTCGCGTGTTCACCGCTAGTCGATGGGGAAAAACACGATTGAGACAAATGACGCCTCCGAGGACATGCGTGAAGCCATTTTGTCTCTGGACCAAATTTAAGAGCATAAACTTTGATTTTCTGACTACACTGCTTTACGATATTTTAGAAGCGTTATGTACTTCTTTTTCGCTATAAAAACTGTAAGTTGGTTGAGTCAATATTATATTAAGATTTGAGATGCTGTGGATTGCAGAACTTTCCATAAGCATAATATGGAGTAGCTTGTGGCCTTCTTCTTGTTCCTAGATCATCTTTCAGGATTGGAAATTAGACATTGTGGGTTGTACAATTTTGAGAAATTTGACGTTTAAACTTTTTTTTTAGAAAATTGATAGATTAGTTAGAGTCGAGGATTGAACGTTATGGATAATAGGTGGAAAAATTTGTTAAAAATTGCCATATTTGTGAATAATTGTCTCAATTTTTAAACAACGTAGCTCCACTATTCTTCCACCGAGTCTCTCGATTTTCTTATCTAGTCTTTTAAATACTTTCACCCTATAAAACGTTTCGTTTTGTACAAGATATATCGTTCAGAAAATATTTCACGTATTTACTCGAATTTTTTTACAGAAATTTAACGCAGAATTCGCAGTTGTCGATAAATTGGCTGCGACCAATTGTTCTTTTTCAAAACCAACAGAGATACTATATTTTCCGCTGGTGCGAATGGATCGAGTGTCACTGTTGCGAAGTAATGATCACAGGAAGAATCGACGAGAATAAACAAGTACACAAACGCTCCATGAAAAATCATCGTTTCTGCTCGAGGGCGCGCTTCGGGACACACTTTGAAGTCTAGACAAGTGGAGGAGCGAGGGGAGTGGATGAAAGCTCGGTAAATAGCAATTAAAAAGCTGGCTGGGACGCTTCATTACGCATTCCTCGTCGAGACACCTCTTCTATCGCATAAACGACTGCTTCTTTCTTTTGGAGAATAAATTTTTATATTTTATATATTTTTATATTTTTTCCGATTTTTTTTTTTAGATTTGTTATAATATTTTTGAAGTCCTATGTAATACCTTTCTATCGCGTAATTAAAAACTTACTGTACTATAGTATATCTTTTATGTTTTTTTATTCTTCCGGTGTAATATGTTTTTATATTTTTCATAAAAAATGCTTCTCACATGTGCAATATTTTTTATACTCGTTTCATTTTACAGTATTTTCTTTATTTCGTAGAGAACGTTTTTTTATGTCCTTTGTATTTTTTCCTATTTTTTGTTGAGCATTTTTTACGTTTTATATATTTTTTACGTAACGTTAGTTACACGCTGAATTTTTTCAGAGAACATATTTCACACTTCTCACATTCGTTTTACAATTTGTATATGACATTAGGATAATATTTGATTTTTATTTAATTTCAGAATTTTTATTTCAGAATATAATAATAGAATTTTAGAAGGTTCTCCAATCTTTTCTTTTTTTCTAATTTTCCACGCGTTATCCGTTTCCTTAATTCGCGAATTGCAAAATAATTTTGAGTAATTGAACTTTCCTTAATTTATTTTCCTTTTTTCCCCCTTTAATTTTGCACATGTTGTCTATTCAGAAATAGTATCGACCGACGTTCCGTCTGCGACTCGGCCGTCAAGCCGATGATCAACAGTAAATAAAAGCGAAAATAGCAAGTGCAGAGATTCTGCAGCCTGTCAAGGAGAACTCGTACGCTGAATCCAAGTGTAACCAACGAGTATGCAGCGAGAATCGGAAGTAAGTACACATATTGAAGTGACGAAACTTCCTCAAAGACTCTTACACATACGTTACGTCAATTGAAAATCGAATGGAAAGATATAAAATATATAGGGATGCGATAAAGTATCAGTCAATATTATACGAATCTCAATTTTCTGAGGTATGCACGCATCTTTGATACCCACTGTACTCACTGTCTATTGTCGCGCGTTTTTCTTGTAAATTCTCACAAAAGACTGAATTGTTATAAAAGGCTTTTTCGAGAGAAAACTGGTGGAAAACTGTTGGCGACGTAATTTCATGGTAAATTCGAGATTGTTTGCGGAGGAATAACTGTGCGACTATTTCACGTGAGAATCGTGGAAAAATTCGAACGGAGAAATTTTACTCCCTTTCCATTGATTATTTTTTTATTCTTACGTAACTGATCCCTTTTGTTAGAAAGTTTTATAATTTATTTTTTCCTTTCGCAACAAATCATCCGCCCTTCGTTCGGTTATTCGTAAGCAAATGTAACGATAAATTTAAAATCTAATTTTCTTAATGTATTTCAAATGTCTTGTGTTTGTTGGAAAGAAAATTCCTTGTGCGTGTAATTGCGGGCGATAGTTTGAGCAATAGAGAATTAGTGTATTCATTTCACGGTAAAATGAATTAAATCGATGTCAGTCATGAATGACTATACACATCGACTATCGGATTATTGGAAATTCTCAAGCTGTAATTGAATCCACCCTGTATGCGAACTAAACGAACGAGAGAGTGAGATTGATGATTAGTTTGCTTCTTATTGAGAACACCTGCTTGACTGATGCATTAATTAATGCACCATCGTTGCCATCCTGTCTCGTTTTAGACGTTATTTATTCAACAAGTTACAATATATTCACGTAATTGCGTTTAGTTGCTCCTTTGAAACGAGATTCTTCAAACTTTAACAAACTTTGCCCAAGATTTCTACTTTATCATGCTGATGATGATTAGTTCTACATTGTCCTGGATAAATATATTTTCACTTGATAAAATTATAATATTTTTTCATATTGTTCAGCTTTCCTTGTCACATGTGATTAATATTTTGTACAGTAAGTTACAATATATTCACGTAATTGCGTTTAGTTGCTCCTTTGAAACGAGATTCTTCAAACTTTAACAAACTTTGCCCAAGATTTGTACTTTATCACGCTGATGATGATTACCTCTACATTGTCCTGGATAAATATATTTTCACTTGATAAAATTATAATATTTTACATATGGTTCGGCTTTCCTTGTCACATGTGATTAATATTTTGTACAGTAAGTTACAATATATTCACGTAATTGCGTTTAGTTGCTCCTTTGAAACGAGATTCTTCAAACTTTAACAAACTTTGCCCAAGATTTCTACTTTATCATGCTGATGATGATTAGTTCTACATTGTCCTGGATAAATATATCTTCACTTGATAAAATTATAATATTTTTCATATTGTTCGGCTTTCCTTGTCACATGTGATTAATATTTTGTACAGTAAGTTACAATATATTCACGTAATTGCGTTTAGTTGCTCCTTTGAAACNGAGATTCTTCAAACTTTAACAAACTTTGCCCAAGATTTCTACTTTATCATGCTGATGATGATTACTTCTACATTGTCCTGGATAAATATATCTTCACTTGATAAAATTATAATATTTTTCATATTGTTCGGCTTTCCTTGTCACATGTGATTAATATTTTGTACAGTAAGTTACAATATATTCACGTAATTGCGTTTAGTTGCTCCTTTGAAACGAGATTCTTCAAACTTTAACAAACTTTGCCCAAGATTTGTATTTTATCACGCTGATGATGATTACCTCTACATTGTCCTGGATAAATATATCTTCACTTGATAAAATTATAATATTTTTCATATTGTTCGGCTTTCCTTGTCACATGTGATTAATGTTTTGTACAGTAAGTTACAATATATTCACGTAATTGCGTTTAGTTGCTCCTTTGAAACGAGATTCTTCAAACTTTAACAAACTTTGCCCAAGATTTCTACTTTATCATGCTGATGATGATTACTTCTACATTGTCCTGGATAAATATATCTTCACTTGATAAAATTATAATATTTTTTCATATTGTTCGGCTTTCCTTGTCACATGTAATTAATATTTTGTTTATTAAAATAATTTTGTAAAGTGTTATACTCACGGTGATATTAATACTAAATTTCATATATATAAAAGCTGAATAAAGTAGGATGATAGTACTTTAAAAATGAAATAGAATCGCTTATTCAGATACGAGATACCTCATATAGCTCCACTTAAAACTATTTCGATTTGTAATTTAATTCCCATAAGGTTCATGGTGTATTCGAAAAACCAGTTGATGCTGAAACTGTATTCGACCTAGTGATTCTTTGCTAAATTACGTGTAATTCGAGATAGCAAAATAAAATTCTATGTAAATTTTCGATAATGGGAAATTACCTAAATTCTTAAAAAAAAAAAAAGAAACAGATACTTGAAAGCGTATAATTTGAAATAACAGTAGGAAATTCTGCAACTAAAAATCCTAAAAATTATTTAAAAAGGCAAGTAACGTAATATAACAGAACTATAATAACAGAACAACATAGATTCCATATATATTAAAAGCTCATGATCATGCTATATTTATTTCGTCGTGTTATATTCATTAAAAAAAGAATTCTCGCTAAATTAAAATAAATCGATAAAACGCTAAATTAAACCATTGACGCCAAAATTGCCGAGCTTTCTCCATTATTTTACCATGAGGTTCATCTCGGTGACCGTTGGACGTATGACCGTATGGAGCGATATTCAAACATGGATGAATATCGCAATAATGTTTGCAAATTGCCGCAATAGCACGCAATCGATTCGAGACGTCGGTGCGTTCAAGTGTGATAAAACAAGGTTGGCGTCAACACAGGGAACGTGGGCGCAGAGAACGCGAAGCAATTACCGACAACAGCACGTTAAACATTTATTTTATATCGGACGATTACAAATTCACGTAATGGCAGATTGATTTTCTGCAAAGAAAGAAACGAACGATCATTACGCAACAAGAGGATAGTTAAAATGTTACCGTGTCGTTATTACAATACGTGAAGTATAAAGTTGAATAAATCGTATTGTTAGCCAGGAAAATTTCGCTTCAATCTGAATAACGGAAATAAAGGCATTCGCGTGTTCTCGATAGCCTTAACAATTTCGAGATATTCTGTTAGGCATACATAGGTATTGAAATTCAACGTAATTTCCTTTGTTCTCTATGATTAAATCACAACTCTTTGTTCGTTTTAATTAACAAAATAAATTGCTGAACAATTTGTGAAAATATTATTTTTTAATTTTTCTTCCATTTATGTAATGATAATATATTTGTTCTGAAAGCTCTCGGAGCTTCTATAATATGAAAATTAATATAATTATGTTTTGTGACTTGATTAGAGAGAGAGAACTAACTTTAACTAAGAACTAAGTCATTAAATAATTTTATAATTTTGGAATTTCCCTTTAACTCATAAAGATCTCAAAAATATCCATTGGATATGTAAAATTTGAAAATTTTGAAACACATGTTTGAGTAAATAAAATATTCTATTTTAAAGGGGTCGTATTATAAACAAAAATTTAATTTAAGGGAACCCTGTGATTTCATTATATTAGTGACGAGTTTTCATTTTCTTAATATTTATATTAGTACTTTTATCTTTATCTAAATGTTTTCAATTATTTTCTTGCACTTTTTTTCACACCATAGATTCACAAATATAGGACTAATTTAGTTGAAATTATCTAAGTTTTCTAAGGTGAGTTTTCTTTTCTCTCCTTCTTATTCGTTCGTGATCTCCAGATCTCTGCTCGCACTGATAATGGCGATTTTTCATCTGCCTTTTTCATCTTAAAAGTCGATGAGATTTTTCCCGGTTGCTCAGTAACTCCGGAAGTCTAGCAATAATGGGCCAAGCTGTTTTCTTTCTTCTTTCTGTTGTACGTCATTACTGTTCTACCATTTGTAGGGCAATTTTTCTACTCTACTCTCTGTTCGAATTCATCGCGATGATTCCTAAGAAAATTGTGCTTTTACGATCTAACAGAAGCAATAACGCGAAGAAACTAAAAAAAACACCGTGCAATTAGGGGTTGCTATTCATTTGTATTTCTTTTTGCTTTCAAAAGATAGTCGACGCTCGATATATTTTATAGTCAATATATATTTTATATGTTGAACATAAAATATATTTCGTTTGTTTAAGAAACTTTTTTGATTTCTTTCTACAATTTTATAATTTCAATATGAATATAAAATATTCAATTTTCAATTAAGATAAATGGAGAATTAACAGAGTGAGATTTTTTCTTCCAAAACGAGGGATAAACTTTTTGTACCAATTTTCATATGTTCAAATTGTTTTATGTAAATTATCAGTAGAATGTCCTACACCACGCTTCTCAGTCTTCCATATAACACTCTAATCCTCTTTTATCTCAAAATACACTCAGGAGAATCTCGCAATTTTCACTAAAATTCTATTCAAGGAATAGAGGAAAGCTTTCTCTTGAAAATACACTCTGTTTCAAGTCGATACCTTAATCCATTCCCATGATACACTATTTCAAACTTTATGAGAGCGACGCGACGTTCCGTGTATGGATGGCTGACTAGATCCACCCAATCTACTTCTTCACATACGTTGCTACTAGCGACGCTACGAACCCGCGACTACAAGTGATCACGTGACTAGTGTGAGGCAGGGCAATGCGTTGGACGCAATTAGTCGCGCTATTAAAAAATTACAATTCTTTTTAAACAACGATATCTCGAGAACGGAGCGTCGTATCGACGTGATTCAAAAAGCATTTTAAAAGGGAGACTTCAAGGCTTTTCGTGTTTCAATGGCGACACTTTGTGAAGTCACAAATCTGAGATGCAGCATGAAGAAAAATTTCCAATTTTAGTGACTATTCAGCGTATCTGTCGCTTGTTAACGTTGCTTGAAATCAAAACTGTCGCTGGTATTTGACTAATAACGCGTATTATTGGGTAACATTGAAAGTGCAAAGGGATGGATATGACAGGCGGAAGCACCGCGCAAGGTAGGTTAAAATGAATTATTGAGGAGTCAATGTAAATTAGTAAGTCCGTTTGATGCACCGCTTTTTGATTTGATTACGGTACTACCTTTAATGTCGGTCAAAGCATTATTAGCGAAAGAGCTACAATTTCCAGAACCACTTAGAAATAGTTCCCAAGCAATATGCCAGCACTATACAATAAAATTCGAACGGAAATTTCTTTATAAATACAACGCATTAAAGTTCGCTTTACAGATGTTCATAAAATCGTTCAATCGCTTAATAAAGAAAATATTTTTTCTAGAAAACTAACTTTTTATAATAAACAAATTTTTTACAAAATCATCGAAATAAATTTGTTTTATACTTGTAAAAAAAAAGATTCGTATTACCTGTTACTAGTAGTAAAATATTGACGATATTTTGTGTATTTTTTATTAGTAATTGACAAAGAGAAAACATATTTTTTCCAAAAAAAACATTCGGTTCTCAAAAGTGTAATTACGAAGAAAGGAATTTTTGCGAAATAATTCTGCCACTTCGAAACATTTCAGGCACCTAATCATAGTCCTGGTCCCAGATGCTATTCGGCCGATGCATAATCGTTAGTGAATCGTACAATTGAGACAACGAGTCCTGCATTCGGTGAAACGGATGCTCCAAAGAGACGGTCAAGGGTCGATATAGGAACGAACGCTTGCGCGGTTTGCTTTTCGTCCTCTGTGTCATACTAATATCGCGAGTTATCACCCGTTAACGGAGAACCACATTCGAAACGCGTTCGATCGATGCTACCAATTCGTTCCGATGCGTTTTGCCCGCTCGTGGATTTATTACCGCCTGAAGGATTGGTCGCGTTACAGATTGAACTAGATTTTCGAGTTCTTAGCGTGGAACGATCGATGGAAGTAGAAATGGGATCTGTGGAATCCGTAAGTAGGTAGGAGTTCTAGCAATGAAAGAGAAGAGTTGAGATGGATGAATATGCCATTTGTTGACGAAATTTGATTATTTAAGGAATTTTTACTTCAACTTTTTTTCATAATAATGCGAACCAGAGTTCAATAGAATATTTTTAATTAAATTAAACTTACAAGTTCTGACGATTAAAAGACAGATGTGAACAGAATCCTTGTTTTTTTTTTTAGGATAATACAAGTAAATTTTTCATGCTACTGAATTTAAATTCAAATTAAAAATCTTTGAAAGAAGTTTCGTATAATACTTTTTAATTCTAGCCTACTTAAGTGAAATCCAAAAATCTTCAACGATTCTTTTTTAACACTAATGTGCACGAGCTAGTAACCAAAATAAGGTAAAAATTAGTCAACAAAATAATCTGGCCATTCGGTACGTTATTTCATTCGTTCGCTGTAACATAAATTCCATTTGCATTCGCCAAAGCACACGTCCAAGTCAATTCCCAATTTCCCAGCAAAAAGGTAAAAATTCCCAGAAAAATTGATAGAGTTTTCAAGTCTATCGAAATGAAAGTAAATCATTAGGTTATGGAACTGATCAAACATTGCGTTCTCTGACGTTTCTCTCCCATCTGTCCTGCAAACAACCTGCCTATCCTTCAAACGGGGCAGTTTGGTTGACATCTTCGTCTACCTGCTGTGCAAATTTGCGAAACTCCCATACCGAGATACCGGTAAATAGAACGTCGTCGTAGCCTCAGGGCGAGATAATCTCCACTGTGATTAGCGAAATTAGTCGAGCACATAGTCGAGAAGTGGGAATTGAAGAGCTTTTCCTTGGTCATTTCCTTTGAGGGATCATCGAGGGTCCACAGAGAACGATAAACAGATTCGCGAACGATCTGCTAATTAATTAATTCCGGTTGATCCTTGGTAAACCTTCGTTGTTGGTTACATTGCATCGAACTTGCAGAATAAGTCGAGAATAAAAGTGGACTTAGGTTTGAGGCAGTTGTATGATGTTTGATGGTGTTTGATTGGTAACTTTGTGTTTGCAAGTTTCTAGGATCACTTGGAACTCAAGTTCTGGATGTAAACTGAGAGAAAAGATCAGTTGAAAAAGGTAGGTAGAGCTTGGCGAGGACCAAGGGATGAGAAGAAAAATTAGTTTGGAACAGTTGCATGATGTTTGACATTTTCAAACGAACATTTTCATACCTCAAAACGATCTTAATCAAGTAACTGGTTGATGATGGAGGAAAATATAAAGTGTGGAGCAATTTTATCGCGTTTGAGAATGTTTGTATATAACAAATAAATACGAATATACAAATCTGAAAAATTCACTAGATAGAGACGATAGGGTTCAGTTTGCAGCAATTGTTCGACGTTTAAAACATAATTTACATATTAAGATATTTTTGCAATACTCTGTTGAATTTAAAATTATGGAAAATGAAGAAAAATATCAACTTTAGACAGTTGCATGATGTTTGACAGTGTCGAGCAACAACTTTTACATCCTAAAACTTGTGAAAATCGCTGCATTTGCATCTCAAACTGTAAAAGAGAAATGTATCTAATTTTGAGAATATTTACAAGTTGGTAAGATTAGGTTTGAAACTGTTCCGCGACGTTTGGGACTGTTTTCTACATAAATTTGTATGTTTGAATTGCTTAATCGAGTTAAAATTAATTCCAAATCAGATAAAATTTGTATGTTAATAGCAAAAATGAAATATTATGTATGAAATTACAAATGTTGTTTTGCAAGTTTCGTGACACTCGGGTGCACGTACTCGACTAGCTGTGTTTGAAACAATTTAATAGTTTGCACCAACAAAGACATGGCACAAACATTACTTGGATACTAAAGAAGAAGGTGCGGTGGAACTTTGGGTCCGAGTTAATTTAACTTTGCTCCATGACAATTCTTCGGCCAGGTTAATGGAACGAAAACGTTCCGACACGGAACAAGAACAAATTTTAATATTATTACTCTACAGCCTGACTGTCTATTAAACGTACTTTCTAAGTTAAACACTGTTGCAAGAACGTCCTTATTGACGGAACGTTTGAAAACTGTTGTCTGTTCAATCAGTAGACTCAACTTGTTATAGTCAGACAAACTGTATATCGCAGAATCAAGTTGACGTATTAAAATTTGTTAAATTTTGTTTAAGGGGAATTTCTTCTTTATTAATCTTCAAAAATTGACCATCCTCGTAACAACGACATTTTCCTTTCTTCCCTATTCTCCTTCTAAGAGAAATTTGAATTTTCCCACAACCAGAATTCGAACATAGTAGTGAATTAATAAATAAAATAATCTACCAAATGATCAGCCCTCTAATCTAATCTTATTTTTTATTCTCAACTTATTCTTTAATTTTACAACGATTCTAAAATTCTCGGCAAGAAACAATTTACAGTTTTCGATCGAAAAAATTCCACAGTTCGAACAAAATCAGCCCTCGCTTAAACGAGCAAAGTCTTCTTGCCCGTAAACGATTTTCCAGCGATGAAATCACAGAAAAGGGCCATTGTATCCCGACAAGATTGAAGAAAATCGGTTTGAGGATGTTCATAGATCACGTTCGCCTCTATTTCATCCTCGTGTGCCGTGAGAAGAGATAACTAGACGAGGAAATAGGTGGGAAGCTTTTGTCTCTTTTAAACAGTGATGCTCTCTGTCCTGAATTACGGACAGATCTCAGCTTGGAATCCGACTGATGGAATTTATCCTACCCGCCCTTCACTCGGCGAATTCCTTTCACCGATCTTTTCTTTTATCGTGGGATAATACGTTCTCTTTGCCAGGGAAACTTGTCAGCTTTCTGACATCGGTAGTCTGAAGTTCGTCTAAATTTAATCGTCGTTAAAATTCATCAGCTATAACGTTCGGAATTTCAAAGAATCCCAAGTCTCTCCGTAGAAAGCAATTTCATCGGTCGCGATAAAAAATTCCATAATCTTTGTGACAATAGTAAAACGTGATCGATATCTGCTCTAATTTGAATGATAATCGGATTTGAATGAGAAATTATTAAGAAAATATTAGAAAAAAGATTTGATTTAAACTGTAAAGTGAATCTGAATGATGGATGAATTTGAAGGACGATAGAATTTTTAGCGAACGTAGATTATTAGAAAAACGATTGAATTTGAAGGAACCTGTTTAACCATCTGACGGTATTAACGATAATAATCGAAAAAACGATCGAAGATTAATTATAGATAAATTTCAATGACAATTGTTTCCATTCGATAGAAACTATCTGATCTATGCAGAAAATAGGCCACTGCCGATCGGCGTAATATTCAACTGTAGCCAGTGATTCGCCCACAGCGTAATAATTTTCACGGCCTCGAGGCTTGGCCACGTGTGCAGTTGCACGGTACATCTGACGAGATTTAATCAGCGTACAACGCCGCGTAAATAACTTATCGCTGGTAACAATAATGAATTTTCGACAGTTTCATCGTCCGTGGATAGCAACGTCGATCGAACATAGTGGACACGGATGAGCTCCCACCATCAAATCGAGATTACTCTGTTTCGTTCTCGTACTGCAATTTCGAATTTGATAGTTAGCTGTGTAATTGGGTTTTAACGTACGAATCTACTACATACAGGTACCTGTAATTACCATCGGTTTAAAAATTATTGTACAATTATTAAGATATAATTTCAAAAAATAGTTACCGATAGAGCTATCTTTCTGGAACTCTGTACATTGAAATTACTATAATTCCAAATTTTTATATTTTCCGCCTCCTACAAACAAATTACTTGTACACGTCTTGTTACGATTATATTCCTTGCTTGAAAATTCGCCTATTTCAAATTCTTGCACTTTACAGTTTCTATTAGGTTGGCAACTAAGTGATTGCGAATTTTGACATTAGGTGGCATTGACAAAATCCGTAATCACTTAGTTGCCAGCCCAATATATTTCAAAGAACAACGATCGTGTTCCTCGCCTTTTACGTAGGCGTATTTTCGCTTCGACGTTACAAAACTACTCCAATCCCCCAATTTATCAAGCGACCAACTTTCTCCCTTTTCTAAACCTATCATTTATATAAATAAGGTTCTTTGCAACAAAGCTTCCGTTAACCTTGCCAATAATCTACCACGACGTCTAAATTTTTTACAAATTTCTTCCCACCTCCTCGCTTACCTCTAAAATCAATTTCTCCTCTCAGACAACCTATCGCAGACTGCGTAATCGCTGAGACGAAAGAACGCGATCGATCTAGCGAATCCTCTGCTATATCCGAAAACAATCTAAGAAACGCAAACAATTTAGTGAGAGGGAACCAGCTGGAGGGTAAACTTCAGACGATTGTTCGTTGCGTATAGAAGAGGGTGCAATAAACAAAGGGGATGAAAAATCGAAACGCAAGTATCCAAATAGTCGGAGAACGGAGCAAAGGTATCTATTAGCAGACTACAGAAGACCATGGTGGGAACGGGGAAACAAAGGGGCGAAGGGGTTGGCGAGGCAGTGTAACCGCAGCAGTTACAGGGCTTAAAGCAACAGGCAGCCAATCAATAATCGCCCTTCTGCCTGGGATGCGACTTTACCAACTTTACAACGCGACATTGTACCTGCGATGATCGCCACCGTTCGAGCAATCCATGGCGTCCTCGAGAATTTTTAAAGGAACTGGAATCTTGCTGATGAAGTTGAACGAGGAATTTTTAAGGGAACAACGGGGGAAAAGTTTGAAATTTGAAAGAATTTTTGGTAATTGATCAAAGAAAAGGGAATATTGCACGGTGAACGACAATTTTTATTAAGACAGTGGTAGGGAAGATTGTTCAACTTGGAAGAATTTGTTGGAATTTGTTGGAACAGGTTCTCACAGTTTTTATTTATTTTCATAGAACGTCATAAATTGATATAAAATTTTCGTAGAAATGTCCAATTTCCGATTATTTTTGTTAAACCATGTACGAACGCGTATTCATTCGCTTTTATTTCATATTTTTCCACTCATTTATCGTTTTAATTTGCTCGCTACGAATTGTACACCTTAATCGTCCATACTCTGCTTCTAAAAGTTGCAGTAACCTCGAGGAGGGCAAAAGGAACAAGCGATTAAGAAAGTTGGTTAAACTGAGCCACGAGGGACGCAAGGTACAGCGAATTGCAGTTGCACCGTTTCGACTAAAACGCGATTGGGACTCGATGACACGGCCGGCGTGCTATCGATTTTAGGTTATGTCCAATGAAACGCGTCCAATATAAATTCTCACGATAGCGCACCACTCGAAACAGCCTCCGTGACGCTGTTAGTCAACTGGCAGGTATTTATAGAGAAACAACTATGAGAAGAAGTTGATAATGTTGAGGCTTAATCGCAGTGAAATATAAGCAGAAAAACAAATTTTAATATATAACAAGGTAAAAACGTTACGACTTATTTCATGTTTTTATTAGAACCATCAAATAGGTTAAGGTCATTTATGTCTTTAAAATGATTCATAAAATCGGTAATTTCGTAGAATTTTATTTGAATGAATTATTTCTATATATAACAAACAGCGAGTAAAGAAAGTTCGTAGTCAAGATTTCATTGAATCTACAGGATTTTCTAATAATTTTCATTTTAGACGATCCAGGAATTGCTGCAAACTATTACAACCATAACCGCTATGTTCATAAATGGGTCAAATTTTGTAATTGGTGAATAAATCAAATAAAATCCTTAAGCACAAATAATCTCACCACTTTCAGTTGGGGAAGCATCTAAATTGATAAATCAAAATGCTATCCGTAATTACTGCGCTAGTTATAACGCCAGGGAATTTCAGATAATGTGTTCGCATTAAATCCCCCCACTCGAAAATAGCTGAATGAATTTCGTTCAATTATCAGGGGAAGCTAGAAACGCGCGTGCCATTACGGAAATTGTTAAACTTTCCACTCGGATACTCTGCGACTGCAAATTGCTTATCTCTTTGTTACGGAAGCGTGGAAACGGGCTTGATGATACACTTGAAGCTCGTGAACAAATAAAATGGCATTCGTTTGCGCCAACAAATTAATCCTGAAAGCTATTTGCACGCTTTCATGGTAAAACCTAACCTAAACCACAAACATTCGATGAGAATTTCAGCCGATGTAAAAACCACGAATAAATTTGATACGTCGCAATGACGTAGGTTTGAACGTCAAAGAAAATCCTTTCTTCGTCCTGACTCGATTCTTCTAATCGGAAGAAAAAATCTGGATTCAAAGTAAAATCTATCCCGAATGACATTATCGCGATCTCTTTTTAAGCTAATATACCGACAGTAGAATTAATTATTTAATTCCTAACATTATCGCACTTGTCGTGACACAATGGAGAACATTATTTTTCAACGATTGAATGTTAAAAGTCAACTAAAAAGCTCGAGTAAAAAATGTTGTTCCTTGAAGTTATTTCAATCTATATTCATATCTAAATAACAGTCTATTATTGTAAGCTAATAAGTTGTTTGTGAAACATTTTGTTTATAATCTTCATTAATTATTCAGAAAGTTTATTCTCTTTCTTAATCTAAAGGATAAACAAGAGAATTAATAAGTTATGTTTGACCAAAGACGGATAATGTAAAAAGCGTCGATAACGCTCAAATTGTCTGATAGTAAAACAGATTTCTGATTTATCGTCAATAGAAAGCTACTTTCAGTCAGTAAGGAAGAACGTTACAAATTTTCACAAAGAATTTTAGAATTTACCAACAGCGCAACAGAAGTAATTTTTCACATAAAATGATGAGGAAATTTGAATTTCTTCGTATTCCAACCAAATTCCACCCAATGGTTATCAACAAAACGGAGGTGAACGATTAAACTAACACTAAAAAGTCAAAACATCGAATCATCATAAATTACTGAGTATCGATGGAATGATTTTGAAGGGCTCTCGACGTATACATCGAGAAGTTTTAATAACAGCATAATTCAATCATAAATAATTCATCTTTGGCCTATAGTTCAATATATTCTTCGGTTAATAATTGACTATCTGATGTAGTAGTTACGACCAATGGAAGCTTTATGAGTCGTAGAAGTTGCGAAAGTTTGTTTCCTTATAAAATTAGAAATAACGACTTAATCCAATATTTTAGAATCTTTTGACGCCATATTTCTGCACACTAAACCGCGTATATTAGATTGGCGAACTTTGTTGAGTTTGTTCGAACTACCTATAACCGCAGAAAACAAGTTAAATATCACTAGGCATTATTACATCTGAAGTTGCACGACCCTAGTCCAATGGAAATGGAAAAATTCCCTAGCAGGAACAACAAATTCTGTAAATCAATACTGAACAATCCTCTGCACAATCAGAGGAACTGAGATTAAATATCAAGTAAAATCCGCGTCAAACTATTATTTGATTTTAAGTTGAAGTACCAGGATTCGATAGAATCTAAAATTCCCTAATGTGCATAGGGAAGTTTCTAAATTAGGCAAGCACCAAGTTGGTACAATCATACAAAATTGAGGTTAAATATCAACTAGAAATCCGTTGGAATCTTAGATCGATAAGTGCACATCTATAAAAATAGCGAGACATTGGAAAGAGTCAAGGTTCAGGGGCGAGTGTCAAGAACAATACGCTTCTGATCCTAGTCACGTGTGTTTGAAAATCAATACGCCGCTGAACTTGGTCGTGTATGCTCGAAAATCAATACCCCACTGAACCTAATCGCGCGTGCTTGGAAAACGATACACCGCTGAACATAGTACGTAAGAGTACAAATCAGTACGCCGCTGGATTTAGCGGAAGGCAACCGTTTCCCACATGACTACACGTGTAGAGACATGGTACTGCAACCAATCAAAACGCAGAAGCCTGAAACAGTGACAGACGCGACAGGTGCAAAGAATACAAGCGCTGCTTCCGAAAAGCCCAGTGTTAGCCCGGAAAAGGTGACAAGCAAGAAGCGAGCTAATGGGAAGGAAAACGAGAAAAAGGAAGAAGAGCGGCCAATTCTCGAAATAAGGGAACAGGCTAACGAAATAGAGAAGAGTATACTGACGTTCTGCATAGACCCAAACAAGAAAGTTAACAAAGAGCAAACGACAACAATCATGAGACAAGGGCATGCAAAGCCTGCTGGGGGAGCTTCTGCTTCAGAACGGCTATCTCACGTGAAAGTTAGAGTAGGGCGCAGACGAAACAAAGAATCAAAGGTGCGCAATACTGTGCGCAGTGAGCAAGTCGCTGCAAGCCAGCAAACGACTTGAGACAGTCGTTAAGACGGTTTGCAAGAAGGTCGTACAGACGGCGGTACAGACGGCGGTACAACCACCGAAAAACGTGGCCTGAAGCAAAGCATGGGGAGATAAAAACAAGTGAAGAAGCACGGGATGCGGTGTTTACATTCGTAAACCTTCGTAAAAAGGAAATACAAGTTCGAGCCGTTAGAAAGATCAACGGCAACGGTCTAATGGTAGAAACAACGAAGCCGGAAGAGCTTAAAGTGCTTACAGAAAATTTGAAGCTGGGCCAGCATCCTACATAAGCGGATGCTTCGGATGATAATATTTGATATCCCAAGGGACATGACGAAGAAGGAGATACTGGTCTGTATCATGAAGCAGAAACAGGACATGCTGAAAGAAGAAGACGCGGCAGAAATGAAGTTCTGCTTCAGGATGAGGCGCAAACACGAGGAAACCAACTGGGTAATTGAGATACACCCCCAGGTAAGTGAAAAATTGTTGACAGGTAAATTATTCATTTCTTAGAATGCATGCAAAGTTCAGAAATATATAGCAATCAGTCGCTGCTACAAAAATCAGGGATACGAACACATGGCAAAGTACTGCCGCGTGAACTATGAAATCTGTGCGCACTGTGCAGAAAGTGGACACAAAACAAAGAAATCCTGATAAAAGCCTGCGAGGCGACCATTCCAAAGAAAAAATGGCACAATAGATCCGTACCATGGTGGACGGAGGAGGTCACACGAAAAAATAGAGACACCTACCGGGTAAAAAGGAAGTACTAGGGGGTTAAGGGCCCTGCAACGAGGGAACAAGAAAAGCTGCTGTCCCGGCAAACCAGGTAGGAATGCACGAAAATGGCGACAAAGGCGAAGATCCAGAGTTAACGGGACTTCGTAACCGAAAAAGGAAACAAAGAGCCCTAGGAGATTTTCTACGAAACGGTGACGGGTAAATTCACGAGACAATAGACAATGTCCACATTGCGAACGCCACAAGGGGATACCTCCAACTGGCGCCCCACCGCGGCGGCGATGCTGTCGTCTTTCATACCCGACGAACACCTTGAAGCGAAGCCAATATGATTTATAACTCCAGGTATGAAGCGGTCGACCAAAAGGTCGGCCCCTGGAACGCACACATTACTTGCTAGCAGGTTGATGATTGACCGTATAACAGATCGATACCAAGCCGTAACTTCATTGCAGACACATCGACTAACCTATTCGACAAGTCTGCCGAAAGCTTCCTGCTGATCACGGATTCGTTTGAAGCCAACTGTGACGCTCCTTCGACCAATGTCCGCAGGTTCTTTCAACATGATCAAAGGATCTAGAGGATTAAACGAACTCGCTGACTTTTGGTGGCCAAGATAGTAAGCGTGTAATGTGATAAATAATTACTATAATATAATAGAAAATCATTCTATGAATAATGGATACTTGTTCTAGGAACGAATATTAGTATGCATAGTCATCTTAAAGATAATTGTTATTACGTATTGTTGTAAATAATCACTATTATTATAAATAATCATTATTAGGAATTGTATGGATACACGCAATTAATTTCGTAGCAGTAAGAGGATTTAATGTTCCATCTACTAAGAGCATTAAGCTTCCACGATAAATAATGGGGACCATTCGAAGCAACGCAGATTGCAACTCGAACAATCGCTCAAACTATCAGGACTATTGAAGTTATCAGGCCTTCCATGAAGATTTGTAGGTCAACAAAGCTACTCAGATATTCTACAAGTATCTTACAGCTACTAGAATTAATATGTAATCTCGTAGAAACTTCTCGAGTATTGACTAAATAATAATTTCTTTCCAACTCATGTGTGCTGCTTCGCCAGCTACTTCACGCAGGATATACATATAGAGTGGCAAAGAAAATTGATGAAATTGTCTATGGTGAGCATCGATCGAATACTTTGACACAAGAATTAAAAAAAAAACTTGTTTAATTAGAATTAACCATTTCGTCATGTGAACTTGTTGCTCATATGGTCAGCTATCGGATCCAACGTCGAAACAAGTTTACAGAAAGTTTACTGGAATAAATCACGCGATCTCTATTCGCTATTACAATAACCGCTAATTACACGCCACTGGCCAACTAGACTGCTTGCCCAATGAATTGCCAATTCATTAAACATCGAAGTAAATCACGTCTTATAGAAACAGTACCCATGGCAAATAATATTGAAAGGCTGCCAGGTGATATTTGACATGTTGCTGTATGATAGTCACATTGGCGAATGAATAGCGATTAATTCGAATTATGGGATTATTAGAATGAATAACTGTACTTGATTTATGTCACTTTGATTGCTGTACTTGGGGGATGGACTGTTGACGACTGTTTGCTTCTATGAAATTACGTAATGGAGTGTGTGTGTGTGTGTACCGAATCTGTTGGAGTTTGTTGATTAGGGACTCTAGCTTTTCTAGAAACTGCTTCAAGAGTGTCCTAGGAGAAAGTCGAAGAATTTTATCAATACGTTTGATATGTCTTTATGAATCAAAAGGACCATGTACATTGTGAGTCTTGATTCGTTCGTTTTTGAGACATTCATTTATTTTATAGTTTTATCGTTACTTTATCGGTGAAGAAGCCTATCATACTCATGTCATAAGCCTAGCTTACTTTCGTATCGTTTCATTCTTTCACCTTCGATTTACGATTACAATACAAGTATTGATACACATTAATTTATTTTTCTAGCACATGACGGGCACAAGCCCAATGGTTCAAGGGAACAGAGGAATTATAATAACGAATAATAGATGTTTGTGAAACATTTTGTTTATGACCTTCATTAATTAAGAAGGAAATTTATTCTCTTTCTTAATCTGAAGGATAAACAAGAGAATTGAGAACATTTTGAATATTTTGAACGACTTGAATTAATTAGCAAGAATGTATATTGTCTTTCTTAATCTAGAGTATAAGTAACTGTACACATGCAAACTCACCTTATTTAACTGCATGCACAAAAAGTTGACGTTACTCGACTTACCTGAAAGTAAGAAGAAATAGAAACATTAATGAGTTATGTTTGACCACAGACAGGTAATGTAAAAAACGTCGATAAAGCTCAAATTGACTGCCAATAAAACAGGTTTCTGATTTATCGCCAATAGAAAGCTACTTTATGCGCAATCTACAATATCGACTAGTCAGTAAGGAAGAACGTTACAAATTTTCACGAAGAATTGTAGAATTTACCAACAGCGCAGCAAAAGTAATTTTTCACATAAAATGATGGGGAAATTGAATTTCTTCGTATCTTATCATTTTATTTTATTTTTTTTTTTTTTTTTTTTTTTTTTTTTTTTTTTTTTTTTTTTTTTTTTTTTTCAGATATGTTTTATTTCCTCTGCCAACCATGTCTCCAAATTTCTCCCATTATAAGCCATGTCAAGGAATTCCACTCAAAGATTACCGACAAAACGGGGGTAACGATTAAACTAACACTAAAAAATCAAAACATCGAATCATCGTAAATTACTGAATGGAATGATTCTGAAGGGCTCTCGATGTATACATCGAGAAGTTTTAGTAGCAGTATAATTCAAGCAATATATGTCAAAATTTTAAGCCCATTGATTGATTTGTAGGTTACGCAATCTGCGTTTCATTATTAACCATTTCGCTCATAAGCGGCACCCGCGAGATGACCCTGTGGGTACGAGCGCTGCATATAGGCGGCGACCACGTGACGACTGTTAATTATTATCAAACTATTATTTGATTTCAAGTTGAAGTACCAGGATTCGATAGAATCTAAAATTCCCTAATGTGCATAGGAAAGTTTCTAAATTAGGCAAGCACCAAATTGGTACGATCATACGAAATTGAGATTAAATATCAACTGGAAATCCGTTGGAATCTCAGATCGATAAGTACTCATCTTTAAAAATAGCGAGACATTCGAAAAAGTCGAATAAAGAGGGGAAACCATTTTGATGGCAGAGTCGATCTGACGGAAGGTCATCGCGGGAATTTGGTGCGATACGAGAGGCGTCCCCTGCGATCAATTCTTAACCGAGCGTTTACGATACACCTGTGTTTACACGCTCACGTGTTAGCAACCTGAACCTAGTCACGTGTGCTTGAAAATCAATACGCCGCTGAACTTGGTCGTGTATGTTTGAAAATCGATACGCCGCTGAACTTCGTAAACCTCGGCAACGCGAAATTGCTTCTACTTACGCAGCGGACAGGACCGTCCAAGGAATATGTCCACGAAGTCGCTTTAGCGAGAACGAAATTAACCTTATTGTTCCCCTTAGAAAATAACCTTGTTCCAGGTTCCAACGCATGGGCCCCAAAGATGCTGGTGTGGCATTGCACTCTTCACGCCCACCAGTGCCAAGTGCCAACTCCTCCTCCACGTCGGTGGGTCCTGGTAAACGCTGGCTTGCCAGTGGCTAACGGAGCAATGGCTATCCCAAACACCCTTCCTCTGTCCTGCTCCTTTATCACAATCCTTTCCTCAAGCTGCGACTGGTGGTTCCGGAAGAAAATGCCGACTGTACAAGGATGGTGACGTGGCTTAAAAACCCACGCTTCCCGAGGAAGAGAGCGGGGTGGCATCGTGGCATAAAAAACCAGCGGTTCGTCGCGGGTTAATAACCCGCCGGACCTACGTCAACAGCTCTGACTCGGGAAGGAACACGATTTGGTCCCGGCCGCGAGGCTAGGAGTGGCATTTTACTAAGAAGCCCCGGGGTCGTGACTTTTCCCTTCTTTTTCCTACTTCTCCCCTTTCCCTTACCACCCAACTTCCAATCCCTCAGGGGGCTGTAGACTCTCTGGCGAGTCGCAGTACGGGAATGCGATCCCGAGGAACCCTAGCCCAAATACCGTATTTCATTGGTCATGTCTCAATGGACCGGGGGTCTTGCCTTCATTGGTCGGACCGTGAGGAAGATAACCTCTATAAAAAATCCCTAACCTTAAGCAGAGGTGCGCGGCGATAGGGTACCTCGCAGTCGAGGGCACTGCGAGGTGGCTGATGGGTGCGTCAGTCATTAGCGGCCAACCCCGGGGTACCTGGCGACCCCCCGGTGGTATCAGCCTTCTGCCGGTAAGCGGCTCTACCGGTGGTGACATCCTTTCCGCAAGACTTGGTGGCCCGCAGAAGCCTCGGTGGATGAGGGCCGTACGAATCAGATGGCACGCACTTCAACAAAACGAAGAAACAAAAAGAAGAGGGAGAAGGAAGTGACGAGGAGAAGGGAGGAAGAGGAGAAGGAAGTGACGAGAAGAAAGGAGGAAGAGGAGAAGGAAGTGACGAGAAGAAGGAAGGAAGAGAAGTCTGAGCCTGTGCAGGCAGACGCTCAACGTATAAGGAGTGAGCAAACCAAGGAGACGACGGACAAAGAAGAATGGAATACCTACGAGTGTCTCGAGGATCCCGAGCTCGCGGAGGAGCTGCGCAAAATGCCTTTTTTGTGCGTACAAGCGGAGGTAATCCGGAGGGCGGCAAATGTCTCCATGGTGGCCGACATATGTAGTGATGACCTCGAAGATACGGATGCTGAAGCACTCAAGAAGGCGGCGAGATTCATCATCGCGGCCACTATTGATCGTATAATAAGGGAAATTCCCATAATCGTGGAAGAAGGACGGTTGGCGACGCTGGAGGCAGAGAACAAGACATTACAAAAGATGCTGGTCAAACAGGATATGAACAGTAAAATTACGCGTGTCGACGTGTTCGAGGAAAAGATGGAGATGCTCGGTTCCTTGCGATCAAAGATAATAGATGAATATTTCAACGAGGAGCAGGGAAAGGTGGTCTCCTCTGACCCGATTGCGAGACAAAGAGAGACTGAAGTTTCGGACCTCCAAGTGCCCAGGGAAATCCCTGGAGAAGGGAATGCGGCTGCTATGGATTGGCAGACCGTGATGGAAAAGGCGACAGGGAAGAAAAACAAGAAGAGAACGGAGGAGACACAATCGAAGAAGATAACTCCGGGGATAGAAGAGGAGAGTTCGAGGGAAGCTCCGGAGCTAAGGTCAGAGGACAAGGAAGGAAGGAATAGGAAGCCGGCTCTTCCACACCGCCCGCGAACATCTGCAGTAACCATAACGATCAAGAAAGGAACAACTAAATCTTACGCGGAAGTGCTGGCTACGGCCAGGGACAACATCCAGCTGGCCGAGGTTGGCATCGAGAAGATAAATATGAGAAAAACAATAACCGGAGGGGTCATATTGGAGGTGCCTAAGGACCGAAAGAGGGAGAAGGCTGCCGCACTCGCAGCACGGCTGACCGAGGTCCTTGACCCGAACGTGATCCGAGTGGCGGCACCCTGCCGGACTGCGGAAGCAAGGGTGGTCAAGATAGACATCTCGGCCACCCCAGACGAGATAAGGAACGCCTTGGCGCAGAAAGGAGGATGCCAGGCGGAGGACATCCAGCTGGGAAAATTTCGCATCGCCAAAGACGGTCTCGGGTCCGTGTGGATGCGATGCCCAGTAGAGGCAGTTAAGAAACTGGCCAAGGTGGGCAAAGTACCCATCGGATGGTCAACAGCAAAGATCGAAGCCATCGAGCAAAGACCTATGCAGTGCTTTAGATGTCTGGAGATAGGGCACGTGAAGAAGTCATGCACCTCGAAAGAAGACAAGGAGCACCTATGCTATAGGTGCGGCGTCTCCGGGCACCTAGCCAAAGAATGCACCGCAGCGAACCCAAAATGTCCGCTCTGCGAATCGCTTGGGGCACCTGCAGCACACAGGATGGGGGGATCGTCTTGTGCCCCTCCGAAGAAAGAAACGAGAAGACCCACCCGCGGACCCGTCGTAGCAAGGGAACTAACCGATAGATCCGCGGTTAAAAAGGGGAACAAGAAAGGCTCGCCGCAAGGAATCCCTGCCGCTGCACCTGCGAGCAAGGCGCTTGGCGTGGAGGAAGCTATGGAAGCCTTGCATCTAGGAAACTAGACGCGAGATGCGCTTCCTCCAAACTAATCTAGGACGATCAAGGCGGGCGCAAGACTTGCTTTTCCAGACCATCCGGGAGAGCACGGTCGCCCTAGCGGTGGTGGCTGAACCGTACAGAGGGCTAGCCACACCTCCTCCCTTGAAGTTCCAGGGGTCAGTACTTAGACGGAAATATAAACACCCGAGAACGCCGGACTCGGGGGATGATGCAGCCGAACAGGCGGCCCGGAACGTTCGCGGGCCGCCGAGGAAGAGGCGTGGGACCAATGGCAATTTCAGCTGATCAGGAAAGAGCAATAGTCTCCCCTAACTCCGCAGTTAATTGATAGGATCGATAGGATTGGCTCGACGAGAGGACGCAGGGAGTGCACCGGCATTAATTCGCAGGAGGACGCGGGGCACTCCTTCCAAACTCGTAGGTAGGTCATCGTGGAGTCCGACATTACTCCGCTGTTTTTCCCAAAATGCAGCGAAGTATCCACGAGGATTTCTCCACGTATAAAAAAAAAGTTTGAGTTACACGTGAATTAGGTTAAAATAATTTTGATAAAATACAGCTAATAATAAAGCCTATCGATTATTGTAAACTTTCCTCAGCATGACATAATCATAATCCCACGACTGTACAGCATAAAGATTAAAAACATTTAAAATGGACTTGTATTATCAGTATATTAATTTTCCTTTAACGTTTCCCAAGAATAACACCGATAATTCGAAGAAAGGTTGCGCGATAGCCTGCAGACAACGTAGAAGAAAACTTAGGCTAATGTCGCGAGGTTAGACTGGTATTTCAGTTTCGATTTCGGCCCAGTCAACGCATTGAATATTCGTTCTAGCTTCGTGCTGCGTTATCCGCCATCTCATCGTTGGTGTTAACGACCCATCCAGGTTTCCACGTGGAAAGTGGCTTAACGCAGTGAGATGGATAAATTTTGAATTAGTCGAATTAGTGGTATATGGTTTTCATCGTCGTTCTCCAACTCCAAATTCAACCCAGACCTGTTTGATACTCTTATACGGTACGTTTAGTGGAAGCTGATTGTATCGTTACCCTATGTACCTGCTGCAGTTATCGAGTTTTGATCGGTTGACCTGTGATCTGGGGTTCCGCTTCAAATTCTATGTCGTAATTGGCTTTCGCTCGATGAACTAGAATTCTAAGCGTGTTTGATAGCTTCTGGCATTGGGAACTGAATTAGAAAAATAGTTTCTTTGACTAGCGTTCGTGTTTTAAAGTAAAATTGAAGAATATGTGAAATAAGCGGCTAAGTAGAATAGGGTCGTTGTGGCCAGACATACGTGAAAAGGTCTTTTGAAGAATGAATATCGTCCCTTTTGAAAATATTAATTTCTCGAAGAGTGTTTTACATTAGAAGTGGTATTTCATAGAAATATTAATTTTACCTATGAAAAATAAAAAAATCAACCCTTTAGGCGCTCTATATATGTAATAAGAGTTACTACACGAATATTTATTAATGGAACGGATATAGCTAGAATAACTCAATATTTCAATTATCGTAACATATCGAAAACGTAACATCGTCCAAATTTTACGAATGAAATGAAACGTTTGACGATAAAAAAAAAAAAAGCAAATTTTGCAGCACGACGAGGTAAAGGGCAATGCTTAATCAACTGATGCGACCTCTTTACACAATTCCGAATCGGTATAACTAGCTCGAAGCAAAGAAACAGTAGAATTCCCACTAGGGCAACGTCTGCCAGTCTATCGATTGACTAGCTCAAGATTCGAGCGTTCGAATCTCCGTAATACCGTGAACGCGTGTCATTAACTACGAACTCGAGGAAAGAAATCGATGATTAGGTGAAACGGAATATTGGAAACGAGGGGTGCACCACGTCTGCGACTTATTACATTTATTTCGAATGAGAATATTCTTTGAAATTTATAACATTTGGCACTTAGAAAATTTCATAAAAACAGAACAATCTACGTTAAAAGAGTGTTACGCCTGGCGACACTCTACCTCGGCACTCGGCCGCACACCGCGGACAAGATGGCAACCAGATGTCTACACATCCTTACTGCGTACCCTCAATAGCCTTAAGGGCCTGTGGCGGCACTCGACAGTAAAATACCACCACTCGACACTAACTAGCGTCGGACGACGACAGCGCAGCGGTTAGCGCCTTAGGTTACGAACGTTCGGGACGCGAGTTCAAATCCCGGCGACCGGAATCCGATTTTTCTTTCGCGGCATCAGAAATGAGAAGAAAAATAGTAGCGACACCGGTGACCCATAGCAGAACCTGTCTCACTCTACACACGAGCAGTAGAGCGCCACTATCACCACAAATATTTACAGCCTTTTAGCGCACGAACTTAAAGAGACTGTTACCACACCCCTCAGACTTATCATAAATTTCAGGAATTTTTTCTAGCTATAATTTCCCACTAGCAACTTTCTATCGAGGGCAGCTTAAGACCCTTCCCTAGTCCACCAACCTTCTTCTTATTATCCAATCAGAAGCAATGTCTACTACCCTCACTTTCCTAGCGAAAATTGTCATCAACAAATCCGATGGTCTCGTGTGCTAGACACACCCATCACTAGCTTTCCTCCGACGCAGCATCGTCACTAAACTTCACTGATTTTCCATCTTTCGAACAGTCAACATCTCTCGACCGGGTTTCCACCCTTAGATCGGTCAGCTACTTAACTTATACATACGCACCGGCGTAACTATCTTCTTTACAAAGTTGTTGCAATAAACATTAATTTATACCTGTTAATTCAGTGTAAACTCAATTGAACCACCCCTATTGTCTTACCAGAAATAAGGGGATCGATCAGTTCGTGGTGTCGATTATCTAATCGTAACGGGAATTTACGACTCCCGTTGACGTGCTTTCTCGCGATCGCGTCTCTCCGCGAATGGTCGAAATAAATAAAGAGAGAGAAAATAAAAAGCCAAAAATATTTGAGAAAAAATTTATTTGTCTTAATTTAAACTACATTCAAATGTGAGATACTTGTAAATAGATTTTTGCAATTAAAAAATTTGGGAGAAGTAGATGGAATAATAAAGTAAATAGAAAAAGAATATTGGTGGTTGGATCAATCTTTCTACCCTTTGAAGAATTCACACGATACCCTTTAATGGTTAAAAAAAAAAATGATTCATGACAAATGAAATTACTCGAGCGATTCTCCTAAATAATTAACAGAGTTTCTCGTGAAAAGACTTATTTGTTTGTTGCGAATAAAAATAAAGGGAGAAAAGGTGAATTACGAAAGGCACTTTGTTGGTCCATTGTACGAGAGGTCCCGTCTTCGTTAATAAACAGACCACAATTATCGCGCTTGCCGCGAGAGGAGATAATTCGCGCGCAGTCGTGTAGAATAACGACACCCTCGTCGTTATTTCCACTTCTGCACGAAAAGAAAACGACCTGCTTGCATCGTAGTTTTTCTCGTGCTTGTGAAGCGCGATCACGATTACGATATCAAAGTAGTATCTCTTTAAAAGTGTACGACAAATTGTTTGACGCTTTTTATAAAATTAACCTATCAATGTTCCTATATGAATTTCCATAAAAGGTTTTTTTATATCTAGTAGCCCTCCTATATCATCAGAATGTTTTCCTACATCTAATACTTTTCCGAAATTAAAATTAGAATTTCATATGTATATCTAGTATTTCTTCAGAATAAGAGTCCCGAATCATCAACATTTTTTTCCTGTAATTAATTTCCGTATCTAACAATTCTTCCAAGTCACAATTACAATTTAATTGTAATTAATGTAAACGTAATCTAGAATTGTGAATTATCAGAATTTTCTCTAATATATAACATTTTTCCAATTTTCAATAAAATTGTCTATTATATACTATTATTTATAGACAATTAGTAGACAATACAAATATTATGCTATATTGAATTTTTTATTAAAAATTCCCTACCTTCTGTAGTGCATTGGCGCAACAGGCCAGCTCCTCCTGGTCCTGAGAATGATGGCTGGGTGTTTAGCATGGCCTACTACAGGCGCCGAAGTACGTCCCTGGTTCCTCTTTCCCCAAAGATGACCACTGCTGCCTCCTGGTCCACTTCCGGTTCCCAGAGACCCCGGATGTGACCCGCTTTCGCTACACGCCCGTCTCGAAAGCATCTCCCTTTTCCTATCGTCGGACTTCATCATCTCCTTCTCTTCTTCTTTTTTCCAACAATTCTGTTGCTATTTTTGTCCTTGTTACTTGTTTCTCTTGAAAAAATTTTCAGCGAATGCACAAGGGTTGAAAGTGCGCGAAATAAGACACACCCCGGCAGGAAACAAGTTTCAGATTCACTGCGGAGGAAGTTTTATCTTAACGTTCCTTTTCCAAGAAGCACGGTCTCTTTGAGAATTTCCGCTCTGCGCTGCCAAGAATCCTCTGAATGTCTCAGTAGACCATAACTTCTTCTCTTTTCTGCTATTTTCCTTTCCAACTTGCTCACAGACTCCGGCAAAATTAAATTTTGAATTGTAACTGTCGTAGAATTAACATAGTTACGTAAAGTATCGTAATTTTAGGATTTTGTTTAATTGATTTATTTATCTAGAACTTATTGTTGGTTGAATTACTTCTCTTCGTTCCATTTTCCTCCTTCCATATTGAATCTTTCTTCTGATATTTCTTAATATATTTATATTAATATATTTATAATATGTTGATATTTATCTTAATTTTAGTCTTCTACGATTTTCAATTTCTCATTATTTCGAAATTTTGTTTCACTGATCAGATTCTTTCTTCAATTTTGAAACTGTGAGATTGTTTCGTGAACACGAACTCGAGATCATCCCAAAAATAAAATTTTTCATCGACAAAAATTCCGAGCTTAATGAAATATAAATACGCAGTTTCTTCCAATTTCGCAGCGACAGTTTAAAAGTCTTCTTTATTTTTAGTTTCTATCTTTATTTTGGCCCCAAGCTCCGTAAAATTAAGACAAACCGTCTCGCCCGTAAATTCTACAGTTAAGAATGGAACTGTTTAGAAATTTTTAAATCAGCAACAATTATTTCCACTCTTCCATTGAAAATCCCAATTCTAACCTCTTCCTTGGTGCTTTTATTTTCTTCCTAATTCGTTGTTGGTAAGGAAACTCTCGAAAACGTGAAAATAGAAAAGGCGAAGTGCATTGGTCCTCCAGAGGAAACTCGATTATATTTGTGAAAAATTGTAAGGAGGAGAACTAGTGACTTTTTAAATCTAGTTATCTAGGGATTATCGTGGTGGCGCTAAGAAGTTTTAGAATTTGGTCAAACTTATGTAATTTTCAAAAAGTTTAAATGTATAATATTTACGAGACACACACTGGTTTTTACTTATCGAAGATTAGTGAAGATTTTCATCAAGACGAAAAGTTTTCCATGAAACTATTCTTTGAAGAGTTCTACACTTTTTTAATTAATATTGAAAATTTTACTTTTAAATTACATTTATTTAAAGACACATCACTCTTATAATTTTAGTTTTAGTCACTCTAGGACGAAAAGAACGATGTATATTACTGGTTAGTTTGTAGTTGCTGGTTCACTTCTGTCGCCCTCTTCCGGTAGTTCCATCTGAAATCGTAGAACTATGTCTAATCGCGAATCTTTTCAAAATGTCGAACCTCTGAACCTGTTGCAAGACGAACTTAATATGTCGTGAAATCTGCATTTGTATTTCTTCGTTTGAAATTTTAGAAGGCACCGAAAATGTATTATTTACGAGCAAACAGCACGTTACGAATTTTTATGCATTTGTAGAAAGTTTAAATATACAATAGTGTTTAAAATGCACAAATGATACCCAAAAACGTTAAAAATATTCAAAGGAAAATTCTCATAATAATACGAAGGTTTATATTTAGATTCCATTTCCATAATTATCTTCAAAGAGATACATAATTGCATTATTTACTATTTACTTATCATATTTCCCGCTTAAAATAATCCGAAGGACAAACTAACCTCATCGATCCTCCAATCGAACATTCGATTGATCCACTTAACCTCAATTTACATAAACGTCCAAGATTGACAACGAAACAAAGAAGACGGAAGAAACTTCTTGTAACTTCTTGTGTTGAAGAAATTGCAAGAAAATAAGAAAGTTCAGTTTCGTACGAACGATCATTGAGAACGTGGATGGAGTTTGAAGACTGCGCTGAGTGTCTGGCCAGGATTCCTCCGCCCTCCTTCTCCAAACAAAGCGGTTTCAAGATACATAGAAGAAAGAGACGACCTGAGTCTTCGTGGGATTGGATCAATTTCTTCATAGTTGCAGTCGGAAACGTAACACTTTCAACAAGTGGTTGAATATGTAGTTGAAATTCCTCGCCAGAAAATCAGAGTAAATTTTGGGGGGCGTGATCCAGATTGCAAGGCCAATTTGATTGCGCAGTTGATGGTGGATTAATTCTCAATCCGACTTGGCCGAAGTAAACAAATTTAGGAGAGATTATCGAAGTTGAGATGAGTTTGGTGCGAGGATCGATTAGTTTGTCACACAAATCTTGTGACGTATTTAGACAACGAATGTTGGAGTTATATATGGTGATTACAATTAAATGTTCGTTTACTTTGTTTCAGGTTTCAACGCATGGATCCCGAAGGTGCTGGTATAGCGTTGCACTCTTCACGCCCACCAGTGCCAAGTGCCAGCTCCTCCTCCACGTCGGTGGGTCGTGGTAAACACTAGCTTGCCAGTGGCTAAGGGAGCAATTGCTATACCAAACACCCTTCCTCTGTCCTGCTACTTTATCGCAACTCTTTCCTCCAGCTGTGACTGATGGTTCCGGAAGAAGATGCCAACTGTACAAGGATGGCGACGTGGCTTAAAAAACCACGCTTCCCAAGAAAGAGAGCAAGGTGGCATCGTGGCATTGAAACCACACGACGCAGGTTCGACCGGGGGTCGTCGCGAGTTAATAACCCGCCGGACCTGCATCAACAACTTTGGCTCGGGAACGGACATGATTTGGTCCCGGCAGCGAGGCTGGGAGTGGTATCTTACTAAGGAGGCCGGGGTTCATGGTTTTCCCCCTTCTTTCTCCTATTTCTCCCCTTTCCCTTACCTCCCAATTTCCAATCCCTCAGGGGGCTGTAGACCAGCTGGCGAGTCGCAATACGGGAATGCGACCCTGAGGAATCTTAGCCCAAATACCGTATTCCAATAATCATATTTCAATGGGCCTGCCTTCATTGGCCGGGCCGTAAGGATTATAATCTTTATAAAAATCCCCTAACCCTAAGCAGAGGTGCGCGGTGATGGAGTACCTCGCAGTCGAGGGCAGTCCCCCGGTAAGCGGCTTTGCCGGGGGTGACACCCTTTCCGCGGGGGTTGGTGGCCCCCAGAAGCTTGAATGAATGAGGGCCGTACGGACCAGATGATATGCATTCCAATAAAACTGTGGCGGATCAAGCAGCCTCGGTCGCCAAACGGGCGAGGAACGAAACGACGACGGCACAAACCTCCCGCGGCAACACCGGGCTGGCGATCACCACCAGAGGGCCAACGGCGATTGGACGATTTTCTCGCTGGTGGTCGAATTGGATCCGCGTTAGAATATATACCGCAATTAGTGAGACGCCCTCTGCGTCTACCGGGCATAGCCTTACCGAGGAATCCGCCGGTAGTCCCGGGACGAAACGCGCAACGAACCTTCTTCTTTAGGAACCATCTACGAGGATCGGCCGACAACAACACAACTGTGGAAGAGCGGGATCAACCGATCCCCTTCAAAACGAAGGAACGAAGAGAAGAGGGAGGAGGAAGTGACGCGAGGAAGGCAGGAAGAGGAGCCGGCTCCTGAGCCTGTGCAGGTAGGCGTTAAACGTATACGGAGAGAGGCTCTACCTCTCCCCAATAAGAACAAGGGCGGAGGGAGTCTGCAGACCGGGGAGACGACGGAGGAAGAGGAACCCGCCGTCGTCCAAACGACCCGTGGGATGAAAAGGAGGGTCGCCGGGTCTTCGAGGTTCCCGAAGAGCTCGCGCGGGAGATGAGGAAGAAGAAGACCTCTGCTGCGCACATAGGAGCGGAGCTACTCCGGAGGGCAGTAGAAATCTCCAAAGAGGCCGAAACATCTTGCCACCTTAGAGGTACATATATTAAACATGGGCCGCTGGGTATGCATAATACATTTTTCCCTCCTCGCGCATAAAAAAGAAAAAAAATTGAAGATTGACTAGCAAGTCAAAAGATATTGATCGGTCGAATAGAGTTAGTAGCAAGTAACTTCCGGTGACGAGACGTAAGAATACAATATAGTATAACATATTTTTATTTATTTTTAGATTACATAATGTACTACATCTTTTTTTTACATAGTATACTACATTCTGACACATCGTGTACTACAGTCGGTAACATAGTGTACTACATTCGGTCTCATAGTGTCATCTGACACTCTCACGCCGCTACACAAAAGAGCGGGGTGTCCATTACTATTTCTTCACGTATAAAACAAAAATAATGTAGTACATTCGGTTACCTAATGTGGTACATTTGGTTACATAAAATAGTATATTAGATTACATAGGATAACATAAGGGAAACACTCCTGTGTTTTATCAAAAACGAGACATCTCGTAATCAGGTGACTGGTAAATTACGTAGAAATATCTGGTAACACAAGCCGAAACTCGTGAAACACGAAAATAAAGCTACCGTTATACGCTAGGTGAAACATCATAATATTCTACGACACACAGAAATAACAAGAAAATAGAGTGCTAATAAAAACTAAATCAGTGCACATCTTTTTATTTGTATTTTTGTAAAAAGATTATTAATCTACAATTTGCTCGTAAACATTTAATTCAAAACGTAACTGAAAGGGAGAAACATCGAAAGATTAATCCATAGGAAAACTAATGGATTCATCGTATAATTAATATAGCTGTTCGAAGAACTATGCTTTTCGTCACCAAGTCCTCGTAAACAAACATTTCAGTACCGACTACAAGCTTTAAAGAAGAGAAGTATAATGGACATTAAAAACGTATAAAAAACATATAAAAAAGTAAATGCACACTGATCCATAAAGAACCTACAGTCTCGCATTAGTATATTCGAGACTGAAACTCATCCTAAAATCTCGAAACTTCGAACGCCAAATTGTCATCGAAATGTTGACTTGCCGCGGTCCAACCTAACCTATTTCGCGAAGTTTTAACTCGTTCGACATACGAGCAATTGAAACAAACAGTTGAAAAATGCGAAATCTTTCGATATAGATCAATTCAATTGTCTCAAAAATTTTCCTTAATAACCATGTTTCGGTCAACCCTATACGTTGATCTCGAGTCCATTTAGGCCAAGTAACGCGTCTATTAAGAACGCGACGAATACCGGGAATAGTTTTACGAAGCGACCCCGTCATTTGTTCGGGGCAAAAATAACGTAACCAGGGATGATCGAGACTCGTTAATTTCGTAACACCTCTCGGGAGCCAGTGATAGGACGGGCCAGGATGTTTCAAATGGTCGAACGATATAATATCGTCTAACGTAGTTAGCGAAATAGGCCGACCCCGCAGCAGGCCATTTCCTTCCAATAGATTGTCATCAACAGAGACATAGGATGGGAGAAGGAGAGACGTGAAAATATGAAATATAGCGGCTGACGCAGCGATCCTTGTTATTTTACCGGATAACGGCTTTCCACGCTGATCGCCACTGGCTGAGGCCAATAATCACTTTGGTGATGCCAACCGGAACGAGAAAATATGTTACATATACGGTCAATTGTGAAGATCTACGTACACCCTTTGAGAATGAAACATTACAGTAAAAGGGAAATTTCTTGCACGCGCATGCCGCTAAGAAATGGCACAATTACACGATTACGCCTTTAATCTCCTTGGACAGTCAGATATACAAAATTCGATACGTGTAAACATGTAGACCTTGGTAGCTGACTGGAGATATGAAATATAGTATACGTATGAAAAGAAGGAAAATGGATGATGCTTGTTATAATATGTACTCTAGGCCAGCTGCTGGGTGTGGTTTCTTCGCTATTTTTCAAGTTCAGAGCACGTGTAGGATAATGTTGAAGTGGGTATAGACTATCCTATCGTTGAAAGTGCTTCGAAATTTTCCGACTGTGGGAGGATTCTATAGGTTAAGAGAGAGAGAGTCGTATTACTTGAAGTGATTTTGGGAAGATAAAATTTACACGTGCTGAAAACAAAAATTTGTACTGGCTCAAGGATTCGATGACTCTTGTTTCTTCGATTAATGGTACAACCTCTGTTCTCTTGAACAAATCGTTCAAATTATCATATTCGTCGAGAAGATTTTATTGTACGTAGTCCGCTTAATTTCACGCTCGCGACAACCTTTTGTCAATTATTCACCCTTTGTCAATTAATCCCAAATGATCTAAATTTAAGTATATCTGACAAATTTGCAAACTCCATTTCCTACGGTCAAAATTCGATTCTATATTCTCGACTCGTCTTTTCAACCCCACCCCTATCAACAACCCCTTTCTATTGTACCATGATTGCTAGGGACAACCTGTATAATTCTATTGCCTTATAATACTCATATCTCGTGAACGTGCACGGCAAGAATCATAACGTCGAATGACCTTGGATACAAATTTAAAGAACCCAGTATGATCCGTCGTATTCACCCTATCTGAAGAATTCGTCAATTGGAATAACCCTAAGTATAGCATAACACCGCTATAACTCCCAATCACATTGATGTCCATTCGACAACCCCTCTTATGTTGGTCAGGCTAGGCCCTTCAACGTCCATGAGAACTCGCCATCCTGTATCTACGCACCAGAAGCACTACTCTTTGTTATGGGGGAAGCTTTTAAGCTGCGTACACACGTATTGTTTGCAGGAGAGTACGTGCTGTCTCGTATATACAAGGGTAGAACACATATGTATATGTATATATATATATATATGTATGTACAAGGATGATAAGATGGGACTCCAGTTTCTGACAGGAGTTCCACCAGTTTCATAAGGACAATATCTATGTGAATTCGTGGAAATTCATCACTTGAAAAATGCCATCAGAAGAATATAAGGGACGAAGTCTGTTGGGGAGAACTGTCTTTTTGTGAGTTGCGAATTGGATACTTGGTAGGGAATTGGCTATTTTTAGGGAGTATAGTGAAGGTTAAGGATGAAAAGATGGTATTTAGGTATTTGTATTGCTATTGCTGAAGATTCTATGAAACGAATAATATGAAATAATCCAACATATGAATGGCAATTGATGAAAATCTATAGGGATATTCCATTGTTTGAAACGAGCGTGTTAACGATAATTACAAATTGATTGATTCCATTTTTTGAGCAAAACCGATCGTGAACAAACATCTAACCTCACGCGTGTTGCATTCGTTTCGCTTCGCACAAGGTTCCACGAAAAGGCTACCGATCTTCCGGGTCTAATTACGTTCGAAAGATTTATCGGTAAGTTTTGCAAGAATTTATTCCAAGACTGACGTGTCGGCGAAACGAAATTGGCTAATAAAAGACTGACAGGTTTCAGGGAGTTCAAACGGCATTTAAACCGTGGGCAAGACATAAACCAAATCGCAGGCATAAATCTAACCTAAAGATAGCTGGCAGGATTCTTGTTCACGCGACGGTTACTCGTTTTGTTCTAAAAATGTTACTTCTTATCTTTCGGTTGTTATCGCGTGTCGGCCTTTTACCTTAAGTCGGTATTCATCGTCGAGATAATCTGTCGAAATTACGATACGAACTAACGATGTTTCTCGCATGGAATGGCTGACGAAAGAGAGTCTAAAAAATTCATAGCTATATGTAACAACTACGCTACGTCAACGATGCTTGTGTTGTATATCGTGTCTATTAATAATTTCATCGTTTTCCTTAATTACACGTGTTTCTCTAAAATTGTAGCGTTTCTTTTTCTTTCTTTTTCTGTACTACTTATCATTAGAGCTCTCTTTTGTCCTACAACGTGTATGTTGCACTCAAGTCTTTTTTCAACGTTTCTGAAACATTCAACAGAGGTCGTAGCGTGGCTTTTTAAACTTCTCTATCAAATTTCTGCATTTATATTCCTAGATTAGAGAGAGAGAGAGAGAGAAGAGGAAGAATTGAAAGGACGATCGATAACCAACTTGTCGACTGGCAATCGGCTGATTCACGTGCTCGTTTGTTACTTAAAGGGAACTGTTGGTTTACTCTGGTTGTGGCAAGCTTGATAGATGTCGACGTATTTTTAGGGTGATTCGAAGGTCATGTAGTTCATAGTAACTTGATTGAATTAAATGAGTGTCTTTGATCATCCTACTTTTTTTTTCTTTTTGTCTGTTATTTTTAGAGGTTCTAATAAATTTTGTTTATGATAGTTACAGGGGCTGTAGGGAGAAGACTGTAAGATGAAAGTAACAAGTTCTAATTTTAATAAATGTCCAAATGAAACAAGAGTATTTGAAAATTTATAATTTAGTGATTTTCAAATTGTTCAATATTGGGGAAATTCTATTATTTTTCAGCTAAACGCAAGAGCGTGTTCAAGTAGCCTCCACCTTTAATCAACGTTAACCAAGGAACCACTTTTGCCATATTAAAGGTAATAAATAAGAGCCAGGAGGTGAATGTACGACAGCGAACGTGCTTCCAGTTAACCTACCGTAGTCTAGTAAAAGCCACGGATGAAGAACTTGGCTAGATAATATAACGCTGAATGACGAGCGAAGCAAAGACAACAAGACGAATTTGGTATAACGAACGTGACGCAAAAATCAGTGGAAATTCCAAAATGCTGGAACTAATCGATTCTACGAATTTCGTCTAGTCGAAGTGATGAAATATTTGACAAAATAAATGCCACGTGAACGACTATTTATACGGGGAAGATTATATCTGATATTTTGTATACATGCACACAGATATGTGACAGACGACAAAGAAAATTGGGAAAATATTCCTGAACCTTGCAATTTCTACAATTGTTGAGGAAAGTTATCAGACATGTCTTAATCCTTATAAGAAAAATATTGAAATTACAATTCGATTCATAAAGGCAAAGGATTAATTAATTAACACGCGGAACGTAGGAAGTTGTTATTAATTGAACGTAAGTTGTAAAGTAACATCCAGGCGATTTCCAATATATAGTGAGAGAAAAGTAGTGGACAAAAGGGTGGTGAGAGTGGGACAGCATTTGAACGTGATGGGACAATGGTATTTTACTGTGGGCTTAATGGCCGCGGGCAACTACTTGGCCCAGCGAAAGCCCGACAAATGCAGATTTCGCAACGTGACGTGCCTGGCGAACGCGCGACTATGTTCCTTCGTGACTATTGCAGGTCTTCGAGGTATCGACAAATCGGCGAAAAGCGTGCAAAAAACCAATAAATTCAGGCAAGTTGAAATTCCGGTGTCCTCGTCGCAACAAGTTAAACTTAATAATATCACGAATTGATCGGATATACAGTGATTCGTTAATATTTACGTACTATAGTATCGAAAAATAGATTTCGTTTATAAAATCACAGAATCGATAAAGAGTAGATCGGCGATTGAAATAATTTCGATTTTCTAAAAATGAAAATAAAATTCGTTGGTAAAGTCAGAGAATAAATGTCTTGATCAAATCCTACGTTCGGAATCGTGTAGAATTTTAATTGCACCGATTAATTCAGTGGACCGTGGAACAGATTGTCTGGAAGAGGATTAAGAATCGATAAACGGAAACAAAAGCAGCATAGCGCATCGTAAAATCTATAAAAGACCTGATGTTTGAAACGCATTGCAACGAAGACACCGATATATCTTTAGTTGTACGAGGTAATCATTTACCTATATCCTCTTCTCAGTTGCTCAATGTTTCTTGATCGATTGCTTTAATTAAGAGCAGCACTGGTTCCTCTATTCAACGCACAGTTTCCTCTTCACATACTTATACACTTAATAGAATAACTGTGGTCAGAGATTACTCAGATAGAGAAGTCAAGTTATCTTTTGTTCGATTGCAGACTATAATCAGAACCGCTCCTGTAGAACTTTAGCTATGTCTGAACAATTTCAGTTAAGTTTTTCGTTCTTGAACAAACTAACCTCAAAAACTTCGCTATCCATTAACTATCCGTTAAATCATTATCAGGATCATCGTAGGCTCTCCTGTTTTAAAAGATTTGATTAAATCTCCATTAGAACCGTTAAAAATCTTAATCAATCGATCCTAACCAAATTACATTCGATGTATTTCGTTGTAAAACTAGTTGCTCAATTTGAAAAACCTCGCTAGCTACAACAGGTCATTAGGAGGATCTGAAATAATTCATAAGGGTAGGCCCGAGTTACATCTGTTGTTTATTGTTAAAAAAGATTTGTCACTTCGAAGAACCTCACTGTAGACACTAATCAGAATTGAGGTCATCAAACAGTGACCGATTGAGTATCTAAAAGAATTCTATCCACTTATTAACTCGGCAAAAGAGGTCTGTCTGTAGCGATCAGGTAAATCTACTGCTGAGAATTGTTGTATAACCACGTGAAAATCTATCTAATGAGAGTAAAAATGTTCGCAAAGACTCCTGTCATCTAAGGCCTCAGCACGGACACGTCACCAGCATTGTCCAAGTCTGAACATCATCAAATTCTCCGGCAAAATCACTCGGAAATCTGACGTTACTTTATACCGGAGTGTCATCGTGATAAATTAGCTTCAGGAAGTGCAGAAAACTCGCATAACCCCGTTTTCACGAACACGTGTCTGAGCGGAAAGCTCAAAGAGATTAAAAGATTCTAGGCCACTACGCGGATGAATGTGTTTTCTTGAAGTTGAAGATGTTTGAAAAGGTTTGAAGAAAATTTCTGACAAAATATGAGAAACTATGGGCAAGAAGGTGGGAATAATTTGAGTGGAAATAGTTGCAAAGGGATTGGAAATAATCGTTGCGAGGGTGTTGAGACGAAAGAACAATCGAAGAGCCGGCACACGCGATCGTTCGCGATGGAAGCGAACCGTAAGACCGCACTGCTTGACTGCAATCACGCGCAACTGTCGTCAAAGCCACCGCGGTCACAACAAAACCTGCGGAACGGGGGAACCACGAGAGGTGGCGGCGTCGCGCTGCCACGCGCCGCCACGACATCATACTGCTGCACGAAGAAACTTTTTGGTCGGGGTGTAAACGGTGTTAGAAACATTTAAGATAGAAAGAGACCTTATCAAAATTCATATCGTATGTTCGAAAATAAGTGTTTACGTTATATAGAGCTTGATAAGTTTTGTTATCTAGCTAGTATAGTTTTTGACATAACCGACTGTGAAATATTCAGTTTACTTCGTTACAAGTCATGTAACGATAAGATTGATAATTCGTATCTGTTGGTAACCTATCATCGATTTCTAGATATTATAGATTGTTTTTTTCAAATAAGGGTAAAACAGATCTCGGTGTTACAGATATACATTACCTTCATATACATGATACGGTAACATATAATAAAACAGATAGAAATATTAAAATCAACGATCGATCTAGGAAAAGGGAAGAAGAGGGATCGAGCCAACTTCGAAAATAATGGAGTATATTGAAAGAATAACTTATTGTATTTCATCTCTTCTGTGTAGATAGAACGACGAGTGTTTAGGTAGGAAAATTCATATAAACTTCAAAATTCTGTCATTATTCATTAGCCCTTTGCGGACGGGAGAGTTCAAAGTGAACCGTACCGTGGCGCCGAGCTGCTGTCGCGATAGTCATACCGTGGTAGATTTCAAATTGCCAGCGCACATTTCTGTGCTTTTCGTTCACAGATGTCATAATTATATATGTACATGCACAGATTCTCCACAGGATAAAAAAAATTATACACATATGTATCTTTTGGTTCTATCATTTGTTTTTGTCGAACATGTGTATGAGTTTCTCGCTCATAGCGGCGCGTTCACGTGGCACACATATATGAATCGTTCGGCTCTATCAGTTGTTTTCGCCAAATGCATATATGAGTTTCTCGGCCAAGTTGATGGCTTACACGGAACGCATATATACGGTGGTAATCCGCAAAGGGCTAAGATAGGAATTTGGAAGCTCTATATTGATAGCACTTGAAGATCCAAGAAGTTTTATATCAGAGGCTATATAGCATATTACTTCCGACTTATTTAATTTAAAATTCCAATTTTCACAAGGAGAATAAGCGTAAGAATAATTTGAAGTTTCATTAGGTTAGGTTAGAAAGTAAGCTACATATTATCTACCGCTATAAAAACGAGAAGTTTAAAGCTGTAAAGTTTCATATCATGCTAATTATGAGAAATTATTTCAGCATATAACAGTTACTAAAACAGTATTATAGTTATCATAATTATTACAAACTAACATTAGCACTTTAATTCAAAAATTATTGCTTAAAAAGTATTTCACATGAAAGTATTTTGCATGGTAACTTTGCCACTTTTTATTGTTATACACAAAATAATATTTTAACATAATAATATAATTTAACATGCAATCCATTTTTCGTATTATGCACATCTTTGTAAGTGCACAGAATTTTGAATTATATTTTGTATCGAGTATACCAACTGAGCACAGAATAAAGCCACTAACAAAATACGTTTCTTTCGTGACGTTTTCTATGTTCATCATAGTCAAATTCTAGAAGATGTAAGAAGCGCTCAGATCTTTTTTCAAGTGTTTCAGAACCTAAGACACAAAGTGCCATTTGATCTCATGTCTATCCTGTCCTTAGGCAGTGCTGTTACAACCTCAAACGAGGTGCAACGACCATAGACTAAATACAGCAATATAGAATTCAAATGCCCAATATCATAAATTTTACTTTATCGACATGAATGACATATAATCTTTAATATCTATATCCAAAATTGTAGATGGCGTAAAAAATATATATTAAATTAAATATAAAATATATTTTGTATACACCGGATACAATAAAGTACATTCTGTCAAAATTATTTCATTGCAAAAATGCTTTTAACGTTGAAAATAAATTACTCTGAAAACAAATTCTTAAAAGTTCATTTGATTCGCATAGAAATGAAATGTCAATTATGAGAACTGACCAAGGTTAAGATTATTCAAAATTAACCTAACTATATTATGTTTTCTTGAAATTTATAAATATTTATTTACAAATGGCTTCAAATAATTGAAGCATTCGTTTAAATATATATATACTGTAAGTTTGGTGAAAAATATAGAACATCAAATCAATAGAAATTAACTATTATAAGTCTTCTTTGCGTCTCTTTTTAAACTCAAATATCCAACAAAGATGCAACAGTGCTCTCGATACGAAACAGCTGATTATTCAATCAAAACTTCGTAGTTAAAGTACGGAATACCGTTATATCAGTGTACAATATATAGTTCGATTATATATTTGTGATTAAAGCTAAGGTTTGCGAAAGTGACTTTAAACTAAAGCTTTTCTAGGAATATGTCACGATTCTATAACATTTTTAAAAAGGGGAAATGTTCTGTGATTGGGATGATACACGTTGGTGCATTACCTGGTATAAAATTTCCATTAGATTTAAAAATACATAAAACTTAAGGATTCGTCAGAATTAAAAATAACAATTAAAAAATAAAAAAAACGCAATTCTCGTTTAGAAAAAGTTAAGTACAAATTTTTTTGGTATAACCAAAAAGAGATGCCTGATTAATGGTTGTTGATTACTGGTTTTATCGTCCTTAGCCTTAAAGTATCAACTACTTTTTATATAGTAAAAAAATATCAGTTGTAAATAACATTTCTTAAAAACACTGTGTTGCTCATAGTAACAATAAATTAACAGTATCTAGCAAAAATATATTGTTGAAAAATATTTTTTGAACAATGAATGACTTGGTTCATTTGTTATTTATATTTGCACATTATTAGCTCACGATATTGAAAAATGATACTTTTCAGGAACACCGTTGTATAGTGGTAATACCAAAGAAATTATAAGTAATGCAATAAAAGAAGCGATAACTTATAGTGAATGTAATATTGTAAGTTTAATTACATAATTCATCTACCATTAGTTTCATGGTTTATTAATATAGTATATTTACTTTTAAGGACGGTATATTAGTAGAAAATATGCATGACATTCCATATGTAAGGCCCAAAGATTTAACTCCTGAAACTACAGCAATAATGACTAGAATTTGCACAGAAGTAAGAAAAGTATTACCTGAATATATACCCTGTGGTATACAGGTACGAATCAAAGAATTTATCACATAAAATATCAGAAAAATTTATAACTTATTAAAGAAGAGACAAAAACTGAAATAGATTTTGGCAGGATGTAACAAGGAAGCGATAGCTGTAGCAAAGGCAGCAAATCTTCAATTTATCAGAGCAGAAGGGTTTGTCTTTTCTCATATTGCAGATGAGGGCTTTACAGATGCATGTGCTGGCTCTTTGTTAAGATATAGAAAACAAATTGACGCAGATGATATTCTTATTCTTGCTGACATTAAAAAGAAGCATAGGTAATTTATTAATATACTTGAAAAGGGAAACTCATTTCTTTTGCTTGATTTTTCCTTAGTCTAATGTAAAAATCGTGTCGTTCTTTTCCTATAGTTCACATGCAATCACTTCTGATGTAAGTTTATCAGAGACAGTAAAAGCAGCAAAATTTTTCTTAGCTGATGGAATAATACTGACAGGGATTACCACCGGTGACCCAGTTAATGTATCAGCATTTACAGGTATTTCCTTATTTTGTCAAATTTTAACATTTATATAAAAATTTTAATAATGAAAGATCACACTATATACAGAGATTAAACAGAATAGTGAAATACCAGTTCTTATTGGTTCTGGCGTTACAAAAAACAATATAAAAGATTATTTATCCTCTGACGCCGTAATTGTTGGATCGCATTTTAAAATCAGTGAAACTTGGGAAAATAGAATTGATAAAAAAAATGTGAGCAACTTTATGGAAAAATTAAAAGTCCTGCAAAACTTACAATAATGATTGCACTAAAAATGTATATTTGAAAAATCATGTTTTTTAAATATTATTTTTATACCCATTTGTAATTCTAATTAAACATATACTGTGTATATACCTACAAGTTAATTTTCTACGTTCCTTATTATTAATAAAATGAATGCTGTATAATCGGAAATTCGAGAGAAATGACTGAAAAAATTAGTTATGAGCGGAATAAAACGGAAACACTCGTAACCGGTTTTATGAAACCTGTCTTACACATTGCATGAATAGACATTTGATGGAAGGGTATAAACTGAGGTCTGGAATCAAATTTATTATGATACAGCTATAAATTATGTTGTTTCATGCAAAATTGTTAAATTTCTCAAAATAATACAAAATCAAAGACAAATGCTAAATAATTTCAAAAATAATGTATAAAAAATTAATTTCTTCCACAATGAAACTTGCACAAAAATTGAATTTATTTACATACTTATTTAAATCCAACGTGTTTAGACGCTGTTACAATAAGCTAAATACATTTACTTATCCGTGATTATTGTCATTCCCAAGACACATTTATCTAAAACGAGCAAAGAAACTGAGAAACACTATAAATTTCTCAAAACGGAAGCAGAAAAAACTCATTATTGATACAAGGTTGACGTGACATCAGGACTCTTCTTATTTTGTAAGAAATTTTTCGAGTTCATTAAAACTCATCAAGTTTTTAAATGGCTATTTTATGGACATAGATAAACTTGTTCTGGTTCTGTGATTTCGTTGATATTTTTATTTCTGCTCTCGAAATAGTAGAATTATTTTAGTATGATATAAACTCGTGGCAAATACTAAACCGTAATTTATATACGTAAGTAGGTGCCAAAGTGTGGAAATCAGTGCTCGTGATACAAAGAACATGCCAAAGAAAATTCAGTTCTCGTGTTCACATCTACTGTTGATAAATATTCTGTTTATACACAAACATATATACATATATACGCATCATTATAAAATAATTTAGCTCGTAGAGCTATCAGCGTCAAACATATGTACGCTTGTAGTAGTTCATCAATTTGAACTTGTAGAAATCTTTTACAAATAGGTATATTATGTGTTATATAAAATATTTTAAAATTTGGCTGCCACTCTTATGAGACTTAATTATTATGATTATATTGGTAATGTTTGAAACAAATCTGAAACTATATATATATATAGAAATTACAAGATATTTAGCGCAAATATATATTTCACAGAGATCATAAATTGAAATCATAATAATAAGACTCCATATCAGTTTGAGAGCCAAGTAACGCGATCGCGTTGTGTAGATTTTGTGTCGAAAAGTCCTAGTACATTTGAACGCTACAGACGACTGACGGTATTTTGTATTTCATTGTTATCTTCACAATAACTTTTATTGAATAAAACTTGAAATATTTAATAACATAGATGTATTTCATAAAGTAATAAATATATTTTTTTTTTTTTATTATTTAATTTGTACTTTACAATTCGTCCAGCTGGACATTCGGTAAATAAGTAAGAAATATGACGAGCTCTATTGCGCCGCTTGGTTCTCTTCATAATCGATTGAGACAAGCACTATCGTGTTATTCGGGATTTTCCGACCCTGTTTTTACGACTCCTGGGACTTAGACGGATATTTAATAAGATTATCCTGAGCATGTCTCTCTATTTTACGTTGTACAAATTATTCGTATTGCAAAATTTTTGAAATTTTGTTACGGATAAAAAATAATTTTCTTCAATTGTTGACATTTCCTCAGTTAATTGAACGCTATCAAATCTCACATACGCAACGTTCGATATCGTATTAACAATTTTTCCATTAAAAAGAACGAAATATCCGAATAAGTTCCCCTTTTACACTTTTATCGTAATTTTGTTTTCCTACTACTGAATTATCTCCCTCTATGCATATATACGTATCTTGTAACAGAACATTAAAATCCATTAATTTGTTTTCACGCATCTTCAGTGCGTCTTCGCTTCTAAATATTATTTTCCAGGGAATTACAAATTAACGATTTATTCATACTTAAAGTCAATTTAGTGATAAAAGTTTCTTTGAGAAGCCAAAAGTATAAGATTCGGAAGGCTAAAGGAATAAGTCGTCTGATCGATAGGTTTCGGGATTGGCTTATTTTTTGAGCACATAAGGGTTCCCAAAAATCAATGTCAGAGGTGTAGGCGATACTGGGTCCTAGGAAACAATGTTTTTCATGACCGGTTTGTTACTGGCGTGCATTGACTCGTATCAATTCAACGGCGAAATGGAGGCATCTCCCAAACAGTATTGACAGGGGAGACTGGCGCAGGCGTCTTGTTCACACTGTTTAAAGTGGTATTCCAATCTTGTCCCATTGACTCCACAAAATTCAATTTTAATTTTTCGCCAATTTCGTCATGCATTGTTCTACGTAGCTATCAGTATGAAATAGCAGCGTGCGCATACAACCTCTTCAAACTCATTTGTAAACAACGATAAGATTACGTATGATTTACGAATAGCTCTAATCCAGCAAACAAACGTTACACGGAGCTATTCGATTTTTAAGGAAACATTACAGCATCGTTATATTTAAAGTTTCGATAACGTTATGTCTATATTAAGGTATATACTAGAGTATAAACTAGACATAACCTGGACATAAACTAGACATTGTATAAGAAAAAAGAAAAAAAGAAACAAAATTTCTTATTACAGAGTTATTACGACTTAAAACAATAAAGAGCAAAGGCTTATGTATTCGATGGTTACATTGAACATTTCATTGGATGCCACATTCATAGTTTAGACAAGGTTATGTCTATATTAAGCATAGATGAAACATAACCTAAAACCTACAAGTAAGGAAGTTTCTCGTAGGATTATTACAATTCAAAAGAATAAAGATCAAAGATCTATTTAGCAGGATTTGACGTTTCAACAATCGATTTTTTTACATCGAGTTGGTTAACTTTACTTTATTTTGAGAAGCACTGCTACATATGATTGCCACTACAGGCAACACGATGTCGCTACGAGCTAAATGAAGCTACTTTGTTTCAAGGAAAAGTAATGGTAAGGGACAGTTCGCAAGTATATCCTCAGGTAGAGACTTGGCCTTGGCTTTTTCGGTCCTGATGGAATGTAGACACGGAATTTTCACGAAAAAAGGGAAATCTTTTGAATAGGCTAGGTAAAAATGAGGGTTTCCAAGTGTTCAAGCGTTAACAGCGGCCAGCAGCTGTTCGCCCAGCTGAGCGTTCTCCCACTACAGAATTGTTTTCACTGACGAATCAATGAATCGTCAGGCCCCCGTCGAATTCTCGGTTCGTGAGGGTTCTTCCTTTAAAAAAATACTTACGTGTCGCGTACACGCTAAATTACGAAAGATTCACGTTACGTCAGTTAACATTGCTAAAGCCCCTCGCACGTGTCCGGGTGCGAATACTCAGCAGCCAAGACGAAGGTCAGCATAAAAATAAAAATCACCCGAAATACGTTTTGCGTCGTTTTTCGATTCTTTCAATCTATGGAAATGTATTCTTGCAGAATCTTTTTAACATATATGTGATTGAATTCTATGATCGGCACTTGATATTTATTATCATAAAAATGGGTTGCTTATTGAAGGTGGGTCAACGATTATATCTCGCGTAATATAAATAACGACAGTTAAGAATTACATTATCACCGTGCTAGATATTTTATACGAGTGCCTTGCACTACCAGCAACCAAGTCACGGAGCTCCTCATTGATTTTCCACTTCCTGCATTTACGGTTCTTTCAATTTCGTGGTTCTTACACCCCACGCAATTTCGAATCTCATCCTACGTTTTTTTCAAAACACAGTGTTGTCTTTAAACTATATCTCTGATAAATAAATCTGCCTATAAAAAGAAGACATAGTTAGTAAAGAATCCCCGTAAACAGCAAGACCTTAATATTACAGATAGAACTAGGATGACTTCCTATCGAATCGTCAGATTTTTAATTTTTCAAATTCAGGTAAGATTTGCGAAATATCCGAGAAAAGAGAAGATCGATGCGACAGGGGCGTCGTACGATGGCACGACCCTGATATTGCTTTAAAAGCCTTCCCCCCTATACGGCTGTCCCCACCACCATGTTGTACCTCGGCTCTCGCCCCTCAACAACGGCTTGACTGTTCAGCCAGCCAGCCAGTCGAAATCAGCTGACGACTATTACTACGGGCAGTTCCTACCACGGCTCCTCAAACGCAACACTGTTCAGGCGAGTGGATCCTTTTCTCTTCATACACTTCTTCTTCCTTCCTCTTTCTTTCTCTAAACACATAAACGTGTGTCGCTTGTTTCTCTGGCCAGTGTCGTATCGCGGGGGTCAACCAAACCCCGGGGCATCGCGCGAAATGCCGATAATACGCAGGACAACGATCAGTTATTTGTTATGGTTGAGATAAAAGAAGAAAGAGGATCGAGTCGTACGAAACCACCCTTTGACACGGGCCAGTTCGTTTATTCGGGTTTTTCTTCGCTATACGTCTACGCTGTGTGTTACCACTGTGTGTGTGGGAGTGGGGTGGGAGGGGGTAACGAAGCTCGAGAAAGGGAGAGATAGGTAGATAGTAAAAGAGATGAGGCGAAGTACACGAAGTTAACGAAACGAAGAGGGATGTTCTTTCGTGGGAGGAGGGACGATCCTGACCAGAAGTTCGAATGCGTGTGCGTGAATATGTCGGAGGCCGAGTATCTTGAGACGCACCGCGCGTAACTGTGTGGGTATTCTGCTTAACTACGTTATTACTGCATCGAAGGAAAACTGCTCTCTATGCGCCCACTTGTTCCTTGTTCCTCTTTGCCGAAGCGAGAGTGAGGAAACGAGAGAATGGAGGTGTGAGAAAGAGAGAGCACGATAGAGCGCGAATTCGAGATCAAGGTCGTTGTCACAGAGAGGCAGCTCGACGCGCGTCTCTCTTGGTGTACGTCCATATATATGTTTCTTCTACGGGCGTATTATGACTGTGAGTGTATATACACGCGGAAACCTCGGTTTTTCGGCACTCGCCTACGTAATTCTTAAGTCGGGGTGACGTCGAACGGTACCGACGTTATCGACCGAGTATAGCGTATAGAGGCGCGTGTTCGTGAAAGTGATTAGAAGAAGACAGAGAGCGGCCTTGCAACGCGGTCAGGATCGAAGTGCGAAGATGTAGAACCGTGGTTTTGTGCGCGTCGCGGTGATAGAGCACGAAAACGGAGGAGGAATGATGCGGCGAGTGGGGCCGACAGAGACGCGGATACATTATGTACGTATAGTAGCCAGGAGAATATTCGATCGAAACAATGCAGTGGCAGTAATACGCTTGGTAACCGACCGGTTGATCGACGCAAGATTGTTGGAAGTGCAAGGGCAACGGGGGGCCAGTGGTTGTCACTGATGCTTTCCATTTGCTTCTTTTCTTTCTTTTCTTTCTTTTCTTTCCTTTAACATGTATATATGTATCTTTTTAAATGACCCATTCTTAAACGTCGGATTATGCAACTGCGCTCGCAAACATATGATCCGAGCCAAACGAGTCTATTCTGGCATACATATATCGATATAGATGCATCGTTTTATCCCACGGGTCGCGTCATCGACACGGAGGAACGACTCTAGAACGGTTTCTTCCTCTCTTCGGTAGTGCGCGCGAGATTTGGATTCGTCGAACGAGTTTGTTTACTTGGATAGCCAGGAAGCTCTGGCGGGAGGTATCGGTAGATAGAGCGTGGGAGAGAGAGGGAGTATATGGAGAGAGTATAGTAATGTCGACTCTTTTGCTCTACGATGCGTTCAGGCTGTCTCTCTGTCTTTCTCCGTTGGCGAGGTTGTCTTTGTTCCACGATCGTTGTACTGGCGACACTGCGGCTGCCTTGGTATGAATATCGCAAACTTAATGGGAACGTTAGATCGACATTTCGGTATCGAATTTTCGATCGAGCCTGTGATCAACTATTCAAGGTGAAATCGCGGTTCACTTTGATGATTGGGGTTGCAAGTTATGGCATAACATTTAATGCGAAGTTAAGTTGACGCGTACGGAATTTGATTTCCTTTTTCTTTTATGTATTTTAATACTTCATTGGTGTTATTGGATTCACGGGTAATCATAATAGGTATTAATTAATTGCTTTATTATTATGTAAGGTTGTTTAATTTAGCTACATTTCGTTTGAAGATATTAAATATTTTTAATTACATTATGGATAATATTGGAGAGTTGAAAAAACGTAAAACCTAGATTTAAGAAACTTCTGGGTCGAAAATTATCAATGTTCACAAAATAATAAATCAAAGTGTCAAGATTGTAGATAAGTGAGATTAAGTTTGAGTTTGTGTAAATTAGATACTGACTAGGGTAGGTTGGGGTTATGATTTGAGCTTCGGTTAGATTTGGAAAGTTTCCTTCGTTCAAAACTAGTATTTTCTTTTATTCTTGCAAAAAAATTTAAACTTCAACTAATATAATACCGAATCATTGATGATTAAAATTCAGTGCTAGATTAAGTCCTTCAATTTTAATTCATATTCTTATTTTCTCGGATAAATAAAAATTATCAAATTTCTTCTACGTAATTATGCATGAAGTATAAATTAAAACTAACTGGTTTTTTTATTAGTTTCACTCAAATTTTTGCGAATCACAAACGAGTCAGCGATATCAATAAAAGTTTGAACTCTAGGTTACATTTATTTTATTTCTACGACGACGAAAAATTAAAACTTGAAGTTTCGGCAGAATTTTAGAATTAACTGTATAGAGGATTCATCTTTTAACAAATTGTAGAAGACGCAACCAGTGACTAAATTACTAAACGAGTCTCAAAATTAGAAGCCTCGTATAAACTGTGTACATTTACGTAATAGAATCCTTGATATTGTCTAAACTCGAGACCACAGTTAAACTTCACCTAGTCTATTTCAATCCGGTGGAATGGAGTTCATGGTGAAGGTTTCTTTGAAATTCTGTCGGAACAACTGCAAACATTCGATGGTATCCTGACTCTACCTGAATAGATCCATACACACCATCTTTCGTCTGAAATGTTCCCTCGGCTCCTCTATTTCGGCCTTCCATCGATCGTTTTCGCGTAGTATTATTAGAAAGCTCGCAAAACTTCTCGAGAGTTGCATCATCGACGCCTTCCCCCGGTCTTAAACTTTTCTTCGCGTCGTTCCAGCTTCTGTGTTGCGCGTTAGAACACATTGACCCCGTTTTAATCGGCAATTTCGTTGCTACATGCCAACGAGCTTGTTGTGCTCGCTTGTTATGTAAACTATCGAGTTACATAATTTTCCGGAATAGAAACGGAAATGTTTTGTGAAATACACTTTGCAGTACGAAAGTGCTAGAAACGCTAAATTTTGTGACTCACGAAAGTATTGTTCTAATATTCTGGTGAGCGAGGCGAAGAGTATAAGTCTTTCGCACAAGTATACTAATATTTTCTACATTCTTATTTGTTGATTATGATTCTAATAGTACAAGATAATTTCGTTTCTTTCTTTTCTTAATAATATATCCGTAATCCAGTATGAATTTAATCTGATCGTACGCACTTTAAATATTACGAGTGCTTCTCTGCAAGACTAGTAATTCTAATCCATTGCCTGACCACCAGAGAATTAGCGTAGGAAACTTTCACGTGACCGTCCTCAACGTTTGTAAAGTGGAAAAGTGGATTCTCGTGTTTTCTATCAACAGTATTTTAATTTTTGCAAAATTGCCTGTATGTTTCTAACAATTGCAGAATATACAAATCTCCAAAATCTACCAATTTCAGTATTTCTGGTGTTAGGATCTATTTGGCCAGTCGTGAGAATTGCTTTCTCGTGTCTAGCCAATGAACGGCCGAGTTCATTGAAGGTTTTCTTGGAAAGCGAGATGGATTCAATGCGAGAGACCGCGAAACAACGGTCCTCCGTTATAGGGATACTCTCTGTGCTCGTCGAGAGGGAAAAAGAAGGAGAGAGGAGATTCAACGACAAGCCAGAATCGTAAATTATGACGATTGTTTGGGTACCGTTAGAATTGAATCGGTGATTAGTAGGCTATACTCCCTGTCGAAGAATTTACGCGATAACGTGAAACGTTTATTAACATAACCAGTGTTTCTATGGATCAACGGTGGTTTTATCTGAATCGCTTCTATATATCTCGTTAGAATTGGCGGCCTTGATTTTTATTTGATCGTCAGAATGGTTTGGAACAGGGAACGATTAGGGAATCTTAATGTTAGAGCTAACTCAACATTTTAACGAGATTATAGGTTATTTCTGTTCCTGCGCCTGTTAGAAATTATCAGAGATATATATCTTTGATTTGAAAAAAATTCCCATTTATGTACTTTTTGTTTCCAGAAATTTCCACTCAGATAATCATAAAATTTGAGTAAATTTCTTTCCACGATCCTTAAACGAGAATTACACAGCATTAATGCAATAAGTTTCTTTGTTCATGCTTGGCTCAGCAGTTTTCTGTATTTTATTAGAATTTTTATTTTGATGTTATCTTGTTGTACGTGCCTCCCATTAGTACTGAATTGATAATTAGATCAGTTCTCTTCCAATTAAAGAGTGCAGCTTTTGCTTCGATGAAGAACTCTGACGTGTAGTATTTGTTAGGTTAGAATTCGTAGGTCATCTCTATACGGTTCTAAAAACGTATCCTCTTAATACAATTAGTACTTATTTTATTACCGATTCAAGGGCTTAATAAAGCGTATATAATATAATAAAATAAAGTATATGTAATCCAAGATATTTTATTATGAATTTCCAATCCGCTTTAATTTTCAGAAAATGTGATTTCGTTATTCGATTTTCAGTGTGCTTTAATCCGCAGGAAATGTAATTTCTCTTATGAATCTCCAATATGTTGTATATTTTCAGAAAATTCAGTTTGTGTCAGTGTCAATGAATGTGAATTATTGTCATTCGATTTATTTGAATTATTGTCAAAATACACTTGTATTATTTATACTTTAATTCTGATTGTGGGTTTTGAAAATTTGTAAACAATAGGGAACGATAATATAATTGAAAAACAATGTACGTATGTATTGGTAAACAATTCTTCAAACATTGTATTTTCACTTATCTGCTTCATTGAATTAGTTCCATTGATAAACTTACGTCACGAAGAAAAAAATAAGTTTAATAGTATTTTATTTTCAGCATTGTATAATTACAAAATAATAATTGAATTAATAAAAAATAAATTGAAATTAAATTTCCGATACGTTGGCATCCTCATTTACATTAATTCCATATGATCGGTATAATACGCAATATTTTTTACTTAATACCTTCTTCTCTATCCTTTTTTTTAATCGATGCCCTACGCTACAAAAACAATCGAACATTCTAAGGCATTCAAGGGTATTCACCTTAATTAAATTCATAACGCGTTGTATCCTCATTTACATCTATTCTATCGAAGCAGTATAGCACAACTCGATGATATTTCCATTATTAATATTCTTCTTTATCTATCTGTTAACATTTTCATATGATAAAAACGTATGAAATAGAAAGGAAATTCAAGAAGAAGAAATTACGTTTGCTTTCCTTTCTTGGTGACCCTAACGCATTTTATCGATTTTTATCTCGTCACGATGATGGGGATTTATCGACACAACCCACCTGGCTCATTACGAACTTCCTTACTGATGTGAGAATTTTCGAGACTAACTTAAACCACGTTCACACTAAGTAGTTGAAGTTGCTTGAGTTCGAATTGTTCAAAGTCAGGTAACATGCTAATCTAAACGAGACTTTACGTGCCGCTTAAAGATCTTATCGTCGATGTAAACAAATGGTACACTAGTGGATTCGAGCCTGTTGAATTATTAGCGGAAACAGTTAGGCAACGCGTTGGATAGATTGACGTTACGTGCTCTCGCATATTCGTGGCATTCGCTTCCGCCTACTTAACTCGACGTCTGAGTAATTCCAGCCTGTCAGATGTGCGTCGGTTCGCGATTCCAGACTGATTGTAAAGCAATTCTTCTTCAAATCGATTGAGAATTAATTTCAGCCAGCCAGTTTAATTTCGCTTGATTTTCTGCTGAAAAAGGGATTCTGCGAGCGCTTTGAGGTTATGTCGTGGTTATAGATAGGAATGCCTGCTAGGATTAAACCGGGTCTTTAAGAGAGAGGTCTCTTGTCGGCAATAAGATTAGGTTGAAGAAAGAGGCTTTGTCGATGGAAAGTTAATTGAGAAAAATAGTTCGTTGTTCAATGAGAGAGAATTATTGTACTGACGTCGATTAACTTATTTATCCAAGTGTTGTCATATAGTTGGACTATTAATTACTATCTCAGTTTTCATTTTTATCGTGTTAATTTGTAGATATCAATTAATTAAAAAATTAATTTTTTAGAAAGATAAGACTCGTCATACTATCATTTCGAAACCGATAATTCTATCATTTTCTTCCTGCCATATATCCTGTTTTGTCTTCTCTTCTTCACATTTGTATCTTTTCAAATGTTTTTCTTTTACTTACTACTTACTTTATTTGCAAAAAATGTGAAATACTCTGGGAAATACACTGTGAAAATTGCCTATATTGGCAATATACATCGATTCATTAATTCGTTGGTGCCACGTCTAGGAATTAGATATAGAATTATAATTAATACTCTGCAATAATATTTGGTTAGCATAGCAATAAAGGATTCCATGAGACAATAATCCCTGTATTTTGTAGATACGATCATAGGTCGAAACAGTGTGTTTTGTCGTAATATCGGAGAGTTACAATTGTAGCGATGAAATCAGCGACTTTTCTGACGTAACGATAAGCCTCTACCGTAACCAGTACGATTAGACCGATTATGATTCACGAGGAACACGAGCAGAGCTCTGAAGCTCGTTTGTTATTCGTGCGATATTCAAGGAAAATAAGATAACACGCATTTTAGACGAACAAAAAAAGAGAAAAGATTGTCAGGGAACAAAGAACGGAAAACGATTGAAAAAAGTAACTAACGATAGAATAATAGAAATGTGGCCATTGCGTTACTAGATTAATTATAGGATTCTCCGAACAAGACATTACTTATAGTGAAATATTACTTGACATATTCCATGTCGTCTTAATTCATAGCAACTATAATTCATTGTATCAACTTGGCTATTTTCCTTATTATCTTTTCACTTTGTCTTTATTATTTCCTTATTTCTTTTTCTATTGCAACTTTCCTAATTGAAGTATGTTTATAGTATATTTATATACATTAATGTTAGAAATATATCTGCAGTGGTTGAACTATACACGTGTCAACTAATAGTTGACTACACTAATATTTAACATTGTTGAACAATGTTACAGAGACTATATAGTAGTATCAATAGTATATACTATACTAGATTTATTATAACAATAGTTAATTATACCAAATTCATTACAAAGATATATGACTATATGATATTCACTGTAAAAACTACTATACAAGGTACACAGATTCAACTATAGAAAACATGCACTATACGATTATGTTAGACTACAAATATATATTGTATAACTATACAATGATTAATTTCGCAAAGGTAATAAACGAGAACGATTGACAATAGGAACCTCCATATAGCTAATGAATGATCACGCTTCCATTCGATTTTCCAATTCCATCGCGTCATATCTATTCATAATAACTCGACACTGTCATATCATAACGTCTAATCGCTTTGTCTTTTAACAACAATTACGCCAGTCTCACGATACACGGTAACAATGAAGGAAGAAAGAAAAAGAATAAAAAATGAGTGTAAGATTGTTGCAATTCAAAGTTACGCGATTCAAGGATATCTGCTGCGTAGACAGAAGCGCAAAAAGCCGAACTCATTGCATTAACATAATTATGCGGTGAGACATTTAGAATAATGAAGACACAACGCGACATCGGTAAACAGCGCGTGCTTTGTCTTCACGGATTTTCAAATAATTGCTACGAAACTTCAACGGTATCGTCAAATGATCAGTCGATAATTGCCTAAGTTCAAGGGTAATCGACGAATCTTCAAGATCGATTATCTCGAAAACGAGGCGTATTCCATGTTTTCTATACTTTCTTTCTCCATAGAATACCATAAGATACACTGTGTAACATTCTTAAGTAGTTGGCGAGGGTGTCCCTGATCTTTGTGTCGACTAGGGCATGTTGCAGCTATGCACAGGGTTTGTAACGATAACTCAGCATTTTTAGACAGTGTAAATCGAACGTGACCGAGCGATTCGACACGGTATGACATGTGGTTGCCAGATTTACGGAACGTGGCAAAACACAGCGCACGCATCGACTCTCGGAAACGTGTTGCTGTACTCACGTTGTGTCGGAACGTGGCATAACCGATGATGCAGACGCGAGGAAAGTCGAGACACAAGTTTATATTTACACCAGCACCTTGAAAAAAATTCGTGCTTCGACCATGTAATTCGCGTTTCCCTGGCGTGAGTTCGCGGTTCACGTGAGTCACACTCGAAATCGATACGATCCTCACCTCACACCAGGTATGTATTACGCTTCGTGAAAAAAATGGCTGAAAGTCAGATTGGATCGAAACGATCGAGGTTTGGTCTGTTTGGAAGAGGGTGGACTGGATGGAGGATATTTTATATCGATTTTGTTACCCGCCATTTCGTTATTCGAGATCGTGTGGTTTGGTGGTTTGAATGCGTCGGTAATGATGGCTGGATTTTAATTGGTAGAAGGTATTCCGTTTCGGTTCAACTTTTCCTGGCGAATTTCGATGCAATTGGATCGGGAATGATTTCAAGGTTGAACAAGAACGCGTAACCGCATTTAATTAACTTCGGCATCGAACTTTATTTTAGTGGAATTTACACACGCATTTAACGCTCCAACTACCAGATAGTTGCTATAAAAGAAATTTGCAACTTTTTATAGAAATCTGTGTGTTAGATTGAAATTTACAACGGTGTAGTTTCAAATATTTACTTGATGCTCGTAAAAATAGGAATTTGTATAAAAGTCTGCGGTCTAGTTATCATCGAGCAGCGGTCGATCACGTTGCATCACAATCCGTTATCTGTTCAGCAATGAAATTAGCAAAACAGATGTTTATCCGCGATAATGACCAAGCACGCTTACTCGACGGTCGCGTTTTCACTGGACCATGAATCATTCGTGCGTAGTAAGTGGACGCGAACGTTTCTTCGCGACTTTCGCGCACAATCTTATCGAATTTCTTACCTTATCATTGAATAGGCGCGCAATCGAGACGCATTTTATATCTTAATTACTTCCTTCCGTGCTCTTTTTTATATTTCTCCTTCTTTTTTACGTTCTTCTTAATTTTCTTATCAAAAGATCGCAAAGTCGTGTCACGAACAAAGGATAAGTTTATTCAAAGATTTTCAAGTTTCGTTCAAAGGTCGTCGAGCTAATGTTTGTTTAAATTGTGTCTGATTCGTCAAATTGGGATTATCTGCTCCTATGGTATCGATGGACTTTTGAAATGTTAAAGTAGGTGTCCGTCAGTATCGGTTGCCTGAGTGAACGAGTATAAAATGAAATTGTTTCACAATTAGAAATATCGTGTTATCCATGATGCGCGTACCATAATTGAATTTCTTGTTAATTTTATTCCGAGTTCATGTAACGAGATAATCTTAAGGGCACGACTTCGTTAATCTGTTTCATTGTGTCCCGTACTTTCTACCATTTGCGTTTTATCTTCGATATAATAACTTTTTAAGACGTGTTTACAATTTTCTTTTTTTATTTTTAGTGGTGTTTATAAAGTTTTAGTGTTTATAAAACGTAGAAAAGTGATATCTGTAAGTATTATTATAATACTTTGTGACACAATTATATTACTTGTTATCTTTATTATTATATTATGTATTTAGTTCTGCTATACCTGTCATCACGCTTGTCACTATACTAATTAAATGCATGAAACTCATGATTATTCGAAATAAATGATACGTGGTGTTTGAAAATTCATATCTCGCAGTGTTTTCTAAACAACTTCGTATCAGCTACAAGAATATGCAGTAGAAAATACAAGTTCGTATTCGTAAGTGTTTTATCTTACGACTTCATTTGTGACTTTCGCAACACTATGGAGTCATTGCAAGGTCAAATAATTTCTACTATGCTTTTTGTATTGCTTCATAATCTATAACATTTATCTAAAACATTTTCCCGTGTTCTTCGTATTTTTCAAAATAATTCATCGTTCACAAGCTCGATACTTCATTCTCTATAGCTATTGCTATATTGCGGATTGCAGTGATATACTATTACTATAACTAACTATCGCCACAGTAGCGTAATCTTTCGTCCATAAAGGTTAGGAATTCTATTAACCTTTTTCGATGGCACCACTATTTATAGAAAGAAATGGTTACCGCTCATTATATGCCACATTCTGCATAACTATCTCAAAATGGTGTACTTCCTAAATGATAGAAATTCATATTTACAGGAATATTCAATTATGTCGCAAGAGCTACTGTGGTATTCAAATTTCATACAAAAATATGATCGAAATTTCCAATGTATTAGTTCTTTTCCCATATCAGCCACAGTGAACTATACGTTTCCTACCGCGCATTTTTCCAAGTATCGACGACTAATATTCGCTACTTAAAAAACAAAGAAGTGTAAAAATTATTTAAGCGATTAATTATATTTTGCGGTAATGATTTTATTTAACGATTTCGCGTATTGTTTATGCAAAACATCAAATTAAAAGTATATATTAAAAGTATAAAGAAATATAGGTAAAATTAAGAACATTAAAAATGACTAAAGATAAATAACACTATTTGAACGTGAAATTAAAAATTCATAATGCATTTTAATATTATCTTACAGTGTGGTATCGTTCGATTATAACTTTATTTAGTCATAACTGATAGTGTAACTTCTTAATTAATTTTAACACTACTAAATTCCTGTATTTTATTATATACTATACTTTATAAAAGCAGTGAAAGTGGCGCAATTAATTGGCAACAATTTCAGCTAAACAATAACTGATAATAACAACAACAACAACAAAAAAAGGAAAATGCGTTGCTAAAGTCAAAAAGGAACATTTCCCCATTCGATCACGCAACGATGTTCTTCACAGAGGGCAGATCTCCCAATTCGGTTGGCTAAGTGTTAACAAAGAGATATTAACAAATAAATTGTTGACCAAAACTAGCCTTTTTCTAAAATGCATAAAATTCTCCGTCATACGGTATATTCCCATCAAACAGGTCAGAAATTCGATTGAACTCGTTCAAAAGTTCATCATCGGTCGTGAGAAGCGTTCTCGAAGGATCTTTTTTTTTTTTATTCCGACGAGTGAAAAACGTCAATCATGAATGGATCCTCTTCTAAAATGTAGGAAAACCTTCGCAAGCTAGGAAAATTTAAGCTAGAAAAATTTACCGAACGTCCAGCTGGACAAATTGTAAAAATTAAATAATAAAAAAAAAAAGACCTTCGTAGACGACCTATGTATAGGTATATTTCTACTAAACACAGGTTCGTTCGAAATCCAACTCCGACCGCGAGAATCGTTTTCGAGGAATCTCCTTTTTACTCTGGCGAGTAGAAAAGCGAACAAGGAACGACAATTTGCAACGAGGTGGGGGACGGGGAGAGGGAGGGAGAAGGGTGGTCTGGCGAAACGTGCAAACCGCGTGCAACAGCGTGACGCGGCGACTCGATAAATAACGAAACGCAGGCATCGGTGTCCCATTTGCGGAGAAGCGAAGCGTTCTCACGCGCGGCTCACGTTTTTCCATTGCGCAACCGTCATAAAGGCAATTACAAGGCCTCGCGGATACACAATTGGCGATCCTAAAGGTATCATACAAGAAACGTCGGTCGTAGATAACCAGGACCATATATTCCATGTTCGACGAATATTGGAATTTGCCGTGCGTACCGCAAGGTTCTGTTCAACTGTCACCTCTTTTCTTATATAATTCAACGTTGATGATGCTTGTGCTGTCGTATACGCGACGCGATAATTATAACATGGTGACCATGGGCCCGATAGCGTTCTACTACGCACTTTCTGCTACACGCGCTCCATTGTCCGATAAAATCGAGATTTTCCGACGATTACTTGCAGCTGCGTTCCGTACAGTTGAAAATAATCCGACCGACATACACAGAACTTTACCAAATTTAGCCATTTTAACCCTTTGCACTCGATGGCCTTTTCAATCAGGCGTAGCAGTAACTCGATGTGATTTTGCGCGTATGTAACGAGTGTCCTGTAGGTAATATAAAATGATTTTAGAGAAACATTATATTTTAATAATCTATATATATTTACATCTTCGAACATATCATTTTTTAATATTTTTTCTTTTTTGTTTGCCAAGATGCATTCTTGGTTTGTCGGGACAAATATAGCAATAATAAGTTGTTTCGTGTCTTTCTCCTGCTTTGTTTGTGGTTAAGTGGCCTTTCGTTCTTTCGTTCTTTCGTTCTTTTACAGAATATATGAATTAATTAAATAAATTTCCAAATCCATTTTTTTGGAATTTCTAAATTTACGAAACTATAATACTTCTGCCATCATCGTCGAATCTGAACTAACGTAGGAGACGTTGCCAGAACCATAGTTTCAGAAGAATTTCAGCATAAATATTTCATCTGCATTTTAAAGTGTAACACTTCACGCTTCATAACAAACAATACAAAAGAGCTGAGAAATCTATTTACGAACCAATACTGAGCTCTCGTCAATTGGAGAGGTCGAAATTTAAGATAAACAGAGACTATCGCCTCTCATTCCCCTCTCGAGTTGTCACACGGAAAATAGCTCCTCGAGTGCGAAGGATTAATCTCTTAATCATATTTACCAGCCACCAACATGTCACATTCTTTCACTTGAGAAATCACTAACTAGGAATTTCAGCAACCAAAGATCTCAGAATCTTCGTCATCCAGATAAAGTAAACGGAACTGTGCGGAATCAAGCTCTTTTATCCCAAAATTATTCAACAACCGCCAACACATCCCATTCTCTTCGTTTAAAATATCTCCGACGAAGAATTTCAGCAGCCAAAGATCGTGCGAGTAAAACAGATCGAACCTTAGTGAACCTAGCTCGCTGATGATCAAATTTCACTAGTCTCAAATTGCCCAACAAATAGCTACCAATCGTATTCTTTTCACTAGAAAGTCTCTAGTCAAGAATATCACTGACCAAACGTTCCAAAATCTTCATCGCCCGTATAAAACACCGTCGACCTTGGATTATCGAATATCAGTATTACGCTACCGGTGTCATTACAAGTTTTGCGAATGTTTTTCTAAAATATGGCGTTATCCGTTGTTATTATAGGCGCTGAAAAGCAAGAAGAAGGTCAGGATGCTGAGCAGTTTGGCAAACTACCTACTCGGAGGTAATATCTCCGACGCGCAGGATTCACGGCAAGGGTCCAATAACCAAACCCCGGAGTCCCATCCAGTAATAGCGAGGCTCAGTCAGGTGGAGATTGAGGGCGATGACTGGATCCTCATTGACCGTGCTGGTACGTTCAACGAGCGAGATAAACGTTCCTTTTCAAAGGGAATCTCGAGAAATTCGAATATATATATATATATATATATATTGTATCTTTATATACATACATATATATATATGTATATAGATGAAACACACATAGAAATCACATCTTGCAGTCCAACTGCTTCTCACACGCCAAGGGAAGCTTTCTGTCCCCTTCGGGTGTAAAATGAGATGCCTTGGACTATACAGCGATGAATAATGCGAATACTCCAGTGCTGGAAAATAACGAGGCCTTTCTTGCCCGATTGTTTTCCTGATGAAGTTTGTTTGACTTGTCTTCCAGGCTGTTTAGGGTTGTTGCTAGTTTTAAGCTTGGTAGGTCTGTCTGTAGTTATTGTCGAGCTTGGGAAATAGGCAGAATGTGTTTTATCCTTGTTATTTATTTTGTTTTGTATCGTTTCGTATTGTTACTTCAAATAGAATTGCATGTTAAAGTTTCAGAGTTTAACTTTTGTTTTTTTCTCTCTTTCTTTTTTTTATTTCGCTTGCCTGTGCGAGTTTTGCATTGTTGAGAGAGAGAGGGAGAGAGAGAGAGTGTTTTATAATTCTTCTAGGCGTAGAAACGTTTGAATACTATCGGTATGGAAAATTATTAAATTTGATTTTTCTCTTTTTCGGTAGACACTGTATTTTATATCTTTTATAATTAGGTTCATTAATTAGACGTTTTGATGTTAATTTTGTAGAATTTATGAAAGTAGGTGTATGAAAAACGTATAGAGGGAAGAAGTATGAATTACATTCTTGTAAAGGGTTGAAACAAGAGATGACGGGCAAAAAAGCTTCATTTAATGCATGCAGGGTATTACAGACTACTGACGATGTTGTGTACTTTTATTTTTAGCTTTTAACAATTCATTCGCAATTTCTCTCCTTATTGCAGACAATCCAGCAAGTTCCACCACTTTCTTCGACTCCATTTTAGGTATCCATTTTCCATTAGGTATCCGTTTCAAGTCAGATTGCTTGAATTCGAATAATATCGAGATAAATGAAATCAAATGATTTAGGTTTTTTGAAATTTGATCAGAAATTTGAAATTAATCTACTCCGACATATATATATATATATATATATAATATATAATATATATCATATATAATGATTAGCTTTTAACGAGACATATGATTAAACAAATGGAATTCAAGCAACCTAACTAACCTAAGCTACATTTTAGTCTATAAAAAAACAATGACGATTAAAAATATTACGTTGTTACACAATAAATGTCGTTTTCTGCTCAACTTTCCATACCGGTTCATCTTTACATCAAACAACTCTTATGTGCCACGTATACGAACTTGCGTGACAAGCAAACCTAAACATTTGAAGAAGCTATATGAATTTGGATGCTACTTACTTATAGATCTTCATCTCAAAATAAATGATGGCTTTATCAAAACTAGTTGTCAGATGCTTTATCGTAAAACAGACGTTCATTGTAGAACAATGTAATAGAATTTCGAAAGACGTGTTTGCAGACCTGAAAATAATATCATCGAAGATTATAATTAGAGAAGGTTTCAGTACTACATTCATAGTTTTCTTTTTCTCGATCGAGTTTTTAATAGTGCGTTGCGTTTCTTTCATCGATATTGCAGTTCGCTTCTTCAAGGTAGTTTCAGGTCTGCCCTCAGAACAAAAACACTAGCAATTATAAGTATTTGGACACTTCGTGGTATTAACGTACATTCGATGTTTCCCATTGTTTTTATCTCACGATTATTTTAATTATAAATCTATTAATCCATTCGTATCGTACGTGTCATACAATATAAAATACTACACAAAGTAAAATTTCTTAGGGTTTCGCAATAGTTGTACGAAATAGGTATCCTAATACTTATGACCAACGGTGTAAGTTATCTACAGAGCGTGCACTGGAGAAGTAATGCTATAAGCGAGCTTTAAAACCTGCAGTTGACGGAACGACGGCGCTGGAGGAGTCGTGGTATGTAACACCACCCGCATGTTTTACACGGGCTGGTCCCGTGAACGTAGAAACATCACCGCTAGAGGACCTGCTGATAGAGCATCCTAGTATGTCCGTTTACCGAGCCACAGCGCCTTCGATCGCTCCTGAAACTCCACCGCCAACGCCAGACACACCGGAAGAGCGAGGCGTCGAGGAGGACGCTCAGCCAAACGTCGCTTCCAGTGCACCGGTCACGGCAACGCCAGCATCGCCGGAACGTGCCCCCGGCAGAAGCGAAAATGAGCAACAAGCAACCCATAGACCAGACACCCACGACGAAAGACCTCGTGCACGCACTGAGAAAAGGATAGTTCAGCTTCGGTCGGCGCAAAAGGTAATTCGCTGTTAACTTATCTTTTTTTCTTTTATAAGCGAGAATATGGTGTTCGTAGCGAGATAAACACCAGTTTCCTGGAATACTTATCTCCTTATTACACTAACAAATTAACTAACATTGATTCATTACACTAATAATAATTAGAAATTATTGTCAAGTGGTTGTGACGATAAACTATATTCTACTATTTCTTCACTATCGAATATTCCGCTTTTCCCTAAGAATAACGATATGTACTTCATAATAGTGCATTACGAAGTGGAGTATAATTTGAAACTTCCGGAGGCCTGAACATTTTACAAACGTAAGACAAAGAAGAAGCTAATTATTTTATGATCACCGCTCGTCGCCAAAATACATATTTCAAGATCCAACGCTGGTTATTGGTTAATACGCCTGCTTAATCAAAGTGTCCATTGCTGAAGTATAACAGAGATAACGACCTGTCGATAGAAGTACCCAAACATTTCATTTTAAACTTCAAATATCAGATTACTTTTAACTTTCACTTAAAACTGAAAAGCTCGATCCTTCCAAATATAAAGAAATTAATTTTCCGTATTGCAGCATATTATGAAGATCAATTTAAATGAAAGTTTTGAGTGTCAATCAAAATTACGTGCAGGTTTACGAGAAGAGGACTACCCAAGCACTGAAGAGAGGTCGCCTGGAGAGAAGTAACAAGCTGAGGGAAGTGTTGAGCGTAAAAGGCAAGCGGCCGCGCCGCCAAGACCGCTTGCGTATCCAAAACAGTGGCGCGAACAACAACCGGAAATGCTAGTCATTTGATCTCAGGCCAAGGTGTACTCATATACTTTCTTCCTAAAACGCGAATAGGCATATAACAGAAAAATCTATGTTGCATTGAAATAACGATTAAAAGCAATTATTTAGTAAGAAGAAAGAGAGGAAACCAGTGAGAAATGGAAAAAAACAATGAGAAAAAATAAGAACAAAGAAGTTCGTTTGTAAAATTTATCTATTGCTCGGTGGAACCCATAAAACACTAAAATCGGATAAAGCAACTAACAAACAGAAGTTAATCGAAATACAAAGAAAGAAAAGGTAGTAACAAAAATCTTGTGGAAAAACAAAAGAAAGAAAGAATAATAGGGAAGAAGATTAGGCGAAAGTGTGGTTATCCTCTCTTATCAAGTTTTATGTTAGCTAAGCCGCTCCTCCGCGTACAAAAACACTGAAACAATTTCCTATGCAAGAAGGGTTCGTATCAAGAAGATAAATTAAATATCACTTAGCATAAAAAAAAAACAAAAAAAAAAAAAAGAACAAAAATATTCGATACGAACTTGGTATCTTGCTGATGGAAAAGGAAGAAAAGCGAAGAAAAACAAATAAAAGGGAAGAAAGTATGAGAAACGTTATTGGTTCGCGGTGAGAGTCTCATCTATAGGATATCTCGTGTATAATGGCGCGTGTATGGTACTCAGTTGGATCGTGTGTATAATTTTTAGCCTCTAGTATGGGCAAATGTGTTTTTACTCGTACGTTTAACTCGTTAGTTTTTATTTAAGTCGTTCATCAATTTATGCGCCTGTGTAGCGTAACAGGAGTATAACTTTTAGTGTAATAACCGAAACCTGATCTTATTTTGCCCGAAAATCCCATGGACGTCGCTATCCTGCTTCTATAAACCGATGGTGCGACTTTCAAATGGCCAGAGCCTCACTTCGGGACCATACCTTTTAGGTTCACGTTACGATTAATTTCTGCTGGATTTTGGATCAACTATAAATGGTTGATTATAATTACAAACGTGGTATAATTTATGCGTTACCTTTCAAAACGGCTCCGAAGATAGCTGATAGTCGTAGAACGTCCATTTGATAGATGTCGCTGTTCTTCGTGGTGTCTTATCTTTTTGAAAACATGAGTGTCACGATTAGACTGCGGATTTTTCTGCATTTATATGAAATTTAAATGTGCAAAACTGACACGTATACAAAAATATCTAGAATATCCAAGGTAAAGTACCAAAATTTCTATTTAAATTCCATCATTTTACTTATACAACATCCAAAACAAGAAGAACACAAAATTGCCTAAATGTCCACAGTCTACTTGCAACACGTTTTCCTCTAAGCAATAAAACGCTGTCAAACAAGAGACTGTAGCAAATGTTTGTCGATGGACGTTCGTCAATAAACGTATTTATTTAGCGGCACACATGGTATGGTACTATCAACTGAATATCGATTAAACTAAGCGTACCGTTTAGATAAAGTGAAAACGAGGATGACACACGCGTCTTGAAGAGAGAAAATGGAAGAAAGCCTTGGCTCCTCTCTCTAATCGTCTCAACGAAAATTATCAAAACTCTTGTCAATAGTTCTTGGCCTGTCTTACGCATAAATAGAGATCTAAACCTAAAAGTTGACGAGTAAAGATGATTCAGTGTCTCGTAAAGGGACAGAAGCAAGGCTTGAACACAAAATTCTTTCTCTCAATCTGGAGAATCGGTCTCTATATAGCTGATGCGCGTTGTAGCGCAGTTTCAAAGTATTCGCTTTTCGTGGAAGGATCGAAGGATGAAGCAAGTGCAAGCTGTCCTGACCGAACCCAGGGATCTCGTTGACACTGGATTGGTCGAGTCTCACTCGTTGAGGATACTTGTACCTGGGCAACTGGTTGGACAATTGGCCCTCTTGCATAATTGGTTATTAATGTAACTAACAATTGCACTGTCAATACTATTATTATTTGGCGAAGTGAACAAAATTGTACTTGCTGAGTTTCGTTCCTTTATCATTAGTAATGGATTATAGATGCTATAACACTATGGAACAAATTTCTGGTTAAACTCAATTTTTTTACAGTTTATAGTAATTGGATTGTAAGTGTTACAGTATTTAGCGAATTGAATGAATTGTTGCATTCTATCTTTTATAATTAATACGACGCGTAATTGGAATTCATTAGCTTAACAATACCAATTTAATTGTGCAAGAAAGCCCCGAAAAGAATTGTAATTGTCAGTTTGAAACTCCTCAAGGTGCTTAGGACGGACTGTTTTCTAATTTAAGAAAGGAACATAAGAAACCTAAGTTAGGTTGAGACAAGACAAATAAACAGTCTGCTTGCAGATGTGCTATGTAATCTTGAAGAACGAGCCAGAGTTCAAGTACAAGTATCACGGTCATAATAGCGAAACAGCTCGAGGAGAGAGATTGGTGTCGCCAAAATTGGACTTTTTATAAATTCAGACTTGCGTGTCCAAGTATCAGTGCGAGATTGTGCAATATCGTCATTATTATACAAACTCCCCTCAGATGATTTCTTCTATGAAGAAAACCTGGCGACACCACGTTCAACTCGACAGCAATCTCGTTTAAATGAAATTCAGACTTCTTTGAAGTTTCAAGAAACCACAGAATGCTAGAGAACAGTCACTGCCTGGAGTGTTTCTTCGAGAGTTGTTTCGTCAAGGCCCTAGAAGCTGGATATCGTCCAAAATAAAAAAAAGTAAAAAATAATAATAATAATAATAATAATAATAAATAAACTAGTAGCAATAGAAACTCGTCCAATCAAACTATTGGATGATAGTTGTCAGACAGCTGTGATTCAAACTGAATTCGACCTCGGGCGACCCTCTCCTCCGCAAGGAGAATAGCTAATCGTGTTTCAAACAGGAAACTTTCCTCCTTTGTGGTCCTAGACTCTTGAATTTTTCTAAAAAAAAAAAAAACAAAAAAGTAAAAATGGAAAAAGGAAAAAAATATAAAAAAGGGACTTTAATTATTCCAGATCCCACTTGAGATTCTTCTAAAGCGTCGTAGCCGCCATCTAGCGAGCTATTATAGTACTTAACAGCCTGATGTGATCTGGAATAACTTAGGTTCTCCTAGATATTCTTCATTGAAGCAAATTTTTGGCGTATTAACGAAGGAACTGAAGTCGAGGACCGCATTGGATCCAACTCGAAATCAGTCTGATTTTAAATGACGTTTCTGTAAATAATAATTAAAGATGATGAGTGTCGTGAACGATTAAGGGCTGCGTTCGTTGGTTTGCCAAGCTGCACAAAACTATAGTTCGAAGGATAACGAAGTGAGAGATTATGAAGGATGTTCCTTGCTCTCACGGTTAATTCATGTGTACACGTATATATAACGTTTACCTTTCTCTCGTAAGAAACAGTGTTCGTCCTGAATAAACTCATTACTGCTGTGTAATAAATGTATTAGAAAAGAAAACAGAAAATGATAAAAAGAAAAAAATGATAACGAAAAAAAAGGATTGATACGAGAAGAATGGTGTTGATGATGGGCAAGGTGATTTTTGTGGCGAGAATTAACATACGATTTTATGACATCTTTCATTATCGTATTGAATCATGTTATCTAAATGTATGCTCGTACACCTTGACCGTATAACGATGGTTAATAAAACATTTTATGTCGCTAATTGTCGACTTATTTTAATAATTTTCTAAAATAACTTTCCCGCTTTTTCTTTCAATTTTTTAGATACATTTGGTTAATCTTAGATAGCAGATTCATCGGAATCGAGTTATTTTTAATTAATCTTTATCTTGACAAGTATCTATCGCTTTTATTACAGTAAGTCAGATAAATTAGCAGTTTGTTTTATACATTGTATTTTTAATCAACAGAACTATAGTACTCGTCTGATAAAATATTGTCTCTGGTATTTTCGATAAAATTGTTGTCGTTGGAATGATTTCTTATTAACTAGTTTTTCCCAGTGTATTTATAATTTCATCGTAAAATTTCATTGGCTATGCCTTGAAAAATAATTCTTTATCGCAAAGAAACCTAACCTTTTTTTCGAACTACTCTGGTTAACTACACTTTTTTATATTTGTTGGCACTTACGTTATACTTTATACTACTTCGTCTCTCTTATTAAAGAAATTCATCCAGAATAACCGAACACAAGTTGCCCGTAAAAGAAAAGTATCAGTGTTTCTACATTTAGAGAATTTTCGATAAATTCAGACAGAACGTCAGAGATGAAAATGAGCTGAAATATAACGATCGATCTTTAATTGGTCAGATAACCGCTCAGTTCTTCGTCAGGTCGTTTAAAATCGGCTATGTAGCTGCAACTATGCACAGAGTGAGGTGTCCTGTCTTTTGCACTGAGAATCGAGCATAGATTTCCATCGCAGTTTAGATTCAAGGACATCTCTCTTCTTAATTCCGTGCATCGACCAATTTCGTAGTCCATATCGATCTCTCTGCCTCGTCGATTTTTGCTGAACAAAAGTTCCAGGCTGTAAATAACGCTGACCAACTCCTCCTCCAGTTGTGGATCACAGGAAAACGAGACCATACCTGGCTCGCAACCGGGAGCGCCTGTTATAATTCATGAATAATCATGTGTTAATCAATCGTGGCCCGAATCGATAATTCATGGAGAGTTGAAGGCGGTTGAGGTTTTCTATTTTTTTTTTCTTTTTCCTTTTCTTTTTTCTTTTTTTTTCTTTCCCATTCGACGATCGTGACGTAGAGGTTATATTTACATAAAGCAGTATTTATGCATTGGAATGAAAGGGGTTTTGAATATTTTGTTATTTTGTTAATGGTAGATGTTGCGGTAAATATTTAATACATCAAATATTTAGTATCAATGTTTTTCAAATATTTGCAAAGAATTAAGCGAAAGCAAGGAAAAAGTCAAAAGTAAAAATACTAACAAAGAGCGAGATATTTTATTCGTAATAAACGAGCATTTGAATTAACAGATGTAATAATACCATGAACTATATTTGCGAAAAATGATGAGAATCGAAGTGTTGAGTTTTGTATTGATAATAAGTTACCTTGAGTGTCCTGCACAGTTTCCCAGCGAACCAACGCCTCTTGCAAAGGTTTGTATAACTGTCGCCTGTTAGGACAGCACCAGTTGGCCACTTTCGCATCTAATTGTACTCTGTCTTCGGTGCCTAGCTGGCTCCAGCTTAGGAACAGCTGCTTCAGTCGCGGCACTGTCATAGAACCCCATCATAAATACGCATCTATGGCCAGTTTACAGTCATCAGTCACCGATATAGAATCAATATAGTTCGTAAACGAAACATTGAAAATTCTGTCATGGAAAATAGCTATCATTTTACAGAACTCCATTTATTCTGATAAATTCATAAAATAAACGACTGGCTGAAACGTCATACTCAATTTCATTCCCTTTTTCTCTCTCTCTTTTTTTATATATATAAATGGAGCGTCGTATTTCAAGAAAAATCCCTCAATCTTTTTTCTTTCTTTTCTTTTATTTTTTTTTTAAGAAAATTGTGCACACACCTTCTGGTATCAGAACGAATATTGTGTCGCATATCTGCTCGAAAACAGACTCTTCCATCGATTCATTTTCCTCGTTCTCGTGGCTGACGGTGATCGTGGATTTAGATTGCATCGCATATTTTCAGCCCCGAGGGAATTCCTGTCATTTTGTCGACGATGTACGAAGTCAAACGAGAAAAAAAGACGAAACGTTAACACGCTCGCGGACAACTTCATTGGAAAACGATCGTTATCCTCTGGCCTTTAACACGTTCATTTGCTAATTGAGAGAACTTTATTATTAACGCTATACGTTGGTGAATAATCCACATAGGAAACTTTTAATAATTATCATTTTATCTCATGTTATATATCAATAAATAATTATTGGATAAAATGTTTTAAGCGGGAATTATTGTCACATTACGATTATCTATCGGTGTATTGTTTATTAATTTTGTTTTCCTTCCAGCTTTTCGACATTATCTTTTTATTTTTGTATTCGCAGTTAGTTATAAATGTTTCTGAAACTTTTACGAGATACTTTTTAGATTAAAGAATTATTTGTATTGAGAAAAACAGAAGATTGTAAAGGTATCCAATGAAACGCAGTGAGAAAATCAGTAAGATGATTTTTAGTGGTTACAACAAATTGTAATATGGTTAATATCGTTTCAATGTATTATAATATTCTTTGACTATTGTATTGTGTAATCTCAGACTCCAACCACGTGGTTCGTGCCCATTCTAAATTTAAATCCCTTTAATAATTTCACTATTGAACTCAATTTATTCACTTGCAAATTTAAAATGCACACACAATTCAAAAGAAACATTAAAAAAGAATATCAATTCTCGAATAACTTATTTTCTAATTCTCCAAATGAAAATTATTCCACTATTAAGGTAATTGTTTTGATTCGTGTTTCTCGGCTGCTTCTAAGATTCGAAGTATTTCAAGATGGAGGAACAAGAGTACATCAATTGTGAATTACAAGGAGTGCTGGAAGAATTCACGAGATTCAGAGACGTGTGACAAAAATTCATTTCTCTCCGTTCAATCTTTTAATATTTATTTATCGGTGTTCTAATTTTCTAAAAATCAACAGGCGTACCTTGCTTTGAAAACTTATTGTGAAATGCAAGAGGAAGCTATGTCGATGGAAAAAGCACGTTCCGAAAGGTTACAGATGAATTTGGAGAAACTATCCACAACTTATCTGCTTCTAGAAAATAGATATAAGTCTATCGTTGAAAAATTGCAGACTGAAAGGGACGACCTTCGTAAAACAAACGAAGAGCTGAAGGAACAGTGTGATCATTTGCGTCTGATTAATGCAGAAGATCGTGGTGGAAACAATAACCAAAGTAAAATGATTACTTTATTTATTTAGTAAAATAAACAGTGATATGGTTATTTGTTTTACTTTATATAACAAAGTAAGCAATAAAATGATAGTTATATCGTTGTCAACGTAGTATGCAAATTGCAAGACGAACTGGAAGTTCTAAAAGCCCAATTAGTGATTCAGGAAGAGAAACACAACGAGAACGTCGCATTGTTAAAGCAGCGACACTTCGACGAACTACAGAGATATAAAATGTTGTTGCAGAATGGAAAACAGGCCTCCACATCTGTAATTTAATATTTTCTACTTGAAGAATGATCCACGAAATTTGCAACTTTATTTACGAACCAAATGTTTCTTCCTTTTTTTTTCTTTTTTTTTTTTTTTTTTTTTTTTTTTTTTTTTTTTTTTTTTTTTTTTTTTTTTTCTTTGAATCAGAGAGAATCTAAAAAGAGAGAACGCCCAAAGAATTTCGGAAAAAATAGAAAGAAGGTGTCTTTCTTTAGGTATTCCTATAACATTTTAGTTTTAGCTATATATCTATTTTATTCTTATAACTTTGGAATTGTTTTAATTTGTTCTATTACATTTCATAATTCGTAATTTATGTATACATTTATAATATTAATTTTTCTATTAATCTTAAATTTTCGATTGCAGTCAACTTACAAAGAAATTTTATTTCCATCTTCTTGCTATATTTTTGTAATATTCAAATTTTCTTAACTTTCTTTATTAAGTATTATATTCATAACATTAAATTCGTGCGACTTTACATTCCCGATGATAGCAACTATAGATGGCCAGAATTGGACATAGAAACAATCAATAGAGTGCCATTGGAGGCGCGCAACGACAATGAAGCTGGAAATAGAAACTGTGCTACGAAGAAGAGGAAATTATTTCACGAAGACAGAGACACTATAATAGACATTCCTTAAAATAGGTATTTAGCATTTATTATTTCTCATACGAGCCACAACTATACCGCGATTGATATAAAACACATTAATTTACTATGTTTATAGTAAATGAAAAGTTAGCTTCTGATTTTCGTGTACTCGAATAAATTAAACTATGAATAATTTTTGGTTCGATTTTAAGTTCCTTAAATAGTACATACTAGTATTATATTACATAAATAATTGGCGATATTTCTAAGTATCAATATATTAGTATATCTGAAGAGTAAATTTAACGCTTTCTTTGAAAAGAAAAATCTTATTGGCAATTATTTTCGGATTTTTCGATTCAAAGAATTCCAGCTGTTCGTGTAATCGATTTTTAGATGCCCATATGTGTTTAGGTCCAAATGAGGTGGTGGAATAATTTCTACCATGTATTTCTCTTCTTCCATCGATGTGTATTCTTGCTGAGGACGATAATCTGGCATATCTGTGAAAACAAATTAATAAGACATGAATTATTTCTTATTTCGTATTTTTCCCTTTTTCAACGGCATCGGTTTCATTGATATACTTGATACAGATCTCTAAATCACAAAGAACTATGATCATTGAAATTGCTTACCTAATTCTATAGAATCCATTGGCGGAAGATTAGCGTCGACGCTCATAGATCTACAAAAATAAAGAAAATCACATATGGATCTCTAAAAACGAACAAAAATAAAACTCACCGAACAATCGTTTATTAACATAAAAATCATTTATAACAACTAGACTTCGTGTCTTTATAAAAACAATTAAAGAAATGAAAATTTGACTAAGAATTTCAGCTATTAGATATTACATCGATTATTCTAATCTGCATATTTTACATAGTTTTGCGTATTATGTATATTCTGTAAATTCCTGAAATTTTCCATAAATGTACAAAACTGATAATAATTCGAATACCTATGAAGTTCTCCCATAGACGTAGACTTGCATTTGTGTCCAAATCGCCTATGGTCTTCCATGAATTCACCGTGTCTCGCTTCTGAAACGACATTAAAGACCACTTGAAAAAAGCCATATAAATGTTTTGAAATCGATTACATGGACGTGTTCTCATTTAATAGACTTGACGTTAGATCGGGTGCGGAGGAACGTGCGGATTCGACGCCCACCGACGCGACGCCTTCCTCTGCGTTTCCTCGTATCGAGGCTCGCGAGATTCGGAACGAGGACGTGGAAATCGCTCGCGATGACACGTGTAATTTCGCTTAGACACTTTCTGACGTACTCGCACGACAGTCAGAACAACCTTCTTTTACAATTTCTGTTTCCTTTTTCTAAGTCGGCTAATAGAGACAATTTGAGGTAAAAGGAGAATTTCTTGTCTATGTGTGTTTCAATGGGACATCGTGTTGATGATGGTACGGTATGGGAATGGCGTTGACGACCGATACTGATTTAGGAGGTAGAAGAATTACTTAGAAAGCGAAATTGGAATAGCCAAATGAAGATTTAGATGGAGTTAAGATAACGTTCGCAGAGCGTCTGCCCCCATACGTCTACCAGGCCTGAAAGATGTACAATTTTTTATGATAATAAACCCAGAAGATGTTAATAAAAAAATAGAAAAATAACAGTGGGTAATAATGATTTACGCCACTATGATTGTCATTGTCAGTTCTCTATACATACGCAGAATCTATTTAGTCGCATGTGAAAGCAGAGAGGCAATCGAAAGCCGCAGAAAAATAATTGCGTGTCGAAATCGTGCGAGGATGCGACACCAGCGCCGCGTGTCACGATTTATCATTGCGATTGGGACTTTCTAGGGCACGATAGAAATTGTGACGCGTACACCTATGAAAATACGACGCATATCGAAACGTGTTTACTGTAGCGCTTTTGTATTATCGGAAATAATTGTTCTCTGCATAATCGCTTTGTTCCAATTATCTTTATCGCTAGCAAAATGTTTAAGATAAAATTTGCTGGCCAATAAGCGGGAATACGCAACGTCGAACACATATAACGAGCATACAGTATATTTTCACGTACGCGTTGTGTATGGTGGAGATTTTAAACAACACAGACGATTGGGTCGATCGTTTATATTTGCATAGAAATTACACATCTGCCAAATATGTGTACGCGTATGTAATTTAATACGCATGTACAATTTCGAATATTTCTTCCTCTATTGTACGTGATGAATTTACAGTTCATAAATTCTGTATTTTCGATGCGTACATCGAAACTTTTCTATTATATCATACACGAAACACCTCGAACAAAGCAAAGATTTCACGCGATACAACTTTCGATTAGAAAATTTACGATTGCCTCTTACTACGCGCGATCACTCATAATCAATTCTATTTCTAGCAGTCGCTTTCAAGACACGCCCAACAGGTACAAACATTCGAACTGTCACAGACACATACGAGTATCAAAAGGCCACAGCAGAAAAAGATTTATTACGATATTAAATAGAACGTTATGAATGGAAAAAATAGCTGGTTTCCCAACTTTGAGTAATAAACTCTACGATAATTGACGTAACTGTCATAACCTAAAAATGTCGTTTCTCAAAATACTGTAAACAAGTATTTTAAAATAGATTACAAGTATTAGGGTTAAAAAAGAAAGAAGAAATGGACACGCACCGGTTAAGGAGGAAGAAACGGTTGGTTTGTTGCCATCGGCAAGGTCCAGTTCACCGTAACACGACCATTAATGGGATTCCTGAACCGGACCCGAAACGGAAATCTGTTCCTTGATCAAACGCATTGGTACGTGCAGAGCCGATACAACGCGCCAATTGCATAATCTCTTTGAATCGTAACCAGTTCACTGCGTGCAGGAATATCAATTATTGGACAGAGAAAACGCGCTTCACCACGACTTGTGGTTTTCGACCAGGCGAATTATAGTTTCACTTAATAATAGCCAGGTACAGTTTTGATTACGTATTTTGCTTAATTACGTACTCTATTCCTGCAGGAAAAAATTTAGGATACACGTAAACGTACATGTAACAGGATACGCGTATATATTACACACGGTGTTGTTAAAAATTGTTCATCTTATTAAGGAATTATATTCATTATATTAAATATATAATATATATTATATTTATATTATATATTATATATATTATATTATATTATTATATTAAATATATAAATATATTATATATTATAAGTATATAATATTAAATATATAAATATATAATATATATAATTATATATTTAATATATATATATATATATATTACATATTGGATTTTTAATAGAATGATTCTAGTATAAATCCATATTTATTAGTTTTTATTTTTCCAGACAGTATGTATTGGAGAAAGAATTGGAAATCAAAATTTGAATTACAATATGCCAGATCAGCGTAGAATTTCAGGACGCGGAAATTCGATTTTAGAAACTTCCGAGCTCTGCATTAAAACTGATTACCTCGTAAAATGGTTAACAATTTTTCTGCTTTAATTGGAGAAATGTAACAGAGATATAATAAATGGCGTGGAGATATTTCTCGGATAAACTCGGAAATCGGGTCAGGAGAAATCTGCAGGAAATAATGATATGGATCGTATGGTTCACTTGCTACGTCGTTCATCTATTTAGTCGATTCTAAAGTTAACAGCAAAAAATTGAGAGAGTTTTAATGAATGTGTATTCAGATGAGTTTCTTCCTGCGAGACATATCCTTCCTTGCATAAATCCTTTATGAAGAAAAAGGAACGCTATAGCCGGAAAATGCAATAGACTGAATACGAACTGTGTGAAAGCAAGTGAAAATCAGTAGGTATCACGGTTTTCTGATCAGGAATATCGGGTCAGTATAATTATAGACTTGCTTACAGACCTAGAACTTCCGTTTTCAAGGTCCAGATCAGACTAGAATGTATGTTGCGCATGGTTCTTTAGTGGTTTCATTCTGATTCAGTTCTGATATTGGATATTCTCATTGTTTAGAATATTAGAATGTTATGTAAGAGTGTTAATTGCAGAATGCAACGTGCCCCCGTGTAAAGTACAAAAGAATCTAAACGTTCACAGATCGTAGATTGCCAAAGTGACTTAACGTCGAGTCTATCTTCGAGACGTATCAATTTTTTAATTGTATAATCATATAACCAGATCTTTGATGTTCTACAATAGAGCTGTATCAGATAGATAATCACTAGACAGTTCTCTGATACAACGATCTGATTGGTACAAAGCCAACCTATCAAAGAGAATTATCTATCAGAGAACTGAATTGGTTACTAGATCACCGTGCCTCATAAAATACGTATCAAAGTAAATCGTTGAATAAAATGAACCATTTGATAGATAAGTGATCGCTAAATGAAAGTATGGAAATTAAATTAGGTGTAGAACTTATTCAAAGATAAATAGCTCTATCACACACTGCAGCTCTGACAATCTGAAGATATAGCAAGCAAACTGGGCTAAAAATTATTTAGTACAAACCAACTAAATGAAATAGTTACTAGAAACCGACGTATTGAAGTCGATAACGAAATTATAAATACAAGACTGGGTACAAAAATTCACGAGAAAATTATAAGCTTTTGTGCATGGTGAACCATTTTTATAGATCAAAGGCCATTCGACCATAGTATCGGTATAGACCACGGTATACCACTAGCGAGTGTATAGTAATAGTTCAATTAGTTATTGTTAGTCTATCAAAGTACTATCAAAGAAAGTTATCATAATGTTATCAAAGTACTATCAAAAAAAGTTATCATGTTATCAAAGAGAGCTATCAAAGAAATCTATATATCAAAGAACTACGTACATATGTATATCTAGATGAAGCGAGTTCTAGCTTTCTTCTGAAAACATTTTTTGTTGTTTCCGTGTCTAATTCATTGTAGAGGCCTCGATTTGATGGGTGGCGAGGACTGTCAGGGAAAAAGCAATTAATCTTACCGGAGAGAGGCGCGTAGACCGGAAAAGGGGCGACGTAATCCGGTACTTCGTCCTCGTAGATTGGCTGATGATAGTAGCAACTATTGTTCGTGAGTCTGGCTGGTCCACAATACAATTCTTCCACGAAAGCAGGCGCGTCGTAGCCAGGTTCTCTCACCGACGACGAGTACCTGCAACGTTCGTCAGCTACTTTTGCTATTCGCACGCTAAATTTTTATTCTGTTCTTTTTTTTTTTTTTATCTCAAGACTAAAAATATACCGTCATTAAAGATTTCTGATGGTTCTAGCGTTTCTTTTTTTGCCAGTGTTAAACTTATTGCCAAGACAAACGCTCATGGTTCATACAAAGGTTCATGGATCATACAGTAAATGCAGATAATAATGATCAGGCAATGGGTTATTGTAAAAAAAACAAGAACTGTCGAATAATTTTCCGTAATTTTTGCTGTTACTAATCGACTAAAATTTTACCGTGAAGAACGAACGACTAAACTACAACATTTTACGCAAGGCGCTCTCTTAACTTTTTTGCTCTACGCCACTTTCATTTTCAGAGTCTCGTACGACCCTATAATTTCATCGAATGACGATGATACATGTCCGAAAGACAACGTGCTAAAGTCGAATCGTGTAATTAAACATCTATGGTTAATATACATCGACAATTACAATACATCAATTATGCTTAATATATGAAGAACGCAAGGACTTTCATTTTTAGGTTATCTTCCAATATACAGGCAGTTTCATTTCTCCAATTTCAAATTCGCAACGAATTCTTTCGTTAGACTATTATTTCGGGCGACAAAATAAAAATATATGCAGCTCATAACGCGTGATCGATGTATCAGGAAGATGAATATTCCTTAAAAGTAGCTTTTTTAAGTTATCGTTTGATACACAGATCGTTTCGTTCGCTTATTTTCAAGCTACCTTATTTTACACTTAGGTCGTTCTTTCGGCTAATGTAGTGAAAAAATTAGTTGGCAGCAGTAATGTAACGAGCGAATCTCTTCAAAACTACCGACGACGACGAAATACCTAGCGTATAGGGTTATTTTACACTTAGGTCGTTCTTTCAGCTAATATAGTGAAAAAATTAGTTGGTAACAGTAATGTAACGAGCGAATCTCTTCAAAACTACCGACAACGATGAAATACCTAGCGTATAGGGATAACAAAGATATCTGAGAATAAAAATGAATAAAAACAACCAGTAGACTGGTATAGACCTCCGAAACATTGAATTTTCGTTCTGTAACATAGATAAACCTGTCGGTTAAATTGAAAAAAGATTCGAAAGGTAATTAAAACAGATTCATAGATCAAAAAGTGAAACGCCCTGTGCAATTATACTCTGTATCCAGTTACACAGTAGTTATGAGACAGTCGAGCCATAAATCGACAGAACAAACTGAGAAATTGCCTTTTTAAGGCAGGCCATAATTCTTGCCAGCAGCAATCTCTGTTCGAAATGTTCTCTACGCCGTTTTTTCGCTGAATTACAGGCAACGCGAAACCACTTGAGGGATTTCGCCTTTCACTAAACCCGATCCAAATGATCGATTTAAACAGCGTTACGGGGTTCAATGTACCACGTTCCATCGCTAATGGACGGCTATTACGATTAAAGGAAGTGTCCCTTTCCGGCAATTAAATGCCATTGTAATTGCGTCTCGTGATCGTTCGAACGTTTGGTTGCGCAATTTTTTACGCCTGTATCTTTTCTCTTTTCTTTTTGTCTCTTTAGAAATAAGGTAACCCCGCTTTGAGCAAATTTTTCGAAGTTCTTTGATCGTACTGTGGTAGCTTTTCACACGTATTGAAATTATTGCTAGTTGTTTAATAAACACAAAGGTATTCTCGTATCTAATCGTGTTGCTTCTAATAGAAAAGTCTCTGTATCGCGTTATAATGTTTATTTACTAGACGAGAACTACCCTTTGCTTTCTATCTTCGAATATTTCAGTCCAGATATTCGTTCTTAGAAACATAAATTGAATGTGAATTGTTAAATTTTCCAATATCGCAAGAATTTGGCAATAATTTTTAAGCATAATCTTACGATTTTAATGTAATTATTAAAAAAAAACATATAGATAATGAAAATTTCAATCGTACAATTATTCGCCTAATTCTAAATAACCTCACTTTCCTTTGGATTAGCTATCGTATGATTATCCATTCAATTTTAAGGTTATGTTTTTTTTCCTTCGTTATTCGTATCCCTTTCAAACGTCGAAAGTATAAAAGTGTTCGCGTGGCTACAAAGAACAATTGCTTTCGAAAATCATGTTACCCCCTATCGAGCGAAAGTGTGCAAAGTTTAATAAGTACTACCATACGAGAGCAATGCTCAAGAACACAGTGCTGTATTTTGCACCCACTGATATCATCTGTCTCGAGCAGATTCCAGCTTATGAAAAATATATTGGGTTAAACAGACTGTGAACGAAAAGGAGAGGAAAGAAAGAAGAAAAATATCAGGCTCGCGAACGAAGTATTATATGGTCCTTTACGCAATTCCGTGGAAAAATGGATTATCAGGAGCGTTATACTAAACAGCAAGCATGATTTATTTGCGAGCGTTCTGTTAAAGGAATTCAATGGTTTACACCACTCTCAGCAATTTACCATATACCGTTGTGATTTTTTCTTTATTTTTTAATCTGTCGATCTTTTAAGTTTTCTAATCAGTTCCAATAACGAAAATTACACGTTTGTTTGATCGACACGTGTTTATTCTGATCAAATTTCAAGTGTCAGTTGTTTATTACACTGAAACTACTAGCGTTGCTGCTCGATTAACCGCATTCATCGGTTTCAAGCACTCAGGATTAATTAACATTCCCAGTTCCACATGGTGTAACGATACAAACATTCTCGAATTGCATAGTAAATTAGAACACAGAGGGAACGTAGATAGATGTGTCGTAATTGGAAAGCAAGCGATACCAATCATCGTATCTGTTCTGTGTTTCGAGAATTGTCCTTGTTAGAGAAACGTAATTTTGAGAATGGAAGATTAATTCGAAGAGGTTAGAAATCATTCCATGCAAAGGATAAGGTTATTGCAATTTTATTCCTCGGTTATCTCCAATTTTATTCTCGGTTTTATTTTTTCTAGGAAATAAAAATTAATACTAAGGAGAATCTTTAATTTTATCGGAAGTATTAAGTCTCTTTTATAAGGATTTAAATTCTACGTAGATAGTTTCATATTTATTCGATTTTTCAATCTCTAGTCCGTTTTTCCCCTGATGCGAAGATACACGGTCTCTTATAGGGCTGTTATGGGTAATTTTCATTATCAGATTGGCCAAGGTTATAGCCACGCAGAAAACTTCGGTTCTCGTCAGGGTGCCCAAGTTACACTGCGTTGGGTATGGTAAGTGTTTAGATGAATGACGCTCAAGCGCTTTGCGTGCGCTGTTGGAAGTAAAGAGGGAAGCAGCAGATTAGGGGAAACAGCCGTGATTGTCCAATTTTCCGATTAGAGTGTATACCTGCACGATCTTTTAAATATAATTCCAATACTTTAATTATAAACCAAGTGATCCTATTAACCAACCAATCAACTTAAATCCTTCTCTCTGCAAGACAAATATTACACAACAATCATAAAACGAAAGTGCCACACTTGATCGGGGAAAAAACTTTCTTTAACATGATCGGAAAAAACTCTCTTTAACACGATCGGAAACCCCTCTTTAACATGATCGGAAAAGTGACCATAAATTTTGTCGGCCTAATGCGGTTAATGAGAATGTTATCAGATTATTCTTGAAATTTGCTCACCACCACTTACCAGTATTCAGAGTTAGCAGACGCTGCTTCTTGGGATAACCGATAGGTGGGTCGACGATGATGTAGCGGCATCTGTTGCGCCAGACTGGCGACACTATGTCGACGTAGGTACACATAATTCTCCAAATCCCACGGGTCGACATAGTGTCTGCTGGCACTTCCAGAGCTGTATGCATCCCCGGAGCTACCAACGGAAGTAGAACGCTGAGAATCGATCGAATCCCAATATATTGACGACTCTACCGGCATTCTTATCTTTTGCTTTCTTCCTTTCAGTTTCTTCAGTATTTTGTCTTTGTATTTGAGCAGAATTTTCGGTGGTATATTTGAAGAAATTCTGGCTTCTTCTTTTCGGCCTGTATCTTCAGTCTGTACTTTGTCCTTATTACTAAATGAGAAAGAATTTTGAATAGGAATTTTTGAAGAAGTTGCTTTGGCTTCTTGCTTCGAGTCTGTGTTTCGTTTTCGCTATTCAATGGAATTTTCTAGGGGAATTTTGAACACTCTCTTTATTCAGATAGTCGTTACAACGCGATACTGTAGACTGAGAAAAAGAACAGAATCTACAGATTGGAAAACTCCAGAGTTGAATGAAAAATCAGCTACGTGAAATTTGAATTTAATAGAAGAACTCGTTCGTTCTAAAGATCAAGAATTATATTCTGTCAATTTAAATGAAAACAGTGGAATACTCGATCCTTCTAGATCCAAATATCATCTATGTTATTATACATCGATTATATATCAATTATCGGTAATAAAAATAATTTTTCTTCTAAGATCCATGACCAACTTAAAGATTGTAATACATAATACGTAATAGACAATATAATCGCCTAATTGGTTAATAATTCATCAAAATACTTAAGGCATGAGAAAGCTAAAATAAGTTGTACACTTTTGAAATAGGAAGGAAAGAACCTGTCAGTCACACGAAAACACCATAAAACTACACACTTGGCGGTCTCGAAGATTTAACTTCTGTTCGTTCGCGTCGTGTTCGTAACGATATCGAGATTATCCGTTTCCGGTCGGTCGAGGAGACGCATTGTGCGCGGCACGAGCACGATTTCGCTTCTGGATCCGTTCGACTCCTCCTACTCCTCTTCTACTACCGGCAGCTAGCTCTCTTCGAATACAAGTGAAACCAAAGACTTTCACGCCTGCGCTACCCCACCTTCTTCTGAACCTGTTGCATCGCCTCGTTGCACCTGTAATCGTACATACGATTGCGTTTTTCGTCTACTCGAGATTGTGATAGTCGTGTTTTTGGACCGCGTAAGCTTTACATTTTATACGATACATTTTCCGATAGTCTTCCTTACTAAAGCAAGTTTTATATTTCGTAAGATTTCTTCTAATATAACAAGCTCTTCTCTACTATCCTTTTTTTCTTTCGTTTTGTGAATGAATCGCATAGAATTTGAATAATCCTTCTGAGGGAGCAGATGAAACGATTATGAACATTTCAAGACGTTTTCATGCAATTCCTAAAATGGAAGTTGATGATAATCGCTGTATAATGAAAAAACTAATGGAATAATTAATTTGTGATTAATTAATGTAATAATTATTTGAATATCTATAAATGTTTCCATCGAAGTTTCCAAAAAGGCACAGCCGTAAATCAATCAAAACTTAAACAAGCTACATTCACTGAATGTCGCTTCTGAAATGTATCCGAACGAAAGAACCATCGGGACGACGTTCTTGCGGTGGCTCGTTATTTCTTTGAGCGGCAATTTAAACTTCCCATGCGTGCCACATGATTACGCAATAAACTTTCATCAGCCTTTTCAAGAAACGATCGTCAACGCGACTCGTTTAATTACACGTACGAAGTACATGCGAACAGATACCTGTTGCTTGATACCTCAGGCGGGTCAATTAAATCGTGCTACCGGCATGATTCTACGAAAAACATGACGTTCGCGTAGAATTAACATGATTGAGGAGAAATTACGTAATTACACGATCGTAGAATTGAACATGTAAGACTATCGTAATAAAATACAATATTTCATCAAGCTTGACTAATTATAGATAATCTGAGATAGTTTTATCGAGTTCGTTGTACTTCGTTCTCACGATTTAGGTTAGGTTTGGCGGGAAATTAATACAGCGGCGTCGATAGAGTTGCAGGCATTGTTTACGTGCGTGTATACTGTTTGTTCATGACTATGATGTAAAGAGATTTAAAGAGATTTAAAGACATGTATAATTTTTATTGTAACCAATAATTTGTAAGTTTTTAAGCCAACGTGATACGATACACAAATATTGTCTCATGTATTATTCATCGTCTTCAAAGTAATCTTCATAAAATATCGCATTTCATTCTCTCTCTCTCTCTCTCTCTCTCTCAATATTTTTGAAAATTTATTTTGAGCACTTCGGTTCTTGTAGGCATTTAAAAGCTTTTAAAAGTGTGGATATTTTTACGAACGACACGCGTTAATAAGAGAAAACAGTCAAGGAAAATAAAGAAAGTGACGATAAAATCAGTATACAAAATATAATTAATCGATACATTTAATACAATCGAAGGTTCAATCAATCACAAGGCAGCTGTAAAACGTAATAACGCTATGATCACAAATGAACATCAGTGGGTACTAGATAAAAATTAATTAGAGTTACAAAGTCGAACTGAAGGTTCTTTCGATAATCACAAATAAATAATCAAGGGAAATAGATTTCTTCGATTTTTTTTTTGTCGGTCAGCTGATACATTTTGTCTCTTCAGGGACGTCAATTACGATTTCAAAAATTACTATGGACGTTGTTTCGAATAAGTAATCTTGACTGTATAAAGCCCTTTTATTTTATTGGCCATATGTTACTGTTATCGACGAACAATAAAAAAGATACAAAACTAGATAATTTTAAGCGAAAATTCTTCTTTAGAAAAATAAAAATAAAAAAGCAATCGTCTTTATCTACCCTTAATAGATTCGTCCCTGAAGAGCTGTACCATGATGGCGTCCATAACAAAATACTCTTGTTTTCCGCCCAAACTCGCGAACATTCACCAGGTTCCGGTCTATCGAAAACTGAAACTGGTAGAAAGCCGGAATCATCCTCTACTTTCCTTGATGCGTTCGACCGAACACCGACAATTTCCGTCTTTGTTCCTTTTTCGATCAGCCATCTTCCTGTTTCAACGTAAAAGTCCATACATCGATAGCACTCGGACGATTTTTTTTATTAAAACATTAATCTCTGACGATTAACTGGGAAGAGCAGAATTTCTGAATATTTATGTCTTAAATCCTCAAAATTCTGACGTAATTCTGTACTTTCATAGGTTAGATTCGGTTGGACGATTCCTCCATTAGTGTGTATGTGGCGTTTAAAATGTTTGCGTAGCCCGATGATATTTATGGAGAAATCTAGGCAAGCTTAAAGACGGTGAGAAATATTAGATAGTCATTATAGTAACATTGATATTGAACAACTATAGCGGTGGATTGTTTGGAAAGTTTCACTGTGTTCTTTCAAGTTTAAGATGAATTTGAATAAATTCTAGTTGGAGCGTTTATATTTGATAATTAACTCCTTGTTTAATCATCGTTTCGTAATATTTGGTCATAAGAGGGACAATGCTTCATCAAGATGGCGCTAGGGTTTTAGGCGAGCCAATCTAGTTCACTAATAATTGCATGAAATTCGGTTTATGAAATTTGATCTGGTCTTTGCTTTTCGCTGTCTGCTAAAGAAATTCATGTTAAGAGAAGAGGAGAGATCTTTCGAAACATGACTGATTAAGTCAGTAGGCAGCGAAGAATTTTCGAAAGAAAACGTATTTATCGACTAGTCGATAAAATTTTAAATTTCTAAATTTTGAAACTTTTTTAAACTTTTCTACAGACTTTCCAAACAACGTTCAATAATAGTCAGAGTGGTAAAATATATAACAATAACTTTCTAGATTAAAGGCTCGTTAGTTAGAAATCTCCTCATCCACGAATCACTTGGATCCTATGAACCCATAGAAATCCTATAAACCCTAAAAACCCATCGTAAGGTTTAGGGTTAGGTAGTATATATTTCGCTAACTTCAATTATGTTCCATTAACATTAATTAACCATAATATATTGACCATGTAAATGAAAGAAATCCTGGATCTCAGGTCATTTACGTTTTATTGGCGATGTATCGAACATTTTTTTCGATCCATAACGGCAGCCATGACACACAAGCGTCCACGTACATTTTAGGAAACATTGGACTAAAGTAGGTTAGGAGTCGGACATTGGATTTCAAGGAATTAATTAGAGAGCCTATCTCGCATGATTTTTCAAACACGAGTTATCTCATCTTGACTGAACTTTCGGTATCGCAATGGAATCGCGCGCTTTTGTATTTTCCTGCGCGCTCTGTGCACACCATAATCGAACCATATCGAAATGTCAGTCGATCAGGTAAGATGTGTTCGTGGAATGAAAATGGGAAACTCTGCCAGTGTCCTATTTTTATAGTTTCCTCGTTTATTATTTTTCTATTTTGTTAAAAACGAGTTGACTTAGAAAAATAATGACTTTTTTAGGTTAAATTTGGAAAATAGCGATTGGGTGGCTTTTGTCGTATGACAATCACAGTGTTTCCCATTTTCATTGTACAACTTGTTTCTGTACAGAAAGGAATTTTCATAAATGTATAATAGTTTTATTAATTATATTACTTTAGATTAGGGATAAACCCTATTTTAACATTTTTCGACGGTTAGAAGTTTTCGATAAAACGTTCATATATCGATGAAATCCTTTAACATGAAATTGAAACGAACAATAATTCTTTCGAATTTCTATTAAACCTAAGAAATTTGTTGATGACAGAAAAATTTCTATTGGATCTAAAGTAAATTGAAGAATACAGTAATTGATAACGTTTCAATTTATTGAAAATCGAATGCAAAGACCAATATCAAAGGAAGCTACCAAATATGTAACTCCTTTCTGCACAGAAGAATACAACAGTAGTGAAAGTTAGGAGAAACGATCAAGCACACGTCCCAATTACACTCGAACGTCTTTTGAACTAATTGACCTCGCATTGGTCAGAAAAAGAAGAAAAAGGGAAAAAGGAATCGTATAATATTAACTCAGTCGCTAGAAACGGCTATGTACACTTCTCGTATTAGACGAGTATAACCTAGTCGGTATATCGCTAATTCTAAATAAGGACAACAAATCTTTCTCGTTCTCTCTCATTTTCTTTCTATTTCTGAACGCTAGAGCCTTTAGTAATGCATATCACAGTTACAAAAATTCAACACTTCTCGCTACTTGGCAATCTCTTTCCCCCCTGTATGCAGTATCAAATCGTTTTTATACACATGTACATTTACAGTAGCTCATCAAAATATTCGATCACTCGTAGAAATCTTGCTATATATATTATGTAATAATATGTATAAATTTCATTAGCATTGTAACGAGACAGGAAATTGGTTTCAAAATCATTACGGACTTGACCAACATAACCACGATTTCTCATTATAATGCTGATAAAATTTCAAAATTATGCAGGGTGAGACGGTAAACATAGTACAATCGAGCAGGGGCTGATTCTACATGAAAAAATAAGTCGAAAATATAGAATGCAATTTTTTCATGCGACGCTTCGTTTGCGAAAAAATCAAGTTTGAAAATTTGTCGGATGTGCTTTAACTTGACCACGTACCGCACAAGTATGAGTAAATAATCAAAACTTATCCGTTCAATGCCTCATTTCCAAGAAAGTAATGTTTGAATACTTGAAAACGAATTGGTCTGGCGTGTACGCGAGCACGCGTGACACATTTTCTAATTTACTTTTCTCGGAAATGCAGTTTCCTATGAAAACAATCGTATTCTTCATTTTTGTCTTATTTTCAAATGCATTTTAAAGCCCGATAAATTGTCGATTATTTATCCTTGTTCAAACCGGAATTAAATCTACTTACCAAATTTTCAAACTCGATTTTCTCGAAAAAGAAAAATGAAAAAATGTTATCCCAAGATTTTTCCTTATTTTTTTTCACGTAGAACGATCCCTTGCCCGATTCTACTATGATTACCTAACCCCAACCTAAACCCAACCTAACCGCCACACCCCCTGTATAGCATATATAATATATATATATATATCAAAGTTTTCTACGACAGGTGAGTCACTGTATTTCTATCGAACTCGAACGCTTTCGTCAGCCACGATCGCATTGCTTTTACTCGACAACCATGTGTACGTTTAAGGCTAGAACTATGCCAGATCGGAGACAGTTTTTGCTTCAACTGACAGCTAAGCTGGCTTTGTGTGTCGATCATGCAATTCGAATTGACAGAACGTTGCTTGCACAGAATTGTGCCTCTCAGGAATTTTCTATGTGCTTCTGGTTTTAGTCAGTTGGACCCGAAGCTCTTTGCAATGATAATTGGTCCTTACTAAATTCTTAAAACTTGTTACACGGTAGAATCTTCATTTATTGAAACATATAAAATAATATTAACACGATGACGATTGGTGGAGCGACACTAGCGCCGTGAGAGCGTCAACTTCATTTTACTTAATTTTAGAGTTTGCCTCATTTTAATCCGTATATCGCGTTTCACGTACAAAGATCACGACTGGGCCATTCTCAGGAGGTCACATTCATTAACTTCATAAATTGAAATGTACAGATAAGTGTCCATGTTTAAATTTATCTTAAAATTGACTCTTACTTATACAATTTTCTTGCAATGCAAATCTACAAAAACTTGTAGTTGTTTAATTGGCGGACCAAACGAAACTTAGATCGTCAAAAAATATAATCTTTAAAGAAATGACGCGTCCTTTGTCTATTCACCACCGGTTAATAAATTATGGTACAAGGAGGGAATTATGCCTTGTTTGAACGACAGAAACTAAAGTATAATTTGTTAAATTATTTGAAATAAAATTATTGTGCAAGAGAGTGCAAGAATTACCAAGCTAAGATTCTTCTTTCCTAACAGAATGATTTAATTGTTCTTGCGACAAATAAATTTTTCGTCTAGTTATCGATGACACCATCAATTGCAATTTCTCTGCGATTTTCTTCTGGAGTTTGATCATAAAAAGTCAGGAGCTTACAAGCACTTTCACAATGATACTGTCATAAATATTCATGAAACAGCAGCCATGGAAGAGTTCCCATTTTTTTTCACGGAATTGACAGAGCTTATATGAAACACATATGGCTTTTCTGTGAGATTTACTTGCGGTCACGTAAGTCTATTTGCGCACAAGCATTTGTTGAGGAGAAGAGCTTCAGATTCCAACTGAAATGGTCGAATATAGTAACCGTTTAATTCTTATGACCACTTTATTCATTTATGGTGCAAATATAGAAAGATGCGTCTTTGTTTGTTCTTTGAGGAATGATTATACAAATTACTTGGGTAAATATTCATATTCCAATTGTTCATACAAATAATTTTCTTTAGTTTGATAGATCTTGTCTAAATTTAATTTAGTTTAATTTGTAATTATCAATTGGTATAAACATTCTATAATTCTAGTGCTCTGAGAGAAGTGGAGATTGGTTTAAAAATATCTTAATTTAGATTGCAGCTTTAGAAAATTATTTTTTCTTTATTTCAATTATTACTTTAACTGCTGTAACGAATGTCTTACTCACTTTTGCATATTAGATATAGCGTGTGAGTTTTTTTAATTTTCCATAAATGTATAAACATTCTTATTCTTAGGAAGCCTCTCTTTATAAATAAAGATAAAAATATTTTTACTAGCTTTGCTAATTAAATCCTCTTAAAAATACAGGATTTATTAGAATAGTTGATTTATTCAAAATATGGAAGAATACTTTCATGGCATGAAAATTACACCATAAATGAATAACATGTCCATAAATTCGCTGAAACATTTTTATACAAACAATGAATACGTTTACATAAAATAAATCTTGAGTATTCTAACGTAAAGAGTATCGATTTATGTAATACTTCAAAAATTAATGAAATTTTCCTTCTTTACGAAAATTACTCATTTAAAAAATCACTGTTGAACGATACTTTTACAGAATAAAATAAACAATATATAAATCACATATATACTTTCTGTTTGATAAGAAGCACATATTCTAAAAACTATGTGACTCGAACGTTCTCAAGAAAAAAAAAAAAAAAGAAGAAGGAGCAGGAAAGAAACTTACTTTCATCTCCAGCCATCCTTCTTGTCGTAAAGCATTCTCCGTCGATGTTGCAGTTACACGCTGGCCCAACAGTAACAATTTTATTTTCTACTTTCGGAGATACGATTCGCTACGGTAGCTCACGCAATTTTTCTTTATTTCTTTTCTAATTTCTGGAATGCAACTTGTGCTCCTTCGTTTTTACCAAATTATAAAATAAGAGGGGAGTACAAATGAAAGAGAAAATAAGTAGAAAAATATCAATACTCGTTCCCTTCTTGGAAATTATTTTATAATCTTTCATAGAGCCTCGAAAAATTTTAAATATCCTATCTATCTCATAATTATAAAACCAGCCCGAAAATGTTCATATTATTTCTGTTTTATATGATATTTCTACAAATTCATATTTTTATAAAAATAATTTTAAAAATAAGATTCCGATAGAAAATCGTTTCTCTTTCTATTAAATAATACAGAACACGAATTAATAATAAAAAGGAATAATAAAGATAATAAACGGTTTAATATTACAAAATGTGAATTTATAGAATTTGGAATTTTAGGCTGGCTTTACGTTTATGAGACACAGTATCATAGTCTTAAGAAGATGTCTTTTTCAGGAGACAATTAATTATACTCGGAGCCCGTAGCCTCGTTTTACGCATTGTATGGCTATCGTTTATAAATACATATACCTATATTTACTGCTATAGTTACTTTACAATATCTTCAGTAAGAGCGCGCTCGCTTTTAATATCTGGCTTCATTTGACCTGATCTAACAAAAGGGAAGCCGCTAAATCTACATCGTATTCAGTCTGCTTCAGAGCACCCTCGCACTGTTGTCGATCCGCCAAGCCCAATCTGAAATTACAATAATTGATTGCGTCATTTTCGGAACGTTCAGTTTCATTGCACAATTTGAAAACCCACGATATTTTATCCCAATAGGTTACTGAACGANTCGTTGATCCATTAACGTAGAATTTTTATGCAAAAAGGGGTTTTTGATTAATTTATATAATTGAACTCTGCTTTTTAGTATTATGGCTATGAGAAGAAATCCGAAGGTTTTACAACGCAATGATAAAGTCTTTCCTTGCCCACGGTAATCTTCTTTATGAAATCGACATAACCTATATTTATTTTGTGTCACCGAGTGGCCCTTAATGGATTAACTGAAATAGTATAATATAATAGAAAGGTTTCCATTTCTGCTTCGATATAATATATGTACATTGTTGCTTGAAAAATTGCAGCCGGTTTTTCAATTATGGCTGCACCAAATTCACAAATGTAGTACTTCCATAATACGTAAATTTTTAATTTCTAAAACACACAATAATTTCAAACTTTTGGTCTATAGCGTGTTAATCGTGAAACTTGTACAATCAAGAACTTTCTGTGGATATTTATTTGGAGAAATTTCGGGAGATCTACAAACAGATAGCGATCAAAGAATTTCTTATATCTTGTTCGATAAAGTTTCACGAATTCTACGATTAAACAAACATCGAAAGTATCTTTTATATGTAGTTGGAATATATACTCGAAAGATTTTGACATTAACGTGATAATTGGTTAAAAAGTGAAAGGAATATTAAACAGTACTTTCTCAGAGAAAAGATAGACGCGCAGAAATTCTAACCTTTCTTTTCGAAACGTTACGATCTGTTTGAGTATACAGAATACCGGAAATTATGTAAATAAGTCGATTAAAGAAATATATATAATTTTTAATTTATACGAATTAAATATAAGGAATCATGTGCATAAAGTGGATTATAGATGACATTCAAGGAATAGAAGCTACTCTTATATCCAAGATTAATTAAAAAAGAAAACACGCTGAGTCTACTTTCAACCTATAACATACTAAGACTGCTGACCACAAGCTACGTATAATGTTTCAATGTCTTGCTTTAGAATAACACGATATATAAATCCACGAGAAGACCATGAAACAAGGAGTTAAAGAAAGGAAAACGACAGATAAAATATTGCAATTTTACTAATACCAATTTCAGAAACCAAAAGATAATAAAAATTGTACTAACATAACCTAAATTTAATTTAAAATTGAGCCACGTCTAATTAACTCCTTGCCATACCATTTAACTCGGAAGAATCGAAAACCCAAACGTCGCGTCCGAATGGTCAGGGAAAGAGCCGAAGCGACGGACACAGAGCGTCGGAACTTGAAACATGAGACCGTGCGACTGAGTGCGTAGATAGCCGCGCCCGTGTTTAAAAAAGACACCATTCGATACATTCATACTTAACCGAGTGAGACTCGTGATATTCACCTTTAACATGAAATTAGACCATGAGCCTGACTCGTGATATTCAGGTTTGGCTCAAAATTCTCATCACGACTCAGACTCGTAATAGTATGGCAAGGGGTTAAACCTAAATCCAAACCTAACCCATGCCAGAAAATAATAAAAATTGTACAGATTCGAAAAAATCCTTCAAATCCGCATCTCTCAAAGTTCTCTTCCCATTCAATTCCCCAAATTCGCAAAACCATCTAACCAATAATTCAAATTAATTTCGAACTTACCTAAAAAGGGACTCGATCTTCGCCTGCCTGTCTTTCAGGATCTGTTTGGCCGCTTGATTAGTGTCCCAGCCAGTTGCCTGTAGCGCGGTGAGTATTTCCTGTTGTGATGCGTCAGCTGCCTCTCTCTGCACCTTCATTACTTTGTTCGCTCGAAATTCATCGTTGAGGGACATGACCAGCTGTTGAGAGGCCGCGGTCAATGGGGGGCTGACACCAGAGGGGTACGCGGACGCGGAGGGAGCTAATTGAGTATTAACGACCGTCTCTGTCATCTGAGGAGGCAGGCATCTCGTCGAGGATGCTTGCAGCGTCATGGCGCCCTCTTGAGGCTGGTTAGTGTGCGTGAGCTGGAGTAGATTGGGACTGTTAGCCAAATTGCTAGCTAAATTGGACTTCATTGCAGTCTGGCCTTGTCCAAGATCGTTTTGAACCGATTTCATTGGACTCCACGTTGCTGGAGGCGGAGGATTGTATACCGGAGGCTGCTTCAGGTGAGGACTAAAGTCACAGGGATGACCCTGACCAAAAATGTTCCTCGTAGACTGACCAGAACGAGCCTGGGAGCTAGCTGCAGCTCCCTCCAAGTAGTGACTATGACTTAGATTGCTGGCTGAATCACCTGCACCCGACGTACTAGCTGCATAATAGTTCCTTAGAATATTCTGCTGCACTGTCTTGTTATATAGCGTGTTAAACTCGTTTTGAGACAGTTGGTCTAGATTTGGTACAGTCTGTTTCAACTCTGCGTACACTTGTTCCGAAAACACCACATTTGGAGGCTTTGAAACGTTACTGGAGTGTGCTTGGTGAAGATCATTTTGAATCTGCGTTATCCCATGACTGCCAGTTGGTAATGTGGGATTTGGAAAGTGGCTAGCCTGGTTTGCCGTCGGTAGCGAATTCTGTGCGTGGTTAAAGGTTGGCTTGGACACATTGCTAGGAGCTATTTGCAACAGATTCAGATTACCCTGAGCAGTACCATAGGCACTATGCTGCTGAGCTTGAGACTGCTGCCAGATTTGACCCACCATCTGTTCTGTTGCCGTTTCTAAGCGTTGTTCAGGCTGCGACCTAGGAGGCTGTTGTATGTTCGTACTCTTCGATGGCCACGAATTCTGAACCTTGCTAGGTAGATTGGTGCTTCTATAGTCCATCTGAGGAGACTTACGTTTGATAGTCTGAGGTGGAGGCCTTAATGCTGGAATTGTACTATCTTGTAATTTATTGACAGACGCATACGGATCAGACGAATCTGGATTCTGTTGGCTAGTGATCATGTTCTTGCTCGCTTCCTTTTCACCTAAATGCTTCTCCAGCTCAGCTAGGAAAGTAGGGTCCAACTTTTTAGGAGAAACGTTGCAAGAATTAATTGTTAGCTCGTTCAAACTTTGGGCCAAGTCGTGATTCGATTTTGGTTTCGGAGGACTCTCGTTGGGAGCTACAGGCGGAGGAGGAGGCGCGTCGGAGGTCTGCAAGTTCCGACTAGAGACATTCACGTATGTCTGCGCTTCACTTTGCATATCCTCGGGCCAATTAGACCAATTTGCCATAGGTGGACTAGGCTTATCGATCTCGCTATAGTGATTCTGACTATATGCATTATTTTCCTCCGTGTCCACGTTCACGTTCAAATTGATACTATCGTTTCTACTCTCCTTGCTCAGACTAAGCGAATAATGGTTCACATCTGAGCCGGACTCTGGTGTGAAATAATTTGTACTGTCCTGGCTGCTACCGCCAACGTCCTGATTTTGTACGTTTCCATACGTTTGCGTCTTGAAATACCTACTACTCACGTCGGAGGGAACGTGACTGTAATATCTCGAATGAGGCAGTTTCATAAATACCGAGGAAGTATCGAACGGATCTGAATAAGCCGGGTCGACGTTGCCAGGGAAGTTGGCATAAGTTCGGGGATCCTCGTCCTGCCAACTCGTCTGTTGTTGCCGTTCCAAATCGTCGATAGGCTCGTCAAGGATATTGACGACTCGTCGACAGGCAGTGTCCGATTGCGCCTCACTCGTGTTCACCATCTCCTCCGGGGACAGATCTATCAAACTGCCCTCCTGACTGCCACTAGGAACAGAGGCGTTCAACGTTTTCACAGGACTAGCTCCGATATCATTCTGTAATTTTGTATAATTAAACTGTTTTCGCGATCTTGGTGTACCGCAGTATTTATCCTTCACGAGACTATCTGGAGGAACAGTTACTCCAACGACGTCAGGTGGCTCCATAGGATTCCGAAGATACACGTCGTCGATGTAAATAGGACTACCCCAACTTTTACCAAAAGGTGCACCATGACCAGTATGGATAAAAGAATTCTCCAGTGGCTTGCTGATGTCCTCGCGCTGTTTTCGTCTCATAGGATCGACAAAACAACGAGGGAAAAGCCCAATTTGAAAACTTCGCTGGTTCTGACCCTTCCACCAATAATTCTCCGGCCGTCCGTCTAAAATGACTATCTGATCACCCTGCTCTATGGTCATTTTGCCAGCCATCGTGAAGTGACTGATCGCTTTCATCACGGTTGGGACCATTCCTGTGAGAGAAGATTTTAGAGAAGCGAAGGTTGGTCGTTCTGAAGGCTCCCGAGCCCAGCAACGAAGCATTAATTGGTACATATCTGGTGGTGTTGCTTCTGGTTCGTGTAATCGTTCACCATCCTTGTCTATTTTTCGAAGAATCTCTGATCCTTTTAATCCTATCCACGGCTCTTCACCAAACGTTAACATTTCCCACAATGTTACACCAAACATCCACACATCTGACGCGTGACTGAATTTACGCGCTTTTAAAGATTCTGGAGCACACCAAGGAAACGGCACTTTTTTATGTTCAGTCATCACATAACAGTCTTCTTGTTGCGGCAGTGCTCGCATTAGGCCGAAATCACCGATCTTCACTTTGTCCACTGAACTTAGAAGAACGTTCCTACAAGCTAAGTCGCGGTGCAGAAAACGTTTCGCTTCTAAGTATGCCATACCCGTGACCACTTGCAAAGCGTAGTTACACAACGTTAATACTGAAATTTGGCTGCACTGTTTTCGCAGATAATCGAGCAGAGCTCCCAGAGGGGCTAGTTCTGTCACCATCATCATCGGTTGCGATAATACTACTCCATATAACCTGGAAAAAGATGTATTTATTTAATTAATATTGTCAAATTAATTTACTTTATTGGCAGACTGTGAATTTTTATGCATTTATTAAAGATTCGTAGCGGCCCATGACCGCAAAGAAAGTTCCAGGATTGAAGCACATGTATTGGCCACATGGCCCGCGAAACGGCGTCCAAGGACAGGACGTCGTAAAAGAATAAATCCTGGAACTTACTAAAAAACCCATGGGCCTTCAAAGAGAAAATTTATTGTTTTATCGCATACGAGTTTTTCCATCCCCATCTCGGAAGGAAACTAAAAAGGGAAATGGGAAAAAGCTCGGGATAGTCGTTCATAGCTGTTGATGGCATTTCATGGGAGTTCACGGTAGTCGCTGATAGTCGCGCGGTTAGTCAGTCAGACAGGTAATCACGGTTTGTTCGTAGCGAGTCTGTATCGAGTTTGTATCAATTCTATATCGACATCGTCTGAGCTCGACGTGTATCACGTTACGATCTAAAACGACGCGCACTCGACATCGAAATAAACATTGTTTAAGTTAAACACCGGAGTATTTTAATAACACTCAACAAGTCCTACACCTTAAATTTAATATATAAAATATTTCAGGTATAGCACTCGTTATAAACAAATCTTTGTGTAGGTTCTATTATTATTATTATTATTATTAATCTACATAAGAATCCACAGTCTATTTTCAAAGATATGTACCTAATGAGATTATGATGATCCAATGTGTGCATTGCTTGAACTTCTGCCACAAAATCTTCAATAACATTTGGCTGAGTCAGAGCATCCGCCTTCAGAACTTTTACAGCGACTGGTAATATCCTACCAGAAGGAGAAGTCCATTGTCCACGTCTCACTACACCAAAACTACCATCACCCAGTTTATCAGACAGTGTCACATCTTTATCTTGAATGAGACATGTTAGCACCGAGGAACCTTCGACTGGTTGAGAAGATCTTTTATTGCTTTTTGTGCTACTCCCAGGCCTGATCTTGGTCATCAAGCTTTTCTTCCATTGTGTAGTTCTCTTTTTCTTCACTGCTTCTAGCAATCTTCTAATACCTGGCTTTCCTAATCCTATCTGTTCAAGATCTTCCGGTTGTACATGGTCAAAGTGGTGTAGTCGAGTGACTTGTAGGTCATCTCTTATTCTGGTGAAAAACTGTGAAAGTTGAACATCGTGCAACAGTTCTTGCAGCCATTCTGTACCCTCATCATCTGCCATGTTCAATTATTCTAGTACCCTGAAAGGAAGATAAATGGATTATAGCGTTTGTTTATGTCAATACGCAGAGAATAAATAAACTTGAACATGAAATTGAATATAATTACCATAATTGGCACATAAAAAATAAAGGAAAGAAACATAGTACGAGGAAATGATTTATTTATTCATAAATTACAATATTAATACAAGGATCAATTCAGTGGTAGGAGAAAAACAATTACTCAATAATGTTAAGTTGGTTTATTTTTATTTCCACACAATGGATACACACGAGACAATTAGTAACAGAGGCTTACGTAGGTATATAGAATGATACAAATATATTGTTTATCATTCATTTTTGCCTCTCCTTGAACAGGAAATGAGATAATGTTTAGTCACAAGGAGAAGAGCTGTTGGCACATGCCATGCCATGCATTGCTTTGTGCGTACAAAAAAGCCTGGCATAAATAGTAGATCACACCAGACGTACCAGATTAATACTTTTACGATGGTGAGCTTTCATGCAGGATAGGAAAGAATCTCAATCATGCAAGATGTATATTCTCTACCTTTCTAAACTATTTTTAAAAATAATTCAAGGCTATGATAGGTCAGAAATAAAAACACTAGGACCCTCTTGCAAAATTATTTACTAATTGATATGTTATAAATTTCTATTGCAATCTTATATTGAATAGGACAATCAGTTGATACTTGTAGAATATTAATTACTTCATTACCAAATTTATTATCACTATACAAACCTTATTAAAAAGAATAACATAACATTTCATTAATAATATTAGTAAATGTACACAAAAGGGCTCATGTAATTAATTTCAAAATAAAAATAAGAAGGAAGAATGCGTTTAAAGAAAACGCGAACCACAACAAATTAAAAAAAAAAAGATTAAGCGCGTCGATTAAAGTAGAAACATGTTAGATTCTCAAAGATAAGAACAGAGAAAAATGAGATAAGTAGATATGGTCCTGAGGGGGTAAAACATCGATTACCTTTCGATGGAGGAAAACAGTTTGGAGAGCAGTTAGATTTCCATTCCGCGAGCGCGTATGTTCGTCGGAACGTGAATCTGTTTACCGTCACTCGTTGCATGTGCAATGCGGGGAAATCCTATATGAAATTGGACAGCGGCGAAATTTGAGCGGAATCATCGCCACTCGAGCATCCTCGGCATTTTTCTCCCTCTCTGTTTCTCGCTGTCTCTCTCCCTCTCTTGCCCCCTACCAGGCTGTTGTTGCACCGCGAACGAAACACACACGATGAGATGCACGCACGATCAAAGAGGAAGGCGGTCAGAAAGCGGCGAAGAGCCCGCGACAACGTTCGCTTCGTCGGAATTCCGATCGCACGACGTCCAACAGACTTTCACCGTATGAATTTCTCACGCAGCGCATTGTTATGTACTCGACCGACTCCGTACGGTTTAACCTAAAACATGCGCGCGATTTTTCCCACTTGGACCGAGACGATTCTTAAACGAAAAGATCGACACAAGTTTCGATAACCGCTATATATTATATACATCGTACTTCTTCTTATTTGACGGGTTTTCGAATTGAAATTCACGTCCGAAGAAGGAACGAGCAACCTATCTACCTGACAAAACACAGGGTCGCCTACTGCCATGGAACATGCAACGATGCAACGAAGTTCTCGTTGACGAGATGGCGCCATGTATCACGTTGCAGAAATCGATCCACTAAATTACACACCAGAATGTTTGATATTTTGATTGAGAAGTTTGCACGAGATTTTGTAAATGATTTTGGTTTGCAGAATTTGTAGAGAAGTGGAAGATCATTTGGAAACTTTGTGAAAATTTTTGGAAGTGAAGTTTACAGACACTTTCGAGAGCAAGGAAAGTTACTAGATAGAGCAGCGTGGTGCTATAACAACACGAAGGGCGCGCGAATGTTCAAATACTTGCGTTGATTATAGGGTGTTTAATCTTATCTTAAAACTATTTTTGTTTTTCCTTTACAGCGTGTGTGATATATATTCGTAGATTTTCTTTCTTTTTAACTTTTATTTGTATGATAGCAGGAGAATGGCAGAAATGTACAAACATGTTATTTTTCTATAGTAAAAAATTACGTAATTTACGGATAATGGCGTTTTAATTATTATAAAAAAGATTCGAGACTTTAAAAGGAAAGTATATAAATTAAATTTTAGTTTTGTTGAAAAATTAAAATTATAGCGTAAAGAATATAAAAATATGATATCGATGATTTTCGTGAATATAGTATAGTATAAAATTCGCGATAAGTAAATTATCACTGGAAATTATATTTTATTACTTTTAATGAATGATTTTTAATGAATATTGTATATTTATTTTTGTTTATTGTAAACTTACCTCAATTAGCCATTATTTTAGTGTTTTAATATCAAGAGAAATTGGATAACTGGTACTACGTTATATTATTAGACTTTAATATTAACCCATTTTCTCAAGGAAAACTTGGACATATATACATCGATAGAGATAACAAACTTATCAGTAATAATGTGCGCAAAAGCATTGAGTAACATAGATTTCACGGAATATATTGAAGCTAAGACGCAAAATTCCTACTATTTATAATGACAACAAAGTACAGATATTTTGAGAATTTTTAAAGACTTCAGTTCGTTCAAAGATTTGTCTTAGATTTGATTTGTTTTAATTTTATATCTGTGTAAGTTGAGAAGAAATTTTTTACTTTTGAAGGATATTGGCACGATATTTCAACAGGATGTTTCAGAAACACTGCATACAGAAGAGTATTTCCTTCTTTTAATGACACATCACAAACATCAGAAGGAGAATGTAACAAGATAAAAACTACAATTAAAAGGATCAACATTTGTAATATGGTTATCAAATTTTTATTGTTCTAGCAAAAGTATTGAGGAAAAACGTATTGTTAACCGTGATGATAGTAATTAATTAATATAACAAATACAATTGTGTGCCAATAATTTTAGTTAAAACCTAACCCCGTCGCTGTATACATATAAAATTACATAATATTGTCACACAATACATCAACAAAAATATAACTCATGTAATAATAAATATTATTCAAATATTATTAATTTTTAATGTATTATCGTGCAATAAATACACTCAGAGGGGCAAATAGAATGGATTCAAGCGAGGGAATAATACGTACCATATTTTTGACCCGAAGATCCGGTGCACGGGCCACGAATGGTAACAATGCTAATTACTAAGGTGATAATTATTGTTATTGTGTCACCCACCCACATCGGTCGTGTGCCATGAACGAGTCCCTCTCTCGCATTTTAACCATCAGACAAGTCGACCGCCTTTTGCGTATGTCATAATGAATTCATGGCGCGTCCCGACGTTGCGTCACCCCTGTTCAATAATTCAAAAACAGGTTGCAAATTCGTTCCACCGTTTAAAAAACGTCTCAACGCCGCTTGCGTCTCTCTGCATGCAAGATGAAATCTTGCATACATTATTATACCTGTGTCTTTTTCACGCCGAACCTAACCTTATTTTGTGCCTCGCAGGGAAACTTATTATAACACCTTGAAACTTATTACAGCGCCTCGTAGCTTCAATGGAGTGGAGTTTATAAGAATGGGATATACAAATTTGAAATTGTCGATTTTATTAATTAGAATTCTATTTTTATTAATTGTATTTCACAATGTATTAGATATCAATCGTTTTATCGATACGAAAATAGTAAATTACATATTTGCGAGGGACTTATATTTTAATTATTCATTTTAACGTTCAAAAAACAGGAGAAGAAAAATAAAGGGATAGTAAAATGGTTGAATTAATTATGTATTACAAATATTCTAGGTATTAAATGGAAGAAATCTTTTATTCAGGATATTGATTGAAATAAACATTTAATTCTTTTCATGATAAATGAAATTTTTGTACTGAAATTTAGTATGAAGTTATTAAATTGTAAATAGTTTTGGAAATTATAGGTTCGTATATATGATTTCTTAAGATTACGATAATGACGTGAAGTCACAATGACGGCGCATGCTTCATATCGACTTGTACCAGCAACAGCTTCGTGAAACGCAGTCACAGCCGCAGCAGCAACAGCAACAGAGAATGACCACATAAATGGAGAGACAAATAGAAACGGTTTTGCTGGTAAGGCATCTCAAGAAGAATCTTTCAACAACTCCTCAAGCTTTTTTTTTCCAATTTATCGTACACGCAATTATTAATTTATTTCGATTATAATTGTCAGCCCCTTCGTCTGAACGAAACAATCAATTATTTTTAATACGTTATTTTATTTCTACCTATTTCTTAATTTTACAATTCAAGCTGTCGCAAATATCATAAATTTCAATTCCCAATTTTTATTTTATGTTGATATTTTAGTCCTTTGTATAAATTATATTATCAATAACTTTTCAACTTGAAAAATAGTAACTTTTAAAGTAGTTTATCAGATGGAAAGAAAGAGGTCGGAATTTACCCTTTCAGTTCCATGAACGAGTAAATCAAAGCCACGTCGTTGAAATCAAACACCATAAAATTCCACGCCCCAATTGGCACATTTCCTCTAAATGATTCCATTAAGAATGCTCCAGAAAACTACAAATTCATCGAACGAAACAAGTTTCCAGATATTCTCGATTCCCTGCAGCAAGTTCCTCAGCTATTTTAAGATCTTGCAAAGATGTATATATATTTTGAAAACGTTCAAAAACGTGCGACGTGTCCGCGAGGAAAAGATAGAAAAGGTGCGCCGTTGATTCGCGCAGTCGCGCCGAAATTCTATCGGCAGTCCAACATTGACCGTCGTCCGTGTTCGCGTTTTTTTCCCGGCTTTCCGCTCGGAAAAATAGCCTACAAGCGATAAGCCTGTTTATTTTTTAGAAAAAAAGAAAAAAATTTGCGGAAACCTAAAAATAGTTGCACCATCGCTAAGAAAGGAAAGTACAAAGTTTATTTTCTATCGTCGAAATTTATTTCATAGAAATTACGAAATATACGAAAACTATCGTCAATTACGATAAAATTGTAAAATTAGTATTTTTGTAAAATACCGATTCGATATTTTCGTAAAACAAGATAAATCTGGGAGTTGGAAAAAATTTGTTGTTGTTGTTCAACAACGGTAGTTTGTTTGCTTTCTACGCAGTTTCAAGCGGATATTTCGAAAAGTGTAAATTAATTTGTTCGTTCTCGTGTTTAATGGACATCGAAGTGTTGATTGGTGCTTGGACAACGCGTTGAATTCGCGATGCCGCTTGTTGCATCATGATATAGTGTAAACAATTGGAAATGCTCACGAGAGTGGCACTCAGCATGCCACCCTCCCGTTCAGCTGCTTGAATTTCACAGTGCAGGCACTTCGGAACGTTTTCGACGACTAACCACTTGACATACACACGGAGTATGGTTAAGAGGTTAAATTCACGTGAAAAAACAACCTTCTTTGGTATAATATACGTACGTATGTATGCGCAATATGTACGTTATTACAGTTTATTAATAATTCGTTTAATATGAAAGCAGAGACAGTTCTCGTCGATTTACGATCATCGTAATTCAATATATTGTATTAATTTTAATATAATATTAATTAAGAATGATATAAAATATGAATGAATATTTTATTCCAAATTTTCTGTCTTCTGATGTTTTTCAGAAAATTCGATTTCACGAGCCTCTTTTTATAAATTTAATAATAAATAATTATTATTCAAAAAATTCTCTTCGTTATTTTCTGTATTATCCTTTCACTATCTTTTTTCTTTCTTTACAAAAATGAGATTGAATGGATCAGACTATAATTAGTATGGCTCAGAATCTTTAAAATAGATCTCGGAATTTTTGGCAAAAAAGATATTTTAAATCTAACAAATTTAATCTTAAATGTAATAAATCCACCCTCTGCAATTATTCGGTTAATTTTACTACGAGGATGTTAATTACATATTTATTATTTTGCAAATAAAATATTTGTGGCGTAAAATTTCCCGGCTTGTTCAACCACTTAACTGGAAGCGCAACCGCGCCTCGATTTTGCGGGGGTAAAGTGCATCGCAAATATTCATCAATAACGCGGTTAACCTGATCAACCGCTTGTTGAATGCATCTTGAATTAGCAAGTAGCTTTTAACACCATTTGGCACACGACATCTCTCTTATTTTGTTTTCCATAAACCTAGATAATTTAAAAATTTAATCAAACCATTTTTAATACACTGTCAAGGACTATAAATAGAAAATTATTCTGTAAAAATGTAAAAATTGTCAAACAGAATTTTTAATTGCAAAAGTATTAAACAAATAATTATTATGTTTTAAATAAAAATTTATTGACAAAAGTTTTAATAAAGATATCTATATAATTTTAAAATAACAAAGAAATGTGTCGCTCTTAGATTCTTTCAGTGAGATAAGTATGGCTACTGAAGAGTCGTGCTAGACAAAAAAGCTATAGATTCGAGAGGGTTTAACCTGCCATTCCACCGGTTTTTTCGAATTAAAAATTAGATTATTTATCTATACCAGATTTTTCGAGATTTGATGCTCTAAAGAGTTTTTTTCTTTTTTATAGATTTCTATATTTTTTTTTATGGATAACCTGAACTTATATTTCGCTTGAAAATAAAATATAATACTTTTTCTAGTATAAATCGATACTAGAAAGAGATAAAGAGGACGGAGAGAAGAAAGAAAAGCAGAAAATACTAAAATACTTTAGAGATTCTTAGGCTACTCTAAAATAACCATACTTCGTATCACATGAATTGATATAAACTAGATTTATTAATAGAAAAACCGAGACATCGATCGATGCTAAAGCTGCACGGACAGCATCTTCATTTTGCAACTAACTTCGAATTAATTATTCATACATTAGCACCCTCCTCGATATCCTCGTTAAGAAGACTGTCCAAACTATCTCTTATACGATTATTAGTACAAAAAAAAAAAAAGAAAAATAATTTTGATTATTAAAAAAAAAAAGAAGAAGATTGTCAGTATAGTTTAAATGAGCATTGACAAATTATATTTATACTAACAAAATTTGTTATTTATTTACAGACTATTTTGTCGAGAGGTGAACGTCATTTTCTGTAAGGAACCAAAGAAAATTGGCAACGCGAAAATGTCCCGAACGATGGGCAGGGAAGGGGGGTGGAACGTGGAGGAGGGTGAATTTGTGGAGCAAGCGAACGACGATGTCGATGTACGCACCCCTCTGATCAGCGATCCGTGTCACCCCAGGTAAAACGGTTGCAGATACTTGAGAAACATTGATACCACGTTCCATGGACGATTACTTGAATATCGAATGAAAAACGGCTACCATTTCATTGATACAGTAGAATGGAGTGCAGTTAGATTTATCATTTACTTGGTTTTATTCATTTACTGTTTTCTTAAAAACTTTTTTATTTACATTTTGATATATTGTTACATATAACGTAGACTGAAAATCATTTTTAAAATAAATAAATCATATTAATAGAAATCATCAGTTAGAAAGTATCAGCTACGAGTTACCAATCACGAATCAACAAGTAGAAGAACCCAAAATAATAAGAATAGGAAAGAATAATAAAAGTGAAACCAAACAGGCAAAGTTACAGACAAGAGGGCAATTAGACGATGATGAAAACTATCACTTACAAATACCATAATTAGGAACCATAACCTATAACGAAGGTCATAAAAATCGAGAACCATGGAAAACTAACAAGAAATCCTATAAACTCCTCAGAAAAGGCGACGGTGTGCCCAGAATCCCCACCCCTGTCGCCTGACTCTCGTTGTAAACAAAATCGAGGGTTGAGGGTGAGGAAGAGGGCGAGTGGAGGGGGCAGGTACAACGGAGGTGGTGCGAGAGTGCTAGGTGTCGGTGGTACTCGTCAGTAGCACAGCGGTCACAGATCCTTTCGGAACAGAAAAGCTGTCCGATCTGAGCCAACCAACCAATCCTCGGCATCATCCTGACGATGGATTGGCAATTGACCATCGACATCTTCATCGATCAAAATCAATAAACAAAAAAAGACATCGTCGTTCAAGATCTTCCTCTCCATCGGCCGATAAGGAATAGGGAAAATTGCACGATCATAAAGTAATAGCATAAAAGTGTATACAAGAGTCTTCTGATAAAGTGATCGATTGTTAACCTTCTCTGTTTTGAGTGTTGAATACAAAGATAAACAAGTTGAAACAGTAGAGAAGGTTCGAAAGGGTGGTCGTTGAGCAACGATCAATGGTCGATTGGCTGCGGCGGATCGAGAGCAGCCGCGATGCCAACGTTACACCGGTCGTTGACACAGATAGTCGCTTGAAATTCGGTTCAGTGTCCAGCTACTGCAGTTGATCCAGGGATTCGGTAGCACGGGTAGAGGGAGGATGAAGGCTGAAAGCAACAACGGATACCTGAAGGCGAGCGTGATCGTCGAGCAGAATGAGATAACCGGAGGTTCCGGCCAGGAGACGTCTACCACCAGTCACCTTCAGGTAAGAAATTTTCATTACTTAGGGGTTGGAAGTAGTAATTTGGTAAAAATGATTTATTATTTGTCCTTTCGACTGCTTATTTGTTGGGTTAGTGGCTTTAGAATACTAATTTGTGGGATTAATGTTTTGTAGGTTTATGTTGTTCATTTATTTCATTGATGTTGTTAATTTGTTGAGAATGCAAGGATTTGCATTTGTTAATTATCTTGAGAGAGGATATTTTGATGTAAGCGTGGCGCCAATGGAACCATAAATTAACGAATACACAGAGTATCCTAACCTTCCCTGATTCCGCACGTGTACCATCCTCAGTGAAACCATAAATCAGCAAATTCGTAGATATGCTAACCTCTCCTAATCCCAGATATGTATCACTCAACTATACTACCCTCGCTTTTATTCCTCTATAAAAATTCATTCTACCAATAATCTTAGCTATTTATTCTTTTATATTTGTTAATGGCAGTGCCAATGTATTTGTTGCGTTAAAATATATGGTCTAGTACAATCTTTATAAGAATTCTTATTATTTATTAGAATCATGAATGGAATAATAATTGGTAACGAAGCGAGTAGTGGCGAGGATGTTTTGTAAAGCGAAATTGACGAGGTTCTTTGGGACGACGATTCCTTTATGAGAGAGTTCGAAACGTGAGAAAGAGAATCTTAAGGCGCGATTTTCAATAGCGGCTTATTATAAGGGTTCTTTAATGTTCAATAGAAACTCATTGCGCGAATTAAACGAAAAACTTCTCTTTACAGAGTATAAATAAGTATTCTTTCCAAAAAGATCTCGAATGCTTTGAAATTCCTAAAAAGACAGATCTAAATATTTTTAAGAAATTACAAAGCTTCCACGTTGATAAAGAAAAACACTCGAACGCCCCTAAAATATATTTCAAATTTCTAAATTCTTAAAAAGTTGTCAAGTTTCCAAATTGTCGGAAGAAGAAATCCAAGTATTTCTAAAAGATTCCCCGAGCTTCCAAAATCTGGCAAAAATATCTTTACCAAAAGATTCCCTCGAACAGCCTTATATCCTTCTTTAGGATAGTTTTATTTTTATACCATCCCTATACCATAATCACTGTCTCGTCAATCTTCGTGTCACGCCTACACAAAAGAAGGAAAAGCAAAATTTCCTACGACTCATAAGTCATAAATAGAGGCGCCTAACATCTTTTCCATCATAGGTGACTTATGGTCCCCGTGGAAACACTACGACGACGGTTCTGCAGCATTCAGGAAACAATCGGAAGCCTCTCGGAATAACGCGCGCGACGTCGATCAGACGAAGAGGGCCAGCCAACAGGCAGCAATTGCTCGGTGTGCTCGCCGTCACTCTTCTTGCCACTTGTCTTTTCATTCTACTGCTGTTGGCGTTGAACACGAGCCGCGAATGCGTGCAAGAGCCCCGTAAGTTGAATTAGCCCTAAATGACACGATTAGTTCCGATGGCAGTGATTAATTAAGCGGCTGACAACGGCCAGCTTCACTGTCATACGCTGTGCTCCGCGTGGATTTAGGTGTGAAGCGCGTTGACGTGGGATCTAGGTGTCGAAGAATAGCAATACGAGTCTATTGAGTTGATCCGAAGATTGCACGTAGAATTAGAGTGAGTTAGCGTTTGATCGAGCGCGACGGAGAACGAGTTAGGGTAGATAGTGGCATAGAGTGCGCTAGTGTAGTGGCTAGATGTTGCAATATATTGGTTTTAAGCTGTTCTTGGTAAATTGATCCGGAATTAAAATTAGTTACATTGGTGTTAAAATGGTTGGGTTAGTGTTACGGAGGATTGAAGCGAAATTGATGAGAGTTTACACTAGGTATTTTTTAGTTTAGCGTAGCAGAGATATTATATTTGGTATATCTTATTTTAGTATAAACATTGAACACGAAGTTATGTATGAAAATAGCTTAATGTGTATATTTAAAAATGGTTCGAAATAGGTTAGTTATTGATATATAGACATAGGTTTAAATGACGGGATATAGATATGACGTCGTATATCGAAGAGTAATATATTCTAGAAAAGTATAAATCTTTTTTTGAAAACAACGTAAAACAGTAATACAATGCGTCTAAGCGCAAAGAACAAAGTCTTAGGAGCTTTCATTGAAAAGTTTGTACTGTTCTCGCGCAAATCTCTTCGCAATCTTGACTCCCACAAGAATTTCTTTCAACAGAATTTAATTACAAGTTGATGAGACACTTTTAAAAGAAGATTGCGGAAAAGAGCGCGTCCTCGCGTGAAATTACTCGAGGAAACTATTTTTCCCCTTTATTATACAAAGAAAGTAAATCTTACATCTTAATAACGAAAGTTTCTTTTTCAACAACAGAGCCGCACCAGGCGTTTCGTTACTAGAATTCTCTAGTGGATTGTAATTAACTACGGTTCCCTTCGCTTTAATAAATTAATAACGATAACAATCATTGACCAAATTTTTATTATAGTAATTCGTACAAATATTGGATTGGAAACTAAGTATCACTTAGTTGTCAACCCAATAAATTGTAAACTCTCATGATAGTAAAGCATTAACGAATATTCCCCAGTATAATGCAAACAATAATATAACCAATAGAGACAGTAACATGAAAGAAAAAAACGGATCTAAAATATATGGTGTCATTGGAAAAATTCAATTTTCTTTTGCTTTGCATAACTTCCACGACGATTGTTTAGTACCTTACAAAGAGATTTTCATATAGTGATTTATCGATAAATACTATTGTAGAGATATCTCGAGGAATTTCTTGATAAATGTTGCTTTGATATCTGCAATTTGTAACCACGATTACACACGGAGAGGAAAGAAAATTACGTAGAAAGGAGAAACAGCAAATGGCTTTCGATGTTCAACAGCTCGTGTCAGAAGGGAACATCAATCAACCGAATCGAATCGAGTCGAGGTTATCAGGTTCTACTCGAAAAGGTCTGTGTTACCTCATAACCACTGATAGAATTAATCACTTTAATGACATCTATGAACGTCGGATTAAAAAACGGTTCGAAAAAATATTCTTTTTTATATACATAATAATACTTTCCTCTAATAAATGATTTATTACAGACCAGTGCAAACATGGAGGATTACTTAATCATTTCCCGCGTTTGTGAATAGATGAAATATTATAGTGATTTTTTAGTAACATCGACAAATTTTATGGAAGTTTATGGAAGCAGAAATTTGTTTTTTCTTGTCGCTGCAACGTTGCTTTGTGAATCCGTGTTAATGACATGGAAAATTGCTTCCTTTCCTGCCGACACTCTGTGCACACGATTCTCACTGAATTATTTACATTTTGACAACAGTAAACAACTTTTATTGTATATCCCTTAGAACGAGATTCAATTTTGGACGCTTGTGATGATAGTGGTTAGTCGGACGTATATTCTCTTTGTTACAGGTCCAAACATTTGCATGACAGAGGAATGCGTGAGAACAGGTAATGACAAAATTTGAATAAAACTATTTTCCACAAATTCTTCTTTACGTTGCAAACGCGATAGAAAATCTGATGAACGCCAAGCCGCGGAAAAATTCTCCGGATAATTAAAAAACAAAAGAAGAGATAATTGGAAAAAACCAGATATTAAAGACCAGATTAAGCCAGATATTAAACCAGTATCCAAATATTAGTTATTTATAAAGCTCGCAGATTTTTTCCAAACGTTCATATCCAACGCAATAAACGTAGAATCGGGATGACGATCAACCGGATATGAAACCAATTTCTATGAAAAAAAAAGGCGAGAGGGGATCGGGTATTCGATCATAGACAGAGAGAAATATCACCAGCCAATATCCGAGCGGAGGTAAATGAAATCAGATCAGTGAGAACTGATTGGTGGTCGGTAGGAATTGTGTTTGTCCCGCGACAAACGCGTGCTGCTCTCACACACGGCTACAAATCGGATTAAGCATTCCCGATGGAATTGCCTGCTGACCGAGAGGTTGGCCTGCGATTGCATTTTCATTTGTCGGGAAATCCGCTATCCGACTCGCTGAAGATACGGCATCGTGCGGTTTAATTGCAGTGGAAACGCGGCCAATCCCAGAACGAGCGGCCACATTCCTGATTACTTATTTATTCGCAGCAACACAGGAAGGCAGAGCGAATTTTCGTTTATTTATCAGCCGAATGAATCACCCTGATCACGCCAGAAATCACTCGATTTATTTGATCCGTTTGTTCGTAGAAAATTAATCAACGAATTATATGCACCCTGAATTCAGTTGCGTACCATGGTAATTGTTTTTTTTTTCTTTTTTTTTTATAAGGCGTAGGCTTTCGAAAAAAATGGAAGAGGAACGGTTGTGGTATTTTTTTTACGGGTAATACGATGATTTAAATAGAATCTTTTTTTCCAATTTATCGTAGTTTTTTTTTATTTAGCGAAGACCATGATAAATCTGAGAAATCGATTCGTCTTCTCATTTATTAGAAATTAATTAAAAAATTATGGGGATTATTAATTATCCCGTATAATAAAATGGCGACCCGTTTTAATTAACAATGATTAAAATTTCGAGAAGCGGAAGATAGCTTTCGTACGAGATATAATCCAATTCTTTTTTAATATTTCACAATTACCGTGTCTCTGCGCCATGGGTTGGTAACGAAGTGGTTCGTAGTGCTTGGTCCCTGTGAACAGAGAGAGAGAGAGAAAAAAAAAAGAAGGAAGAGGGAGAAAAAAGTTGCTCGACCTGAATTTAAAATTGCTTAAAAAACAGCAGCCTCTTCGCCAACCACGAGTGTTTAAAGAGTCAGAGCTTGCGTGTTTGTTGAACGTAATTAGGAAAACATTTCCCGACTGTAGGTTTTTATTCGCGTGCATGTTAATTATAGCTGGACTGAGGTTGCTTGCGCAAATGCAAGTCTTTTGCAAGTAAATTTGCGATAAAGCGGAACTTTGCGTTAAAGCATTTCCAAAAATGCGACTGTTTTGAAATATTTCTGACGCATAACAATCCTCGGTTTACTTACTAACATCGAAAACAACATTGTAATTTTTACAGCACCCAAAAAAATACCGTTTATTTTTTATAATAATTATTTTAATAGTATAAGGTTAATTAATATTTGGTACTCGATATCAAATTGCCCTAGAGCGGTGTTATTACTCGTTAGTGATAGTTTATCGGAAGTGCAATCAATCCTGAGATCACGGTTGGCCTCGTTAAATCTTCGTCGCTCGATTGATCGTATATTCATCGACCGTAAAATTACCCGTTTCGATTAAACGATTCGTATTATACCTTTAAACGTGGACGAGCAATATTACGAACTACTATAACATCTAGGAACAAGTACTTTTGTCTCTAGAACGTGTATGTATAGTTTATTTATCTTACAAACTTAACAAAATGTGGCACCTATGGGTACCAAAAATGGGAAGGTTAGTATATACGTATAATGGCGCAACATACGCGTTACAAATATATCGTAATTATATGAAACGACGTATGCGTACATACGCGTCATCGGTTATTAACGAAGACAATTTTTTCGGAAGAAAAATCTTCCATTAAAATAATTTACTGTTACAGTAATGTGTTATAAAAAAACATGTGTGTACCTACAGTGAACGGTTTCTAATTTTCGCGAAATAGCCGCGAACGCGTCAAATACCGTGAAAAAGCCGTACCGTACGTATAGCAGATATAGGTTAGAAAGTCGCGGCACCAACCTGTTGACAGAAAATGAGATTGCGCAGAACGATTTTATGGCAAAGTGATTGCTCACCTACACGTTTAATCTCGAGTTCTCTCGCGTTTACTTTTATATACTTCGTTTTTTCCCTTTTTTGTTTTTAACGCTTTCATCTTGTTACCTTTGACGCGCCTCTCTCGTTGCCATCGCTGGAATTCAATTTCCTGCCCGTGACAGAACAATTTGACGTTCTTGCGCAAAGATACTGCAGCCGATATCAGCTTCGGAATTTAATATCAGCGTGTTCGTCAATATGACCGCGCGTAAACGCGTGACTACGAAAATTTCGATGAATTTTCTCTCTTCAAAACAAAATTCCATGTCCCTTACATAGACATTTTTTCCGCGAAAATTTCTACACGTGGAGTATAGAAATTCTTGCATCAGCTAGTAGTCAGAGATAATCGCACGTATAATATTATAATCATTTATAGTCACGTTATAACAACCCTAACTGTATTATATACAGTCATTTTATACGCACGTGTGCTAGCAAGCAATTACGTTATAGTCTATTATAGTCACGTCACGATAACACTCGATCGCTTCAGACACACTCGTAAGTACCTAATTTCACAGGTAAATTGTAGATAGTCGTATTGAATAATTGTAGTCACCTTGTAATTGCTTATAGTCGCGCTAAAATTACTCTTAGATGATTTCTACGAATTTATGCTGATCTTTTAGGTGTTTGTAGTCGCTTTGAACGCGTACGATCATGGGATAATCACTTATAATCACTGTTCGTCAGAAACAGGAGAAGGTTAGGATGTCAAAATAGTGTGAAGTAAGCAAAGTTGCGTTTCTAACTTTTCGTTGATACAATCATCGCATGAAATTCGTTTCAGCCGCCAGTTTATTATCAGCGATGGATCGCACAGCAGCACCATGTGTGAATTTCTTCCAGTACGCGTGTGGCACGTGGAATCGTCGTCACGTGATTCCAGAAGATCGAAGCTCGATCAGCACGTTCGAAGTGCTGGCCAATCAGCTTCAAGTGATTCTGAAACGCATCCTGGAGGAGTCACCGAACGCCGAGGATAACAATGCTACTCTAAAGGCGAAGATGTTCTACAAGTCATGCATGGACATCCGTGGGTACAACGAAAATGCTTTTCGTTCGCGCGTTTCCAACAAGTTCCTATCCTTTTCGTTTTCGTTTTTAAAAAATTCCTTTCTGATCTCGTTGAACAATTCTTTTTCTTCTATTCTTCGCTAGACACATTTTTCTCTTTCTATTCTTATTAAACAATTTTGTTTTCTTCTTATTTCTCTCTAAGAGAATTTCTTCTTCCCTTTCTCATAAAATTTGGTCTCAAAGTAAGAAAAGAGGACCGTTGCCACGCTAGGAAGGTGTTTCTAGTCTTTTATTTTCGCAGCTCGTATAAGAAAAATCGGTGACGCGCCATTGAGGAGGACGCTGAAATTCCTTGGCGGTTGGCCAGCGGTGGTTGGACCATCCTGGAAGCCACCACCATACCCCGTCGAGGTTTTATTAGGTCGATTACGAGGGGAATACAACGAGGGAGTATTACTAGAACAGTGGGTCGGTCCAGATGACAAAAACTCCTCTGCCAATATCCTCCAGGTGCGCCGGCAAAGTAAGGTCCCTTGGTCGACGACTGCACAGTATAACAATTGGATTTACGTTGTACATTCTAGAGCACCGTATAATAGAATTCGTGCAGTAGAACTCCATTTAGGATACAATTTTAATTTCCAATCATAATGGATTTTTATCAATCAAAAGTGTCCACTTATTTGTCAATGTGCATTTTTTTTTACAATTAACTATATATAAATGGAGTTTTACGGTAACTTGAATAACATATAAAATTGTTTATTAAGAAGATACCAACTACTTCATGTCGTGCTTTAAATTTAAACAGAAGTTACTTTTGTTCGTGCAATATTGCGTAAGTGAAGAACGATCGAACGACTATAAATTGTTCCTCAGCTGGATCAGATGCAAGTGGCGTTGCCAAGTAGGGACTACTACTTGAAGAAGAGCAGCGAGGCTCAATTGAAGGCGTACCATCGCTATATGACGAACGTTGCCGTGTTGCTTGGTGCTAATCCACAAACCGCTGCTGAAGAATTCAATCGCGTGATCAATTTGGAGAAACAGTTGGCAAATGTACGCCTGTGTTACGTTTAAGATACAACAGATAATTTATTAATATCGGATCGCTCCATATGTGGATGAACCTGTTTACAGAAAGCTTCGTACAATTCGTAGCAATCATTTGATACAGACAGAATCGAAATAATAAAATAGCAAGCTGTACAAAATTTTATAAAATAGCACAAAATACTGGCATTTTTTAAATTTCGCTGTAGCTAAAAATATGCGTTTATTGACTGATTTGATGTATTAAATTGGCGGGATTCTTCTGCTGTTGGATCTTTTTTATTCGATATTTATTTATAATTCTGTTTGAAGAATTTCATATTTTGTCAGAAATTCGATATTGCTTTGTTTGACGGTTCGAGTTATTTTTAACGAAAATTTCAGGCGTCGATACCGGAGGCTGATAGGCACGATACATCCGCCATTTACCGGAAGTTGACGCTGCGCGAGTTGCAGCGTGAAATTCCGCAGCTGAAGTGGCGCGAATATCTTCAAGAATTCATCAACTCGCCCATAACAGAAGAGGAGCCGATCGTGGCATACGCCATGCCATATTTTATGCAAATGGGCCGTATCGTGCAAAGAACGGACCGCAGGTATTTCGTCGATGTTCAAAGCTTGCAATACATTCACTTCTCTAATTTTTATACAATTTCTCTTCCTAAGTAAATTCTGCGTTTTCTTCAATTTCTATTTCTATTATGAAATTAATATGTTTTATTTTATATCCGGAAAAAAATTCAATAAGGATATCTGATATTTTTAATTTTTTTTTTAATTTTTTAAATATATATTTAGTCACCCAAAATGTAAATTAATTAATTGCAATATTGATGAAACGCTACATCTTATTTTTAATTATTTTTTACAGAACGCTACATAATTACATATTATGGAGATTGGTGATGTCGATAATGCCTCATATGATCGACGAGTACCAGCAGAAAAGGGTCGAGTTTCGGAAGATTCTGTTAGGCATACTGAGCGAGAGGGACAGATGGTCCCAATGTGTCGAATGGACGAACAAAAAGCTTGGCATGGCTGTGGGTGCACTTTTTATTCGTGACAATTTCAATCATGAGAGCAAGGTAATCTTGCCGTATAGAAATACAGAGTTTTATGGCAATTCATTTAAATAGTATAACATCAATTTCGAAAATGTTTAAATACATGTATGTATATATGTATATAGAAATTCCTAAGATATGAAAGATGATTGTGTGTGAGCTGCTAATGTAATATTTGAGTAATATTTACAATTAATATAGATGGTTTTAATTTGATATTATTCAGTAATTTGTTAAATTAAATAACGTTATTTTTAGTTGATTTTATATAGATTTATGGGATGATTTGGTTTTCAGGAGACAGCACTCGAAATGATTCGTACGATACGAGAAGCGTTCAATGAACTCTTGGCTGAGAATCATTGGATGGATAATGAAACTAGAGCTGTAGCTAAAAGCAAAGCTGATTCTATGAACGAAAGGATTGGATATCCTGAGTTCCTGAAGGATCCTGTGGAACTTTCGAAGGAATACGTGATGGTACTTAATCTCTTCATAAATATGCATAGAAAAAGAAATGGAATTTCCAATGAAACTGATGATATTTCATTTTATACGTACGATCTGTTTCTTATCTTTCACATTATAGTTGAACATTACCGAGAATCATTTCCTTGAGAACGTACTGGCTGTGCTGAAATATGACGCTTATCATAATCTAGAGAAACTACGGAAACCAGTTGATAAAGACAAATGGTCTACAGAGCCAGCCGTCGTGAATGCCTTCTACAATCCCAATAAAAACGACATTGGTAAATTTATCCTTTATTCATAGAAGAAGAAATATTCTTCATATTCATTTTCTTATACCTATCGATGTTAATTCAAAAATAGTTCTTAAATAACAATGTCAAGTATCAACGGTATGAACCCCAAAGTCAGGAAATTAAATATTTCACAATTTATTTATATAATATTGCTTGAAATTATTTAGAATTTAATTAAAATATACTTTACAAATGCTAAAGTTGTATTAACATAGCATAAAATCAATAATATAGTATTAAATCTTGATCAAAATAACTGTTCCCATAATCATTCAGAATTTATTTCTAGAACGTAGTATTCTTTAAACAATAAGATTTAAATCTGACAAATAAATGTCGAGTGTTCTAATTAAACTAGCAACAATGTTTCTCGTTCCAGTCTTTCCAGCTGGTATTCTTCAGCCACTATTCTACTCTCAGCACTTTCCAAAATCATTGAACTATGGTGGAATAGGAGTGGTAATCGGCCATGAAATTACTCATGGTTTTGATGACAAAGGGCGTCAGTTTGACAAAGATGGAAACATGATGCAGTGGTGGAACAACGCCACTGTGAAAGCTTTCAGAGAAAGAGCCCAGTGCATTGTGGATCAGTACTCTAGATACAAGCTGCAGGAAGTTGATCTGTATATCAATGGGAGGATGACTCAGGGAGAGAATATCGCTGATAATGGAGGACTCAAACAGTCATTCAGGGTAACTTACTTTATTGCATATATTTGTTGCAGTTTCTATCATATTGTCTTTTGTTCTCATATTGTTCTTTTGTATCATATTGTTCATCTTTGAAACAGGAAATAAAATGTCCATTATTCTTGAGAATAAAGTAAAAATAAAGTAAAGTAAATAAAGTAATAACAACAAGAACAGTAGAAAAAATAAAGAAATAGAAATATTGAACTTTCCAATTGTTCTACAATTTCTACTGCAAACTGAATAATATTTATTTTTTGCAATATGAAATATAGAGTCGTATGATCGACTTTATTGAAATCGGTATTCGCTTAATGAAATTAGAATTTTCTGAATAGAATCAGTATTTTCTTAATACAGTTTAAAATTGTTGAATGAATCCTATATTTTTTTTTCTTTTTTTATTGTGATTCAGGCGTATAAGAAATGGGTGTCGATACACGGGGAAGAACCGATGCTTCCTGGTGTGAATCTCACTCACGATCAGCTGTTCTTCTTGAACTATGCACAAATATGGTGTGGATCAATGAGACCAGAGGATGCATTGACGAAGATACGAAGCAGCGTTCATTCACCGGGTCCTATAAGAGTTTTGGGACCTTTGTCGAATAGCGAAGACTTTGCCAGGGCCTATAATTGTCCTCCAGGCTCACCGATGAATCCGACTCAAAAGTGCAACGTTTGGTGAGTTCTCTCCTATCTTTAATACTTTACTACTAAATTTATCTTTAATACGTTTACTACATCTATTTACATTTATATTATTTTGTACAACAATTACAGGTAATGTTAGAGTTTTCGAAAGAAGAAAAATGGTCAAAGGGAGTCTGTAATTGGGAATTGTGGTGCCTAGTGCTCTGAAGAGACTATAATCATCGTATTGATTGGTAACCACGATGGGACCACAAAAGACTATAGAGTTTTATTTCGTCGTGGTTCACTGTGTGTGAGTCTTCTAGCACAGCAAGAGGGTTATACTTGACAGTACAGTGTGTGCATGCGTGTGTATGAAAGAATGTGCCAGTTAAACAGAAGTCATCGAGGGTGAAAAGAATCTGACCACCGTGTGTCAGGCTAAAATTTTCATGAGTAAAAGCTGTGTATATAGAAGATACGTTTTAATCGTGTATGTAATCCTTTATGTGTGATTAATCTCGTCGTGGACGAGTCTAATAAACTTTTCGATCAAATTAAAGAGCAAAGCAAGGCGAAATAGATATCATACGTTTAATTCCCTTCTCTTTACCTTCAGTCGAAATTGTTGAAATTTTAGAAACAAAGTTTGGAGGAACGATCATTGCTTCTGGCAGAGCTTTGTATTGCTGCTGATTAATAATCGTTATACTACGAGTATGTATGCAAATTTACATAGTGCAGGATCTAGACAGAGGTTCTTCTAACCTGAATGTTATGGCACGTATCATACTTCAGATATTTTGTATGTTTCTTTATTCATATAAATTTCTTATAAATACATAGACGTCTGCAGTCCATTAATTAATATTTCTCACAATTATTGCCGAATCAAGCTTGTTATAATTTGAAGTATTTTAATAATTTAGTTGTACAGAAATCTATGAAAATTTGCATTTTGGTAGTGTTGGGAATAAAATGTAAAAATTCTAAATATAACGGCATCCTTATATGCATTCTGCCATGAAAATCATCGTTTGGTAGAACCAAAGGTAACTAAAATATATTATAGTACCTTCCACTTCCCTCTTCCCTGCAATCTTGCTGGAATTTTGTTTCATCAGCAGGAACATAGGTAGGTAATAAATCCAATGATTTTCTCTTCCTATCTTTTATAATATTTCATTCATGCTGCATTACTCACACACTGTATATCCTATACCCAACATCTAATACCACTTTCCCATATCTTCCATCCTATAGCACATTTTCCACGTGTTCTTTCCCATATCCTATGTACAATATTTATTGAAACATATTACATATCCTCCTGTATATTCCATATTCTGTTTCCACACCATTCCCCACCCTTTACATTACAAGTAAAACTATCCATTATCCTAAAACCTGTGTATCCTGTATCCTGATACATTATAAATTATAAATAAACAAATAAAAATACAATTGCAAATACAAAAAAATGGCCACAAATGGAATTTGTTTCCCACAGTCATGTCAGTTTGGACAAAAGTTTTAGAACAAAGCCAGAATTTTGTATCAGGAGAGCATAACTTGTGAAAAGATGGCACAGAAAATTGCAATTTTGTACCAGGGGAATATAAGCGTGATTTAGAATAGCTTTCTAAATGAATAAAACAGATTTTTCAATTTATTGCTGATTTACTGAAATCATTTTATCAATATACATACAATTTACACAACGAATGTACAGCTTTCTATATTTGAAGCTTCAGTAACATAGAATATGTTTAATTGTACCGCAGTGTACAAAGTACCCTTAAATAACTAACGAATTAACAATCAATGTAACTTAAATAATTCATTGAAATTTCGCATATTTGCAATTTTTTAATTTACGCGTGTTAGGATCGATGAAAATTCGATGTTGCTTCCAATGGAATTGCTCTGTGCATTTCTGCAAAAGAAAGTATGACAAAATAATTATTAATAATATACTCTACAAAATCAAGTTAAATTAAATTTGTATGTAGAGCATTATTATTCTGTATAATACAAATATAAATTGAGTGATAATATCTAAATGTGTCATCTTCAAAATAATGGTGAAAACAAGCTGCTAATATGATAATAAAAATTAAACATTTCTACCATGGCCAAAATAACATGGAGCTACATATCTGTAATGAAATAGAAGAAAACTTAGATAATAATACGATGAATAAAATATGTAAATAATTTACTCGCCACTTAATATCTGGAAAATATCTAGAAACTTCTTCCAAAGTCATCCATCTATGGTGAAGACTTCGATGAAATTGATAGCGTGCGAAGTTTCTCGATCATTCTCGATCATCCCCACCACTTTTCTTCAAATTTCTCGTTCTAATTACTGCAGGTCAGATATAATACTGAAAACTAGTAAATTCCGCCTTTTAATCAAACAAAGAAATTTAATAATTGACTAAGGTTCCTACACACATTGTCTCTGTTACTAAAATTCACAAAATGAGAGGAATTTAATAATAACCGAGTATTTGTTGAAAGATTTATTCTATATTGGAACATATCATCCATACATAGCACGGTCAATACCGATCTCGCTTTGTTTCATGTAAAAAAGGTGGAAATAAAAATAATATACAACGGACAGAGGGCTCTCCCTCTTTCTCTTTCTCTCACTTCCGGTCAGACTCGTGACGCTCACCGTAGATGTCGCTTTTCTATCATTTACTACTTCTCTCAATTTACAAGAATTCTTTAATCCAAATTAGAGATCTGTACATATAACATAATTTAATTAATAAAAAGGAAAAGGAGAGAAATTATTCCTAGTACACTGTTGTTTGCTAGATACAACAAGAAAAAAAAAATATCGGTATTTGAAATAGTGAATCGGTACCGATTAAAATAACGAATTAATAACAATGAAAACACAATTTTTAAATTCTATATTTTACACGAGGAAATATATTATATCTATATATATATAATTTTCGAATTTCATTCGAATATATGTATATATAATATATTTAAAATTAAGAATTATTCGGAAGAGAAATAAATTAATATACAAAATGCGAAAGAATATTCTTCAATTTTTTAATATTTTCGGAATCATTTGGACGCCCAGTGCGTGTTCAGTGAGAGAAAGTAAAGAAGAGAAAGAACATCAGTCGACTCGATCAAGTCATCCAATTAATCGCGAATAACAATATGGCTACCTGCGGTCTTCCGGTCTATGTACATGCAACGGGTGATTTCTTTATTTTCTTTCATTTTCGTATAACGATTATACCTGGAGGAGATATGTACACGTTTTCCCTCCTTTACATTCATTTTCAAACCATCATTATTATTTAATTCAAGAAAGACTTTTTCGTTCGAATATATTGGAGCGAAAATACATTTTCTGTTGAAAGAAATTTAACTTCGGCGCTATAATTTATCCCACGCGTTGTTTTAGCGAAAATTTTGTGTCTCTTTTGGTATTTGTTGAGTTTATTTCAATATCTCCGTTGAAATCTAAAATTTCAATGAAATTAGCACTCAAATTTCGCGCCATTATTAACTTCACGAATCATATATAGTTGTATATCTTGCAGTTATGAATATACGTATAATTAGTGCAAAACAATTCATTGTTCAATCAGGGAACATATATAATTCATGAAAAATTGTTTTTCTTTCAAGCTTTCTCGAATTTGATTTCAACTCACAGGCAGAATAACTTGTTAAATAAACATTAGAAATTAAAGGAGAAAATTGAAATTCCCAATTCGCTTCCTGTCGAAGCTCTCGTTTTCCTCTATTATAATGTTTCTCTCAAAAAAATAGTCATCTCTTTACATTTTTCTCTCTCGCTTTCTCCTATTAATCTACACCCTGATGCCCATGCATAATCGATTTATAGTGAAATTTGTTTATTGCGTCCACGAGGTCGGATACGTCTTTGCAGTTATTATTCTTTTTTCTCCGTTTTCTTTTTTTCTCCTTCTCCCTCTTTACCCCAGAAAAATATATATGTTTATATACACGTATGTACGTATGTATGTATATATGCAATATGTATATTTATATACATAACAGAGTCACGAGATGGAAACCGTCGACAATAGACGATACTTTTATTTTTTATCTTTCGCGAAATAAGTACCAAAGTAAATCCGTCGTCCTGTTTCGTATTCATATTTCGATTTGTCATTTCACGGAAATGTACAAGTAATAAAATATATTTACGATTGATAAAATCCTTGAAATTGCCAGCAATTTTAGTTCTTCGTCTACTTCTCATATCTTTTTTCTGTCCATATTTAATATATCTTTAAACGCTACGGATGTGAGTAATATGAGAAAATTAAGATGGCCAGCAAACATGGCGTCTCAATAGAATCTAACCTCTAAAGAAACTATTGGAGAAATAATTTTATTAAGACTTTAAAATTAGGTGAACTATTTCTTTTTTGTTTTCTTTCTGTTAAAAAGAATATTCGTTTTTACTTATACCTCTGCCTGCGAGTTGTTTGCTTAAATGGAAATTGTTAACATCCATTCGTCCCTTGTGTCAATTTACGAAAACTTTGTTCTTTTCATTTCTGATCAAGGAATTTTACAGCTTATAATTACTTATTTTTTCACTATCGGGGCATTTCTATTATTTCTGTCAAATTAACACGGTGTAAATTTACAAAAATTCCATTTTTGCAGTAACAGAATTTTCCAATTTGTAACTATTTATCTCAACTCGAGTTGACACCAATAAATTAATTAAAAATATTATTTTAGGAAAATGAGGGACGAATGTGAGTTAAATACGAAGTATACAATGTGACGCAAAGGTCTCCACACGCACGATATTACTATTATAATTTTTCTATTTCTATTGATTTGTATATCGAACATTCTCTTCTTTATAATTTTCACTGTCAGAAAAATGTTTCCTATGTATAAAGATTTTTGCATCACCCTGTATAAGAGATTCAACGTGAGCAGACATCCTCCATGGTTTATGCAGCAACAATGAAACAAAGAAACAAGGGAGGTGGGGATACAATGTACAAAGCTAATTTACAAAGGTGTCGTTCGGTTACCCTCTGTATTTCACGGCTTGTCTCGCGATTCTTCGTCCCTGCTTCTTTTATATGTACACAATGCACTCTCTTTGAACTCTATGGCTTCTGTGATTTTCTCTGTCTCTCTGCTTCTCACTCGCACACCACGCATTCTACGTTTATGTTTATTCCTGCCTTCTTATTCTTACATAATAAACGCATTTCTATCGCTATTCGCCACTTCGTATCGCCAATCGTCTGAGAAATCATCGATTGCAAAATTGTTGCCCCTCGTCGTCCGCCACATGTAACGCTCCCCCCATCATTTCTCTTTCCCCCATGAAAAGGCTTTGCAATACTGTGTAAGAAAAATAAATAGCTTCGTCTTCTTTTCTCTAGCACTTTTTCTCTGTTATTAAAATAAACTTTGAACGTTTCTTGGATCTTTCTTTTTCCAGGAAAAATAAATATACTTTAACGATTCAATAGACTTTGTTGTTGGTGCAGTTTTTTAGGTTAGAATTCAACGTGGAAATCATGCAGCGCCCTCTTTCCTTATCTCTGTTCTCTATTGTTGTACTGGATGTGGGGCACGTCCGTTTTGAAATCGCTCTTCCGGGACGATTTTGTAAAATTACTGTGTTCCTGGTCAAAACTGACGAAAGGCGTCCTTTTAAAGTTCCATCTTTTTAAAACTTGAACTCCTTTTATTGAAGTTTCTTTAAAATCTTTCGAGATTTATTCCTTAAAGAAATTTAAGATTTGTGTTTTATTTGATTTGGAGATTGTTGTCAAATTGTGTATTTTTGAAATCCAAGTTGATAAAATTAACGTTTCAGAAAAGATGGCAGATTTCCCTCAAAATCAGAAATAAAGAGGGACATTCTCTTCATTCGTTACGACTCTCACAGTATTGCATATAATAAATGAAATTTGTGAAACAAGCAAACCTTAAACAAAATTCTTCATTTTCTCAAAAAATCGGTGCACTCGAACTTTGTACCACTCGAAGATCGAACTTGCGTGTTTTTCATTAAACATCGCAAGAAAAGTTTGTTCTTACACGTATAACGTGACGTAATTGCACGTTTTTAATTCCTACTATATAGAATTCGAGAACGTCCCAAAAACATTGACTCGTAATTTTTGTATGTACGTAGCTAACTACATACCTCTTTGAATAAAAGCTGTTTTCCATTTAGTCGTTCGTTTTGGGACACTTCGAGTTCAGAATAAAACGGAGATCTTCCGAGATCTTCAGAGTTTTCTTCATAAAATTCTGGATTCTTTCTATTCTTAAATCTTGGGCAAGTGCAAAAATTCTGACGATTGAATTGTGATGTAATACCACTATGACAGAGTTGTTATTGACGCCGGTTTATATCCGAATGATTCCAAAATTATTTTCGGAAGGTGTTTTTTTACTTTTTTTACTTAAACCTTTTGGTATTTTGTAAATTGCAATGAACCTCGAGTAATTTCCTTTTCTAATTTCACGACTGAATACTTTTATATTTCTCTGTTACACGATTGTTATTTATTTTTTAAAGAAACCGACAGAATTATCGCACTTACTTGATAACAGCGTTGTTCGCGCGGCGCAACTTGGCAACCGCGCGTTGCCAGTGGTTCTCAGCCATTCTTTCTCGAATCATTGCTTAGGGGGCACTTTCGATATTAACTATTGCTTAAAACATGGAAGTTTATTTGAGTTGATCTCGTGGCATTTATTTCGTTCCATTAAAATAACTTATCTCAAATAAAACAGTAACAAATTTCCTTTTGGTTTCCTAGAAATCAAGAAGCAAAATCAAATAATTTCTTCGCAAAAAGGTAATTTCAATAATTTTGTAATCCTATAGTAGTTTCGGAGAATACCCAAAAATAAAGTTAAAATTGCACGATACTTGTAAACCTTAAATAAAAAAAGAAGCTAAGAGTTTTACAAAACTAAAATAAATTTCCATAAATATTTTTAGTTTTTTCGGATAATTTTTCGAATTACTAAGAAATTTAAACGTCAGGGATACCAACTAACTCGAAAAAGGAGTCAGCCCCGTGGAACACAAACTGGCAACAACGGTCTTCGGTTCTTTCTCCAATATATTTCTCGCCTCGTTTCCTCGCAAAAAATACACATCGATTTTTAAAAGACAGATACATTATCTCGTAGCTCCTCCCGTCCGGTTTCGTCTTCAACATCTGTCGCTGGTTTTTTGTAACTATACATTCAGGATTCGCGTTTCCTCGTCGCCTCTCACTCTCATTCACTCTCATTCTTTTCATTTACTATCTTTCATATGTTTTTCTCCATCATTTTCATCGTGCAACACTGTATTATATGCTTAAAGACTTCATCGACATCATTATCATCGTTATTCATCATCGTTTAGCAATCGTTAAAATTATTGTACATTATTTAATTAGTAATCGTTAGAATATAATATTGTTGATGTACATGTGGCTCCACCATGTCCATTGCGGAGAACGCGTAAATTACTAGACAGGCGCGAACATGGGGGAATCCCATCTTCGTTAAGAATATCCGAATTGTTCCTGGAAAGTTATTCTTCTCTCGAAGAATTTTTATCTTTTAACCTTATTCGTTTTTCTTGCATTTGGGAAATCTTGGGCGTTACATTTTTCGGATATTCGAAGAGGTTTCCTGGCGCCACAGTCCATATAGTTGCAATTACTTTTATAGGTAAGTTTCAGTTATCGATCCCGGGATTTTTAAAAGCAATGTTACGAAATTACAGAATTGCTTGGCAACTTTTGAAATGTTGTAACCTCATAATTTTGCATCTTCGCAATTTTATGAATTTTCAATTTTTTAATTCTACAATTTTTCAAATTTGTGGTTCTCAGTTTTGCAAATATATGAAAGTTACAAATTTCCCCACAATTTCAAACATTTTCTATCTCGCATAAAATAACACACAAATTATTCTGTAATTCCATTAGTTACCTATATATAATGTATCTAAGGAATTTAGTCTTGACGTATTTCTTTCAAATCTTTTAGAGTCTCTGATTTCTAATTCTCGGAAATTTTCAAATTTGCGAAATCAGATAGACTGGGACGTTGTTCGCGCATGCCTATCAAATATCTACGTCATGTAACTTCTATTAAACGCACACGGGCGCATTAAGACGAACCGCACCGCCGCATTGCCAATTCACAAAAAATCTCCCTGCACCTGCGCGACGAAGTAGTTTTTCCATTATATTTCATCTTCCACGTTGTTTTTCTTTTTCCTCCCGCTCATTCTGGGCGGAGTGCACGCCGAGTCCCTTTCTCTCCTGTCATCCAATCTCAACCACTCTCTACACACGCATACACGCATACATACACTCGTCCACGCTCAGTTCCGTTCGAACAGAACTACTAATTGTTGTACATACAAAGTATCGCTTGCCATTTTTGTTAATTTCGCGCGCGCGCGCGCGCGCGTTTATATGTTGTATACACACGTGTGAGGTTAGTGTTGGGAATCGCAACGCGAACATATCCGCCTCGAAAATGATTTTTCCCTCTTTTACAGCTCTCTTTTCTTTAATCACAAACGAACAAATTCGTAACTCGATAAAAATTCGACTAATCGAAAATTCGCCTACTAAAATTTTACCGGTGGACCGTTGAAGATTAATTAATAATTTTGTAATTGCTATCACGTTCCACGAATAACACCAAAAAATTGCAACGACGCGGAAAAGTTTTGCACGAATCGGCGGTCTTAACCTCAAATAATTTTCAAGGACACTCGTTTGCCGAAATCTTTCTTTCTTTTTATGTACATAATCTTTTCTTGGCTCGGGTGTCCCATTAAAAAAATTCCTACAGCCGAAAACACGAAAATTTCGAGATTAAGAAACCGTCGACTCTAAGCAAATTCGAAAGTTCCCACGCGAATCGTTCGAACGTGCCGCGGGAACGCTTCGAGCGTCGAAAATGAGGAACAACGCCACGAGAAATGTTTTCCTTTAACGCGAATACGTCTCTAAAAAGAATTTCGAAATACAATCGAATTTAACAAATCTAACCTACTAGAATCACAAATGTTTACGCAGAGTGCCTCTGCAAATTCGATCATTAATTTTAATTTAATTTTTACTTTTATCCCTCTTTTACCGATATGAAGATGCCCGCCATTTTAAAATGGCGCCTTTGTCAGCGACATCATGTTATCGATAACTTCTTAAATTAGCTTTCTTACAAACAATTGTCCGATCACAAAGGCGATTTGATTCCCATCACTGTACGCAAAATACCATGTAAATGTGTGTTTGTGTATGTGTGTGTGTGTGTGTGTAAGCATGTTTGTGTTTGTCTGTGTGCAACCTAGCGAATATATAATATATTGTATATATATAAAACGCTCCAAATAGAAATAATATTTCACTAATTATTAATCGAATACGGAGCAAAAGAACTCCTGTCAAGTTTCTTCTTCTCGATTTCTTCGTTAGTATGCGATTTGTTTTTTTTTTTTTATCGTTTTCTACTAAAACGTACAACAATAATTTTTTTCAGTCTAATACATTCCAAAGCACCAATTCGTTAAAGTCTCGCAATCCAATATGGCCGACACGGTCGAGTGTCTAACAGGCCACGGCTTCCTTTTTCTCGCGTTTATTTTCGATGCACGCGCTTACACCTACTTAAAAAGGAAAATAAGAAGTGAAAAAGAAAAAAAAAAAAAAAAAAAAAAAAAAAAAAAAAAAAAAAAAAAAAAAAAAAAAAAAAAAATAGAAAAAATGATAAAAAATTGGATAGCCAAAATCCTACGTATCCATCCTTGCTCTCGACTTAAATTTTACCATCTCACCCCGAATCCTCGGTTTAACAATAATTTCGTTACGTTACGATTAGTATGTATAGTAATTATCGTTACATAGTTGCTAGTAGAAGATACGAGACGCGCTTGAGATTTGCTCTTCGTATGTTTTTTTATCGAACAAGCGCACGCAGCTTTGAACATCATGTGAAGCACGATCGATCGAGTTCGAGTTGATACAGTTATATAGTTGAGAGGACTAAAAATTTTTTTTTTTTTTTTTTCTCTTACGACTAGTAAAACGTAGATTCGAGTCAAGAGACGAATTTACAAGCTAAGAAAAAACGCATGTGCTCGCAGCTGGATTTTGTAAAAGCTAGTATAGTTGTCGTAAAATTTGTAATATAGTTGGTAGTGGCAGCATATACTTGCTTCAAAAGTCGCGAAATCCGTTTCGGTTCTCGACGATGAAATATTTTATACTTTTTCAAGGCTGACGATGATCGATGGTATATAGTCGTTAGTATAGTTCTTAACTATAGTTAATCATCGTCGAATATCGATTACGCGGTTCGAAATCAAACGTTAACCGATCGCAAACGTCTCTCGACGGTAAAAATATCACATACACACGAACAATAACGATTAGTATAGTTGATGAAAATGTTCGAACTACGAGGAAACGACTATACTTGCATCTATATAATGCGATTCGATCTATACAATGAAATTATGACTCGACTACGCAGAGAATTTCCTGTTAAATTATATGCGCTCAACTATACCTTGCACCCGATTTAGAGCACCGTAATTATGGTTAACAGTTAACTATAGCTACGTGTCTTTTCGATAAATCGCTTACTCCAGAAAATTTTCTCTTAAATCGAATTACACGCGCCCAACTATAGTTCGCACTCCTCTTGGGGCCAAGTAACTATAGTTAATAGTTAAATATAGTTGCACGTTTTCCTAAATTTCTTACTCCAGATAGAAAATTTCGCACTAAATTCAATTATGTATGTTTAACCATAATTCACACCCGAGATACAGCTGTCTAACAATAGTTAATAGTTAACTATAGTTACGTATATTCTTAATAAACCACTTATTCCAAAAATTTGTCACTTAAATCGAATCGTATGCGTTCAACTATATTCCACTTTCAATTTAGAGCCCAGTAACTATAATTAATGATTAACTATAATTGTACATTTTCTCAACCATACTTGTTCCATATACGTTACTCCAATCAAAAATGGCTAGCTGCGGCCTAATATTAAACTTGAAACAACTCCGAGTGCTAACTATTGTCGGTTAGAGACCAACTATAAATTATATCGACCGTACTTAATTTTATTTCAATTTCACCAACCGCGTTTTAATAGTTCCATCGCGGAGATATATGTATTTTCATCCGCAAAACTCGAAGGTAAAATTTCAAATCGAGACAACCATATCATCCAACGACAACTATACCTTTTCGCGATCGATCGATCGTACGTGTTTGTTTTCTTTGTATGTGTACGCGTTCTTCCTTTGTGTATGTGTGTATCCGCGTGCATTCTCTGTGATACAAATACAAATGTTAGTGTTAAGTGTTAATAATAATAATAATAATAATAATAATAACAGCGGTAACAGGAGCAATAATAGTAATAAATAGTAGTAATAGTAGTAGTAGTAGTAGTAGTAGTAGTAGTAGTAGTAGTAGTAGTAGCAGTAGTAGTAGTAGTAGTAGTAGTAGTAGTAGTAGCAGTAGCAGTAGTAGTAGTAGTAGTAGTAGTAGTAGTAGTAGTAGTAGTAGTAGTAGTAGTAGTAGTAGTAAGTCGACCGGGTGCACATCCGACGAGGGCAGGTCCTACAGTGACAAACAATGACGGTACTCGTTTTAAAAAAATTTTCCAACAGTTTGTACGATCATCAGTACTATACACAGTTATTTTTTCACCATATCGCGTCATTTTTCTAATCCTGTTCTCAACCATTTTCGACACGTTTTACCATCGCTATGCTGTTCTTCGTATACGCTTAGCAGCGATGTTATTCCATTTTTCTTTTGTTGTTTCTTTATAATAAATTATAATAAATCAATTGTTGAGTGGTTTGTTGACAGCAATGGTTGATAGTCGATACGTGTGATGAACATTTTTGTACGTTTTGGTGTTAGTAGTGGCAGCCCCGAAAATTTTGTTAGTCGTTTATGGTTGCAGTTATAGTCGCTTGTTAGAAATGATAGTGCGTATACTTTGTTATAGTGATCTTATATGAAGTTCTTATACAACAATGACTTATTGCCGTTTTACCGCCACAATTGTTTTCCTTCTCGAATTTCAAGCACGAATTTTACGTCATAAATAAATTCTCTTCAAATAAATGTCAGATCTTTTTTTTAGAAATTAGCCTTCGCTAGTTATTATTATTATTTGTTTTTTTTCTTTTTTTTTTTTTTTGATTGAGCAAATTTCTTAAATTGCGGAAAAGCATGTTTCGTATAATACGAAAAATCCCAGATCTCGATTTGTTAGTAAATAATACGAGGATCAATTTCACAAAGAATTTCTACGCTATGATTTTCGAAATAATACCAGAACCTTTTAGTGAGATTTTCATTTTTCGTGAAATTGGTCCAAAATGGGTTAGTCAAAAATTCCAGAAGGGGTGAAAAACGAAGGCAATAAATTTCGATAAAAATTCTCAGGGCTCCTTACATTTCTCTCTGCCTCTTTCACATTCTCTCGTTTTACAAATAACAATTATGTACAATATAAATCGTATTATTTCACGGATGAGAACAGAAAAAAAAGATGGCGGAGAATATCGTTGCCGTCGACGTTATTATAAAACCCAGAAAAATAATGCATCAAACTACCATAACAAAGTATAATCATTTAACTTTATTTATAATAATCTTCAGCTTATAAGCTTCCTCCGTTTCTTCATTTCTCATCGTTTTTCTACAGCTTCCAATAAATTAGAACGACTCTTTCTCTCTCTCTCTCTCCGTTTCGCGATTAATAACAAGAACCTTCCTCACTGTGGCACTCTTACACTCTCGTTCTCGCTCTCTTACACTCATACTCTCGCTTTCTCTCGCAGGGCCGAACGTTGCCTCCAATAAGAAAATACCGTATCTCAACCGTCTGTCAGCTAATTACGAACATGGACTGCACAGAGTCGTTTCACATCTCACGTACAAGTATCAAGTTACGAATTCATGGTGACTGATTGCCTCCAACTGAACACGTGGTGTTCGTAGTAGAGGTTAGAAGGACACGCCGGGCGCTTTCTTACTAGAACTTCAATTTCTCTGATAAATGAAGTTTATGGTTAGAAAGATAATGGAGATTGTAATTATCCTCCACTGTTCCTCTGTTTTGTTCTTGTAACAAATATGGTCTATGAAACTGTTATTTATATATTTTTCGATTTTTCAGATTTGACAGACTTCATAGATTTATAAATTTCTACACTTTCACAATATAACCTAGATTTAACAATTTTTAGATTCTGCAGATTTTCAGATTGCACATTTTTCACATTGCCTACTTTTCCATTGCACAGATTTTAAGACTTTCTTAAGGGACATTCTCCTTGTTAATATGCACTAACGTTATTACAAAAATCTGTGAAAAATTAAAAGTCAATGCCAACATTACCATACAATAAACCTACCTACCTCTGCCACTTAGCAAAATTGCGTATTTTTTAAAAAGCCAGTGCATAATCACTTTACTAATTACTAATTGCTATACGATAGCAATTATTACCAATTATTTTCCTAATTTGAAAAATTCATTATTCAAATTACAATGATTTCCGATGAATAATCAAATAAAACTCCTGACATAATTTCTCAACTCGTTCCTTCCATCAGTCACCGTGATTACGATCCCAAGAATCAGGAATATTCTACAAACATCTACATATGTGTAGGTACAGGCAAAAGGGACACCTAGGAGGAGAAACGAACAGATCAGGGTGCTCGGTTGGACAAACAGACAGACAAGAGAGATTGCGGCACGATGCGCATACATATGGTACATAATCAGCGTGTGTAATCTTTCTAGTGTAGGGTGTATGTGTATCTCTGTATGTGTGCCGTGTGCGCGCGCATACGTGCTGGTGTGGAGTATAAGTGTGGCTCGACACATTTAAAAGGAGTATTATAGTTTGTCCCTTAAAAAACACAGAAACTCGAGTCTACGCTTGGCAGTATCATGAACAAATCGTTCGCTCGTACATCGTCAGAAAACTCGAGCGAACGCGCTATATAATATATAGATGTATGTAACGTAATATATACATATATATTTTTTGCATTTTTCATTATCTCGTTTTCGTTAATCGCTTATAATATCTCTAGATGTCGCCAAATGACGCGCGTGGTAGTAGTAGTGTGTCTCCCCTTTGTTCTTAATCCTCCAATTTTTCTCCACTCTGTCATGACTACTTTGTTGAATCATTTTGCAGCAGCGTTCGAGAAAAACGACAACTACGACACATTCAGACAATGAGAAATCGACGTCGACGGTTAACGCCCTTGGCAGTGATCGTAGAATTGCATCTAGTTTTTCTTTCGTTCAAAGTGTTCTGTTTGTGTGTGTGTGTGTGTGTGTGTGTGTGTGTGTGTGTGTGTGTGTGTATGCGTGTATGTGCACGGTTGTGTTGCTCTGTATATGTGCGTACCTGTGTGTGTCCTCTCTTCTTCGCTCGTCGCCCCTCCACTCATACTCCCTTGCATTCTGACTCTTTTATTCTATCTTTCTCTCTTTTCATTTCATAGCTCGCACTTACACACGGAGTAACGTGTGACCGGTTTCTGATTCGCCGAAGGATGCGGTTCACCTTGATTCCCGCCCGATCTTTTTACGTCAAACACGTCCGGCTGAGAGAAAACGTCGCCTAAGGCGAGACGCATATCTCAACGCCGCCATCTGACGGTTGCCGCGCGAACTTCACAGTCGCCGTGTCGGGAATCATGGCGAAGATTCTTCGCGCAACGGGGAAGACCCTCGGGGATTCGAGGGTGACTCTAGACGCTACAAACGAAAGAGTGTCGATGACGACCTGCCGTCGACGGTCCGTGACGATTTTTCAGCGCTCCAAGGTACAGGGATCTCCATTCTGAGAATCTAATTTCCGCCATGCCGTTCTCCCATCTAGCAAACTGATCACCACAGATTTCATTTATTGCACGATTTTCGCTTTGGTATTGAACCAGGAGTCCAAAGGGCAATTGTTGCCTCCGATTGGGAATGGTCAAGCTCTGAAATTTTAACGGTATTATCTGTTAGGATACTTTCTTTGCTTTCTCTGTTGAAAGCAATCAAGTTCCATGAAAGAAGAGTCTGAAAAATTCTTGAGATACGGTTGGTAGCTAAGTATGTTCCATTAACCTGTTCATCAAGTCTTTTAAAGCTGGAAGATTAAAGGTATAAATGTAACCCAAACCACGATTCTGAATAAACATACTATTTTTACAAAGATACCGAATTATATTTAAAAAAAAAAAAAAAAATTCAAAGATATAATATATAATAATATAATAATTGAGGACCATACATAGCAAAAAAGAAATCAAAATAGAAGATTAAATAAAGACATTATATCCAAAAAAAAAAATCCTCAATTAACAGGTTAAAAACAAACTATAATGAGCAAGGTTCGATAAATGGCAACGGATATCGCATGATATAACTCTAACAATAGCAGAACCTAAGCCAGCAAAAGCTCATAGCAAGAAACAAGTAACGTAGTCTGGTCAAAGCTTGATCATTCTAACCGAAGTTGATCCCAATTCTCAACTAAACATCAGTCTACATACATACGACACTTACGTATGAGAGAACGACTTCGCAAGTCTTCAGCAATGGCGATTTAACTCAGTGAAACATCTTTGCAGAGTCTCCACTGATAATCAGAAGGGAGCAGATTTTACAAGCTGTCGCAGTACGCTTAAATGTTAACTCTGTAAGGACTCTAGAGTCCAAACGAACGTGTTAATTCATCATCGACCCGTGGATTCTCAAACGCGCTTGTTACCACGAGTCAATGACCGTTAGCTACTATACAGATGTATACAATAGGCAATGTCATCGTACTTCAAGAAAATCCTTCTGTTCCCATCACATTCTCACTTTATAGCAGAAACGGCGATGTCTAAAACCACTTGGTGTTTTTTCGTGATACAACAAATGCGGTGTATAGGTGTGTGCAAATGTGTCTGGTGTTTCTATACAAGGCCCCTCAGCCTCTACTCATTACTGGAGCCACTTGTTCTAAAGATTTCTTCATCCAATTATGCCGATAAACCGTGATCCTTTTGTTCCCAAATTTGGTAACCAATTGGTCATTTTCAGATCCAATGAAATATCCAAATTTGGCTCGCAGCAATGGTCTGAGTCATTGGCCGAGTTCCTAAAGGTGTCATCTCATTGATTTTGAAGAACAATGTGAATTACTTCGATGTAGAAGCAACAATCACATTGGTGGGCGATGGTGACGATGGTTTGGATATCTTTTTTCTCAGCTTCCAGTAGCTCTGTCTCGCACTTAGCCAGCACTAGGTTCTTTCCACGCTGTTCTGCGGTGTGGCAGTGTATGCCTTACGGCATTAATTTGTAGATCTTTCATCGTACACTCGATGGGACGTGTCGATTGTCCCTGTCCGTGTCAGTTCGATCTGAGGCAACAAGGATGTCGTAACCTAATGGACGTGACGATTGGTGGTGATTATTAGGTCACGTAACTAGTCCCGAGTATCGAACATGAAACTCTCCTCGAGCCCCAAATCGAACAGATCGGAGAAAAACGATATTACCTCGATATAGTAACGTGCCACTTGTATTTTTCGCATCGTTCAACATATAATTGTATAATAGTAAAACACTGTGTCTCTAAGATGTTTCTATTTTTGCTCTAGACGATGTACTAGTAAGTCTTCCTCGTGCCATTCTATACATATCCAGTCTCATTTTTCTCGTCATCCTTTTATCCAGATATTCGTCGCCAAACGTAAATCGCCTGTCAAGTTCGATCACCTGTTCTTCTTTTCTTCTAGACTCGACAAAATTTTGCACGCACGTTATTTATCTTTTTTTTTTCGCTTTTTTTTTTCTTTTTGGTTTGCTCATTTAACTTACTACGAAATTACAACTGCGTACGATCAGTTAATAGCATAGAGTTACAGTGTTACAACATTGAGAATCTTAGTGTACAGTGTGGCTCACATTGGTGTCTGTGTGCATGCGCTGTGTCTTTTCAAATTTACCGATTCTCCTGTGAAACCAAGTGCGTGCGCGCGTGTACGTGGTGTGTACGTGTGTCTGTCACTCTCGGTTCGAGTATGAGCCAGCTGAATGTCCTCTGATAGGGATTATTCTCAGTGCTACTTCATTCAGCCTCCTTCAGCAATCAAAGTGTGTTTTTATGCTAGCATTGTATGTCCCAGGGTCTGGCTAGGCTGTTGTAGACCCAACATGTCGAAGCGTATCGTCACCCCCTTAAACCAAATTCCGTCTCCAGCTGATCTGGCGCGACCCTGTTTCATGTTTCTCCTTCAGAAAGATCCTTTTTTCCAGTTTCTGTCAGTTTCTCGCGAAATCAGCTCTCACCCTTTTCTCTTCAATGTTTTTGTTCATTTACTCCCTCACTCTTACATGCTGATCTTTCTCTCTGGACCCTTTCTCTCCGTCTAAACGCAATTTAATTATCCCACCTCAGTCACTCCCTCTCTTTCGCTCTTGACTCTCTCACTCTAACTTTCTCTCCCACGTTTGCACAAGATTTACTTAATATTTTGCTTGATTTTGTTGATTTTTTCATCTTTTTTTTTATTAAAAAATTAAAACGGACGGTTAAATTTCATATTTTCGTTTTGTCGGTGAGCCGATGTCCGCTGCTGAAGGCACAAGGCTTTGCACTTGAACTCGGTCACCTAGCCTAGCTTCACTGACTTACTACGACCTACTACCAACTAGCCTCGCTTACTTTTACTTTACTTAACGTCCTACATTGCTACTACGCATTTTTTAATTCTCTCTCCCTTCCTTTCCTTCCCCTTTCCCTTGCCAGTTCACGAAAAAGAAAACCCGGACGCGCGCAAATGCCAAGCCTCGTCTTCTGAATATATACCTATTCGTCGCGGAAAAAATTGTTTCCACCATCATCACTCAACGATCAACTTTTCAACCACCACTCTCTCTCTCTTCGAACTTCTCTTTCCACGTATAAACAATGTACATGCTAGCAATATATTATTATGCTATGTGTTGTGATATAGACTCTATGGTATCATTATGTATAATCGTATGGTTTGTTATTATTTTTCATCATCATCATCATCATTATTTTTGTTTCTTCGTTACATCGCACTCGATTCGTGTGTCGGCCGGGCCAGGTCGCTGCTCAACAGCCGGCCGGGGCCTACCTCGTCTCTCTCTACCCTTATTTGCTCGCACGAAAATACAAGGAGTGCGATTGTATTCTATCATCAATCGTTTATCATCGTGATTATCTCGTAGTGATCAGTCACATTCTCAGCCGAAAATTGCACACGCATACAATTAACACACACTCTCTCTCACATTCTTGTCTCTTAACTCCTCTGGTTACACTCGTACTCGCTTGGTTGCTCTTACAACGCGCCCGCTTCTTTACCTTATTACAATTACACATTATACATTTACATATCGATTCCGGGGGTAGCCAGGTAGAGGATATAGTAATAACATAACTGTAGGTAGCTCCTTATTACAGTCTCTGTACTGTCTCTACATATCACAGCCTGGGTGCCTCGCCACTGCCTTCTTCTTCCTGACTTTTTGTATTATGTATCATCCTCCGCATCTAGCTCCAACTAGCACTGCCGAAATTAGCTCTCCTGCAGCCCTCACGAGGCCGGTGCAGAGCGTAGAGAAGGTGAGAAGCGAATTCTGAACGATCCGGTGCTACTCAAAGACGCCGGCGGTCTATTACTCAGGCAGTGGCACGGTGGTGCACTAGTACAGGAGGTTCTCCACGTCCACGTTCCACGTCTGTCGATGATGCTGTGCTCTGTCAGCTTCATCACTCCGGACGCTGCGCGGACTCGCGATGAAACAACAACGGTGTTAGCCGACGGGGATCGGCTACGGGGGAACTAGGGTGTCACGTCCCAGATCTCAGCGAGGAAAACTGGCAGCTTTTTGTTCTTGAACTTCAAACTGAAGCACATCTCGCTGTTCTGGTTGCCGAGGGTCCGCAGTTCGGTCAACACCGACAGAAGCTTCGCGAAGATCGTGCCGGACTTCGGCCTGCGTCTGTTGTCGACGTAAGCCTTCAACGCCTCCAAGTAGATCTCTTGGATCTTCTCGACTTTCCAGCCTTCCAGCAGGTTCGGTCTCTCTGTAAGAAAATAGGGGGATTCTTTTCTTTGTAGGTTGGGCCCATATTCGTGAACGTTGATGAGGCTGATGTTAGGTTAGTTGTGTTTGCGTGAGTATTAGTCCGAAGGTGTCCCTAATGATCCTGTGTATTGTATAAATAATTGACTGAATTCTTCGTGAATTGATGATGTTTGATGATGTTTGATCGAAGTGACGAGAAATTTGTCCAGATCCAAGATTCGGGTGGTCAAAAATTGATTGTATACGTACCTGAGAATATGACAATGGCAGTCAACAACGCGTATTCGGCATTATTCACTTTCATGGCGTACATCTGCCGGCAGAAGTGTAACAAATCCTCAATCGTCTCGCCCATGCCTGCCACGTTGTAACTGTCCCTGGTATAAGGCTGGTTGTTGGCGAATATTATGCTGTCCGTCTGCACGTCGTACTTCCTCGCCATTCGAAGCATCATCACCTCGCTGGAACAGGCCTTCAGCAGGGCCATCTGATCCTCTCGCATCAACTCGTCGAAGCCAGGTAGCCTCTTCGAGAACTCAACGATCAACTGTACCGTCAGGATCGTGATCTCGGTGATGTGCCTGAATTTATAGTCACTGATGTCTTCTCCTTCTGAGGGCTGATTCTGGAACAAAACAGATATAATTATAGTGTTAAGTTCATCGTCCTCTTTTTTTTTTTTTTTTTTTTTCGAGTTTCTTTGAGGATCTTTCTTTTCACAGATTTAAGGATCTAAAGACTATATTAGAGACTACCGAATGATAACTTTCATTTAATTTCTTATCCTTAATTCTCCATCAGCAACTTTCCAGTACTATAACAGTTTACACTTAACAAGTTACTTTTTCATCTAATCAGATGTGATTTGCAGTATTTTCACCGTGTCTACTTACAGTGATCCTCTTGAGATCCTCTTCACTGGGTTGTTCGTACTCGTTCTGGAAATACACGAGCCTGTGTATCAGCTCCTCTTGTTCCGGGCTGATCGGCTTCACGTAGCCATAGGGGCTGACCGGCGTTAGAATGCCGCTGCTACCAGACGTGGACAACGACTCTGCTTCTGCTGGTTCAATCTTCACTCCCATCTGATCGCTGCGTATCCCACTGCCTGGGGAACCGTTCATCGTTGTACTGTTCGGCTTGTCCTTCTCCTGGAACAAAACGTCCCATTCCTGATTGATCCTGAACTGCACAGATATCTCTCTATTAAAGTGTTGAATATGAAGTGGTCTATTTTGAAAACGTGTAGAAACGTGGACCCTTTCATCCTTAATGACTTAATATCGTTTGACGATGAACTGTCAACAGCTTACCTTCTGTGCTTTCTTTTCCTTGCGCTTGACAGCACACTGGTATTCAGGCACGACACACTCAGGCCTCATACCCACTGTCAGACACTTCTTCAGTCTGCATTCCTGACATTTGCGCCGCATGTACATATCGATCTCGCAATTGTTCCCGTATTTACACTGGTATACCGCGTTCTTGGTGATGCTACGCCGGAAGAAGCCCTTACAGCCCTCGCAGGTCAGTGCGTTGTAGTGATAACCGGAGGCACGGTCACCACAGACCAGGCACAGTTCCTCCTGCTGCCTCGGGGTCGGTCCTTTCTTCTTCCTGGCGTCACAGCCGTCGCTGCCGCCACCTCCACCGCCCCCTCCGCCTCCTCCACCTCCGCCACCACTGCTTCCATAACCGTTCAAAGAGCCAGGCTGCGACAGCTCGTCCCTACCTGTAAACAGATATTGCAAACTAGATTAGAAATTGTTCCTTGCTAGAATTTGGAGCTATGATTGAAGAATAATTTGAATAACCAAAGATTGTTATGAAAATGCTGGTTCTCATTAAGAAATTACGAGTTTCTCATTAGGATTTGAGTTGCCATGTAGGTTGTTGTAAAAATACTGGTTCTTTTTTATATCAGTTGAGTAAGAGTTTATTTGGTCATGCGTTACACATTGGTCGTTAATACCCAAAAATATTGGCTACTAGGGGTAATATGATGCCCCTGTTGTCCTAAATTCCATGAGTAATCCGATCTCCTCTGCGTTCCATAAATAGGTGAGTCTCCAAGTAGTTCCCATGAACGCCTTAGATATTCAATTTCTAATTGCTTGGCAACATTCTGATTAATCTTCATTCGCTAATCGGAAATCATAAAAATCTAGAAGAATCTTAGAAGAATGAAGTTTCTCAAATAAAAACAGATTCTTGGAAAAATATTATCCTCTTCGTAAACTAGGGAACGTAACAGTGTGTTCGTAAAAAATACTATGAAACATGAAAACCTGTATTCTCAAAATATTACTTCATCCTAACCTTACACGATCCTAACCTAAAAAGTCTCATTTACCGATCGAAGATTTGCAATGGGCCTAGACTAAGACTCGAACGAATCAAAGATTGAAGTTTCTCGATTTAAACAAACTCGATGGAAACTTTTGTGACGAGGCGATTTGATTCATCGACGACGAGTTCCTCGCGAGGTTTCCGGTGATTACTTGGCGCGTTACGCCGCGGCTGGTGCACGCGCGTAGCGCCCGTGACTCGTTCGGCCGCGAGCAAGCGGGTTCCAGTAACCTACGTGGCGACATCGCCTCTATTACCTCCTTTATCCGTGAAACTTGTCGAATGGAACGCCGCGCGGTAGAAGTCACGGTCGGTGAAAGTACGCGGTGCGCTCTGCACGCACGCGCCTTCCTCTAGCGAGGCGGAATCGAGCGCCGCGTGGCTTTTGCCACAACGGGAACTCGATTTACGGTGCCACTAATAGAACAAGTATAATAGTACCATGATAATTATTCTTCGAGACGTAGAATGTACAATTGTTGTTGAATAATTTGCTACCATGACCAAAATTAGATTCTGATCAATACCATCATAAGTTGTAGCGTAAGTTGGAAGTATGCATTATTCGGAGAGCAGAGTATTTAATTTTCTATTCATGCTATGGATAATTTTGGTGGAAGTAATTTAATTCTGCTTAAAATACCGCTTCTAATGAATTATTGTGTCGAATAGCGCGACCGAATCGAAGAGGTTATTTCATAGAAGCAGTCAGAAATAGTTCGAGTCACTAGACCACGTTTTATTCCTTTTTGTGGTTATCCACAGTGGTCACAATTTTTTATCTATTTCTTGTCTAACATTTCTAAGTCTGTGCGTTTTAAAACACATGAAAACGGGCCGAAGAATTTACAGGGATTCTATAAAGAATTTAAAATACAAAATTATTAATTATTATGTAATATAATTATTACAAAGTAACATGACGTTGTAATCTCAGATTAAATATCCAGACTCAATGATATATTGAAAATTAAATATGGAATATTATAACGAACCATCGAAGCTGCATTTTTTCTTCCTGAGCCTCTCTTTTTAAAGTAACCGAGTTGTTCATCGATCGAGAGACCGAGAAAGGAAATGTCGCTTCGATTTTCTCCTGTTGCGAAAAGCGAACGTGTTCTCTCTCCTTCTTACTGATTCTGCAACGAGAAGCTTGGAGACGGGTTCCTCGGATCACCCGGAAGTACTGATCAGTGTGAAAACATCCGCCTGGAACACTGAGACACTGACCGGGCTAGGTGGTCACTCGGTTATTACCCCTTCTTCATCGTCCTCTCATCTCAAGTCGCAATCTTTTCGCTGCCGATATCTTCATTTCTCCTCTTCTTTTCATCTTTTTGCTTTCTTCCAGACTTTCTTTCTCTTCTCATAAATTTCTTGCCTTTCACACGAGTTTTTGCCTTTGGGAAACATTTTCTGACACTTTTCCGCGCGATACAATATTCTGGTTCGTTAATTCTTAATATCTAAGCGGGCTGTGCTTCAAAGTTTCGTATCTTTCGAAAAAGTTACTAAATCAGGCGGTATTAAGGATACTTTAGATTTGAATTTTTTTTAGCAATTTCCTGTAAGGTATGACATTTCGATTCGTACATTCTGGAAATTTGACTAGGGTGCTTGAAGGTTTCGTATCTTTCGAAACAAAGTTACTAGATCTTCCCCACGCGTCAGCTAGACTTTCCAGATATTGGATAATATTAAAAACTCCTAGCTTATAATATCTATAGGATAACGTTAGTTCCCTTTCGTTTTACACTAGGAATATACCGTTGCAACATTTTAATTAGTATGTTTGAATGAGGGAACTGTCGTTAATCAAATCAAAAACGTTCATCTGAAAATGTCTAGTTTATCATGAAGTTGGCACGGTTCTTACGGTTTGTAAAACGTCTGAAAAATGATTCGCTGGTAATAAATCGGTGAAACTTGGCGAGAGAAGTTCGAGGCAATCCTCTAGGAACTAGATCCAGAGATCTGGACGCACGGGAGAAACTGCAGGCTAACAAATTACCGGTATGACCTGACACTGGCACAAAACTGATACCAACGTCTGGTTTGTGTACATATTAGCAAGTAGCACATAACGATTCTATGTAGAGCGAGCAGGCTTCTCGTTTCAGTGCCCCAAACAGGTTTCCTCGCTACTTAACACTGGTTCGCTCTTGCTGGTATTCTTGATAGTTTCTTCCTCCACGGTGTTGTCAAAATATAATTCAACGTTGGTTCAATTTAATCGACACTTATACCAGGATTCAGTGGAAAATGAAAATATCCCTAGATCTTCGAACGATACCTCGCAGACTAAATTTCATTCGATATTCGTCTATGAATTGGTTAAGAATGGAGTAATTAACATATTTAAGAATCACTGGAGAAGATCTGATTGCTAAATTTGTTAGATCTAGATACGAGCTACCGAGGTAGAAGTTATTTTACTCGTAATAAGTTCATCTTATGAACTATATCTTTATATCACTGTTACAGATCTAGTAAAAAATAATGGAGTTATAAAACTAAAAATCTACTATTTTTGTAGTCAAAACGTAGCAATTAATCTCCTAATAACAAGATTTCTTTTAAAATTACGCTTCCTAACCTTAAACCTTAGACTATTCATTAAAAACTGATTTACTTTTTAGGTTAGAATCACTTCGAAAGATCAGTTACCAAATAATAAAACACTAGAACTTGAAATATTTATAGTACGCGAAAAAATATGCGAGAATCTTTATAGCAAAGCAGCTTTCTTGCTGCTGACCTTGACACTGACTTCTTTCCACCAAGCCTGTATATTTATAGAGTGCAAGATGGGGAATTTAGAGACCGAGGAAGAGTCTGGAATTTCTCAGTGTGACTAAACAGTTTGAGAGTTCGTATGGCAATGACTTTTTGGTCGTTTCCTGAATATAAAACAAAACGTCGATCCCTATTTAAAATTCCCTATACCTCCTATATTTCTTACGTTTCCCCTTGGAATTTCGATAAATTCGAAGATTTGTATGAAGTGGTTTGAAACTCGTTTAGAATTTGAATGATGAACAAAATTTGATGAAACTCGGCGTTCGTTTATTTGGTAATACCAAACGTTCTAGATTCCTTCCTGGAATTCCTAAACAGAGTTTCGAAGACCCTGAAGCTCCGACGTGCCACAGCGACTTCATCATACGTGCAGTGGCACAGTGAACTCATCTAGAAGTTTATTTCAAACTTGTAACGCGAAATTGCTTTTCGAAATTCTTCGTTTGCCGGACGAAAATTCTGTAGTGTTTGCTATATGAAATTCCCTAGAATCTCGGTAATAACTGGTATTATAGTCTATTCGATATTACGTTTATTATTAAAATTCTAATTTTTATTTATTACGGCGAATATTTTGTTAAATATTTCTCTAGAGAAGTTGTCGAGCGGTCGAGAAGTTTGAAACGATAAATATAGATAACTAGGATTAATCTGAAATATTTTCCAAAAGTAATTTTTTAGTAACTAAGAAGTTTAAAAGTTTGCAACTATGGAGAAACTTAATCATGATTAAATCACTTTCTACTGCAGGATGCTTATAAAGTATAAAATGTAGTGGAAACTGTACAGTTTACGATGAAGTAGATTTCATAAGCTACAGTATCTACCAGACTGAATACAGTTAACATTGAACGTTCACGTTAGAGCGCAAATGTACCATAGAAATTGCCATCGACCTATCTATTACACAATCTTAAAAGAAGAAATTTCCAGAAAGATTAGCACCAAGCTTTTCATTATCTTAAAAACTGTTAATCCCGCAAACATCGTGATCAAGGAACCCTAATTATAGTCATCGCCAATTTGCCCATTATCTGGCCAGAACAAATCTGTCCAAAAAGGAGGAAAGAAAACATAAATCAAGAACAACTCTACCCAGAGGACATAAATTAACAACTAATCTGCCCGCAGCTACCTAAAAATCCAATGCCCAAAAACCACATAAAAATCCAGATATAGGCAAACCTAATAAACGACAGGAAACCCGACCGTAACTTACAGCAGAATCTAGGGGACATCAAGCTGAAGTTACTCGCACAAAGGATAAATTTGCCCAGAAATATTTAAAACGTTAATCTTCAAAGACTTTCCTACGCGTCGAACAGAGACAAATGCAGTAAATGCCCAAGAAAGTTCAATCGTAGTGGGTTTCTTCAGAATTCAGAGGACGTCGGCTCAATATTACCTAAATAGAAACCAAATCTGTCCCGAAATATCTAAAAATTCAATCTCTTCTATATAGCAAACACAAACAGACACAGAGTAAAGGACAGATAAAATCCAAGTGGAGTCGGTTTCCTCCTTGGGGGAGGCGGGGGGAGGCGGGGGGAGGGGCTGAACGAGCGCGCACAGATAGCATACAAGGTGGCTCTCCTGCTATAAGAAACAGATCTGCCGAGAAATACGTAAAAAGCCAGTGTCCAAATACCATCTAAAACGTTAGACAAATGGGCAAACACGGTAGATGACCAAGGAAACCCGATCGTAGTCGGTTTCTCCAGAATCTAGGGGACACAGAGCAAGTGTACTCGGTTCGACATAGCCGCTATACGACGTGGCTTGCCTCCTATACTCTACGCAGCAAGGTTTCCGTGCTGGTTAGTAGCTCTCTCACGGCGGAGCAGTGAGCGGCCTTGACTCTGGCTGGATGCCTGGCTGTGTAACCGCGCAGGTACCTCTTTTACACGCGCGCACGTTCCTCTGCACGCGTCCTTCTCGATCCTGCTAGCTTGCCTAACAGACAACGAGCGTTCGCCTCTCTCTTTCTCTCACGCAGCCAGCTTCCTCTCTTTCCTCTCCTCTGCCCACCCCTCTTCCTCCTTCTCTTCTTCGTCAACTCCTCCTTCCTCTTTCCCTCTCGTCTCTCCTTTCGCCTGCTCGCGTCTCAACCGATCCGCGCTGTCGCTCTTGCCAACAGAGGAAAGCTAAAACGGGCCAGTGAGCACTGCTTGTTGCAGCTGAGCCTCGCTTCCTCCCAGCCATCCACGAGGAAAGGAGAACGACGAGACCGTGCTGGGATTGAGTTCCTTCTCGTTCACTGACAGCCCAGAACACGCCGATTCATTGCGGTTTTTGGCCGTTTCCGATTCACACCGAGCTTCTACGAGGGGCTTTGGCCAGATTAGACGAACGAATTGCGTTGACGGCATTGTTGTTTGGCTTTATGAATTTTCAGGGCTTACACGGCGCGGAAACGAGTAAAGAGAAGAGGGATTTCTTTATTTGGTAAAAGGGAGGATTTTCGAAGAGAATTTTTTGTTTGTTAGAGTTATCTTCTCTTTATTAGAATTTGTAGGGCTTATGCTAGGATAAATGTGAAGGCAGGTAAAAGGTAAAATTCCGAAACTGTCTTTTACGTGATTTGACAAAGTTTCATTCTCCACAAATTAATCTGAAAGCGCAAAATAGTAGAGTAGAGAACAGCATACGCAGACCTTGTAACTCTAGAAGCATTAAGTCGCAGTCTGGCGATTAATCATCGCTAATTTTCATCGATTAGAATCGTAAACTTTTTTACAAAAAAAAGTTCGCAAGGCGAAGAAGCTAATTAGGATAACTGTTTCGTAAATTAACTTCTTTTCCCAGTTGTGAGTTGGTGGTGAGCGTTTATGAAGAGACTTTTACGTAATATTTCTCTTTCGTTATAATTTTTAGTCGTTCCCCTTATTCTTGCGTTTGTTATGTAGAACCGATACTAGGTTAGATTAGGTTAGGTTCCTTCATTCTGTGCAACACAGAAATATGAGAGACGTATAGAAAGATCGAATACGAAGTGACTACGACGCTAGGACAAGATGGACGACTAGCGGCACATCGCTCTGACGCCGCTAACTATCATTCAGGTCTCTGCGAAATCCGGCCGTAGCACGCGAACACAAAACGCGTCTCTCTCTCCTCCTCGGCTTCTCTTTCATTCCCGTCACATTTCACGGGTACTGCGTTTCTTTTCCACGTTAAAATTCATCGCGCGCACCAGGGGGAGGCGACTTCAGCGTCCTAGCGACTTTTATGGCTAATAATATCAGACGAATTATGAAATTTGCGTGTTATGCCATTATTAGATGATGTTTCCTCAGAATATATACTCCACATTCGAATTAGTTCTTTTGTCAGCCTTCACATTTCTGTCGAGATGAAACAATATTCCTTCATTCCCATTTTTACATGTTACCTCTGTTTTTGTGTTTCTTGTGCATGTAGAATTAGTATTAGGTTAAATTTGCTTTGGGTTATGTTATTGAGAATATGATAGGTTTGAATTTATATGTATCTTTCGTGAGCATTCATTTTTATATAATTTTTCTCTTTACTGCGGTTCCTAGATGTCTTTTATCTTCACGTTTGTTATGAATGTGGAATTAATATTAGGTTAGCTCAGGTTAGGTTAGATTCGAATTTATATGTATCTTTCGCGAACATTCATTTTTATATAATTTTTCTCTTTACTGCGGTTCCTAGATGTCTTTTATCTTCACGTTTGTTATGAATGTGGAATTAATATTAGGTTAGCTTNAGGTTAGGTTAGGTTAGATTCGAATTTATATGTATCTTTCGCGAACATTCATTTTTTATATAATTTTTCTCTTTACTGCGGTTCCTAGATGTCTTTTATCTTCACGTTTGTTATGAATGTGGAATTAATATTAGGTTAGCTCAGGTTAGGTTAGGTTAGATTCGAATTTATATGTATCTTTCGCGAACATTCATTTTTATATAATTTTTCTCTTTACTGCGGTTCCTAGATGTCTTTTATTTTCACGTTTGTTATGAATGTGGAATTAATATTAGGTTAGCTCAGGTCAGGTTAAGTTAGATTCGAATTTATATGTATCTTTCGCGAACATTCATTTTTTATATAATTTTTCTCTTTACTGCGGTTCCTAGATGTCTTTTATCTTCACGTTTGTTATGAATGTGGAATTAATATTAGGTTAGCTCAAGTTAGGTTAGGTTAGATTCGAATTTATATGTATCTTTCGCGAACATTCAATTTTATATAATTTTTCTCTTTACTGCGGTTCCTAGATGTCTTTTATTTTCACGTTTGTTATGAATGTGGAATTAATATTAGGTTAGCTGAGGTTAGGTTAGGTTAGATTCGTTTAAATTAAAATATGGCGTAGACTATAGATATGTCTCACTTCCCATCTTCTTAAAATTTTAAATTTGGCAAATGAATCAATAAATGTATAAGTTATTAAAAAAAATATCGTCTGGAAAGGGTTAGAAATGGTGGTTTGAGCCACTCCTAACCTGACACGTTGCAAAATCAGCAGAAGCGGGAGTGCATGCGGCCTTGCCCTACCCTCGGGTCCCTTTAAATGGCGGCACCCATCTCTGTTTCCATTCTGCATGACATATACACGCGCATGTAACTAATAGATGTCATATCCGGTCACGGTATACGATCTGATAAGATCTGGGAACAAAAGGAAAAGACAAGACCAACACGCGACGACCATCCTCGTAATCCCAAGATAAACATGGGTGCAGTTGCATGGAAAAAATATTCCATTCCTCTCTGTATTACGATCATAATCATATCTTTCTCTGTTAGTTATATATAGGGCCATTCAGAAAAAGCCATTTAGCAACTTAAACATTGTGAAATAAAGAATAACGAGGATATCTATGTATTTATGTGAAATTTCGTAATTCTTCGTAGAAATTTTATAGATCTACCGATCATGCATTTTTGGGAATACGAATAATTTTTGGAAAATCATGAAATGGTAAAAGTAAGCATTATTTTTTGAAATTCTTCTCGATCTGCCATTTTTATATTCATATTACGAATGCATAGATGTCAAGCGTTTATTTCTGAAGGATTAAACGTTAATCGCGTAGCTAGTTGACAAAATTACAAAATTAACAAACGACGAAGTCGACTAACTTAGCTTCAGCGCTGTGTAATTTTGTGTAATGACGATTTTCCTCAAATTTACCAAAAATCCCATCAATCTTAATTTGGTCTAAAATTGAAGGTAAATTTAGGACGCTTAGGTTAGGATGTATTGTGCAGAGTCTATTGTTTTGCCTGTGTAGGTTGGAAAAAGTCGAGATGGAAGACCAGAGAGACAACAGGGGAGGGCAGAAAGCGCGCACAGGAAATCCATGAATCACCGACGACGAATTTATTTTCGTTGGAATGATCCTACGCAACCGTGGACGACTTCGAAGGCCTCGAAAACTCATTTCGTATTCCCGGTGGGCCGCTCAGCATGTTGAAACTTCAGCCACAGGACTTTAATCCGCTTCGTCTTCCCAGATTCCGTCGAAAATACTCGTTCCACCAACTTTGGTTTCCGCTTTCGAAATTTCGTTTATTTTCCACGCTAATTCAACGATATCCTGAGATCATCCTCTCAACACTCGCTTAATTAGGTTTTCAAGCAAAAACAACGCCCCCTTTTGTTCATAAAGATATGTACAAAATTAAATTTTGTAGGTTAGGTAAAAAAAGTCATTCTATAGCGTTCCTATGCGACGTAATTCTTTGCACAAAATTGAATCAAAAACGTGGAACGAGTTTTCTTTGTACGAGACGCCGCGCCGTTATGGGCGAAGTCGACTTTAAAGTTTCTGGGCTACGTCGCTGAGCGCCAAGCGCAACGATTTTCAAAATCGATTTTCTTGAAAAGGAAACGCGCTAGGAAAGTATTATCCTACGTTCCCGTTCTAATTTTTCACCTTCAATTTGTTTCATTCCAATCCATTGCCTGCACGAAAGTAACACGTAGTTTAATGTAAAAATGAATCGGACCAACTCGAAGCTACTAGTAAGAAATCATAACAACTAATCGTCCCTCAATAAAAATGTCCATTTGACTCTCACCGGGAGAATCGACAAAAACGATCGTTTTCCCAGCAGCGATCGTCGACTACCATGCAAGTTAATGGAACGAGATGATTTCCAACGTTTCCATTGCAACCACCGGTCCAGCTGAGCGTGACATTGGCCGCTAGCACCGGATAGGATTTATCCTTGAACCGGAGTAGCCACTCTGACTACTGGTCTCCACTGGCTCAGGCAAGAAACTCGAGGAAGGCTGAATGACATAACAGCGTTTCAAGAAATATCATCCAGATTATCTTTAGAGAGGCTACTGAACGATGAAAATTCATAAGTTTTGTAAAAAAATGTCCTAATAGCGAGTCAGTAACTTTAAATCTCTGTTTCCAAAAATGTAGATATCAGATTCCATTTCTTCTGTGAATTGAGAATTTATAGAAATAAAAATTAATGAAATTTTCCATACCGAGGGTCGTGTCGGTATCGAGAAGTCCTTAAAAAGATCACTAAGAAATTACCAACTAAAGAGTCTTTAAAGAAGAAAAACTGTCACATTAAAATCTAACCTACAATCTCTTCTGGATACATCGCACGATCATCGTGAATAAAAGGACTCGGACATGACTGAAAATGTAAATTAAATGTAAAAATTCTCAACAAACCGGTAACACTATGCCCAGATGGACCTATGTTACGAACCATCAGTGTCAACTTGAAAAATTTACGGTTGGAAGGTTTTCATGTCAGTCACGCGTCTTTATTTTTGTTATCACGTTCGCCAAGGACAAAATGGCGGCTAACGGAGTTACGCTAGTTCTTTTGCAATACACTATCGAAGAGTTATTGAATCAAGACTGTTAGGCAGGCTTTACGATCCATTCTGATTTACAGGTTGGATCGTGGGCACTCTGTTACGCGAAAGTCGCCACGCGGACGTACCGGATACGGTACTTTTACCGGAGGGAATACCATCTTCGTGCCAGCGCAGAGAAAACGCGCATACCGTCCACCGCGTCAGGGTTTCCCAACCTCGAATCTCCTAGGACATTTATTCTCTCTTTTTTCAAACTCGTTTCAGATCCAATCAGAAACTTTTCTAGTCTTGTTGAAATGTAGTTGTATATGCTGATCGTGCAATGCATTCAGAGGAGACTTTAGGTTAGGTTCGTTACTTAACCTAACAATTTTTAAAGTTTCAAAAGCCAATACTCATTATACTACAATAATAATATCCCTTGTATTGTGTAAAGTATGGAACACTAAATGAAACCAGATTATGAAACTGTAAGATTAATTATACTAATGCAAACTGTTCAATTATGACTCAAGGATACCAATTCCGGGCTAAATCGGAAATAAATAATTTTCAAGCTAAAAAATCCCTTGACTGTCGATATATCGTATGGATATACGGATAGAATAGTCAGAACACAAGACTAGGGATCCCTAGAAATTTCTAGTTACAAACTTATATAACATCATTCATCATCTATTCACTTTAGAAAATGTTAATGTTCTTTTCGTTTTTAAACTTTCACACTTTGCGCTTCTGGTTCTGGATCCGTTCGATTTGTCACCGCTCGTACTAGTGACAAAATGTGACCACCAAGTGTCATTGTGTCCCAAATCAAGCAGAACAGTAACACGACATCGATTCTCGAGTTGAATAAACTACACGACATGTAGTACCACGTCGTTAGCCGTGAAAGTAATAAATGTGACAAGGAACGTGCGATTAATCACTCTCGCGTCTTGCACTTGCGAAATGTCTATTAGTAACTGGATCTGGTAAGTTGGTTTGGTGCCAATGTGACTCATTTCCAGGTGAAACTGAAATTTTTTCCCTAGCGCGGTCTCACCAATCAGAGATCATTACGACGACACAAAAACCAACGCAACGTTTGATCTCTATCGATATTTTTGATCCAATGACTAACATCGAGCGTTTTTAATCGCAGTGGAAATAGACACTAATGTCTACACACGAGCACAGGAAGCAATCACTCGACAAGTTAAAAACGAAGATCATTTATATCTTAGTAGAATAATTAACAAATAAAATCTATATTGTTCTGTAAAACTGTCTGTAAAAGATGATTAAACTTACATCAATTTTTCTGTGTATATGTTACAGGTAAAGAAACATATAAATACATTTTTCAACATTCGAATAATAATAACTAGAAAATTAGGGATTTTAATTTCGGTTCAGTTTAAACTTTAAGGCATCAATTTGCAAAAGGAAGTCTAGCGATATAATTATCTCAAATACGGCAGCAACCAAAAAATTATAACGGGTGACTATTGTATTATTAATAAGTAGAAAATAAATTGAATTGGTATAAACGCGATGGTTTGAATTGGGCATACAGAATAATTTCAATTGCAAAAAGATACATAGAAAACACATGTCTACTGTTTTTTGAAACAATGTCTGCCGAAGGAAACAATATACAGATCCAATTGACGCAGAATGGTATTCGAGAGATGCAGCGAGAACGTTCTGAATATAGACCGGTATATTTTAACCCTAGCTACTCTAATTACTATCTGCTTGATGGCCAGCCAATTCCAACTTATTTTCACCGTCATTTTGTTGCAAGTATCTTTAACGTCATTTTTCTCCTCCTAACCTCAAGTCGTCTACTGTTCCACTTGATGTATCGGATTAATCAAATCCCCTTTCCAACTATCAATCTAACCTTTAACGACTATAATTCTCCTTTATAGTCACCTAGAAGCCATTAATTTTAAACCACTATGTACATCTCTTCTTTGTTGCTTCAGGGAAGGGCAGGCTACATCATTATCACGAGCATCAAATATTTTATTTTATAGTGAAAATAACGAAATTGTTCGTATAGGCTTGCGAATTAATAGTACGCCACAGAAACAGCATTTTTAAGAAAATTTCTGTCATGGTAACCTTCATTTAAAATTTGTCCATTCGCGAGAACGAAAACGATGAATGACGATAAATGGTTGGTTTGTGTAACATAATGATTCGAGTCATCTAATAGTCACCTAAAAGTAGCCAACAATCAGCCCCAATATACCCTTATTAATATTCAATTTCTTCAATTCAAGACAATAAATGACTCATTTAAGAAACGGTATAATTCCCTAGACGATACTTTCGGAGATATTCAAAGTTCCATCCAACACAATAGAGGCTACTACGCATACTGTTCCTCGGAACAGATGAATAAACATACAAGTGTCATTTGTAAGCCCAGAATTGTTGCCTGATATTTTTTATAATATGTACAAAGGTCTCCAGAGACTTGTAGAGCGCTCGTTCAAAGTTGAGAACCACTGCTCCACGAGTTTCTGATATCGTTTCCCGTGTACGTGGCTCGTTACCATTCCACGCACAACTCACCAACACAAAGAAAAGCAAGCTCTCATACGATACACCACTTGATGACCACTGACGACCCACTTCTCCTGTCTGGTCGGTCGTTTTGTTGCTCGACGCTTAATCCTAAGTAGTTTTCCCGCATCGAGGAAAAGTTGCCACGGATTCAACCGCCCGACTATCGAGAGAACGTTTCCGTCGTGCGAGCTGCAGCTTTAAAGCGAGCGCAGCGAGCGGAAATGTTGGGATCCGACTTCGGACGATGAAGATTTTAGCGTCTCTGGTTGGTTTAATGAAGATTGGAAGCATTTTAAGCTTCGTTTTAGCCAGACTCCTTTTACTTTAGCGAGGCATCTTTAGCGAGTTGGCTGAAGATTTCGAGCACGCGAAAGTAGCTTTTGGCTCGATTCTGCTTGCGATTACTTTATGTTTTAAAGATCAAGTTAGGATTAAGACTCTGACGACCAACATTTCAGTGTCTCTGGTCGGCTAAATGAAGATTTTAAGCACTTTAAAGTAGTTCTTTTTTCCTCTTACAGGTGTGCCAATTGCTTCTAACATAAACCAAATTCATCAACATAATCTTAGCTAGACTATAATTGAACGATAACAAGCATCGATATTCCTAACAAAAAAATCATTTTAAAAGTCGAAGAAAAATGACAAGTTGATCTAAAGACGCCTAACAAAGTTTCCTAAATTCCCAAAACTCATAACCTCAAACTCTGTTAAACTTAAAAAATTCACCAGACAGAATCTCTTCATCAAGTTCCAGGCTAGGCAATAAACGCGAACCGACTTAATTCCCTACAAGCGAATCGTCACAATCGCGTTCAATTTCGTAACTTTAAGAACAGAAATATAGAAATGGAATCTTTATAGAAATTTGTTTCATTCGGTGAATACTAAGAATACTTCGAACCCACTATGTCATATATTCTGTCTAACGGTCAAAGTTAAATCCTAGTTTGGATAACGAAAAGCTATAGAAATTCAAATCACAAGTTAACCTATTACGCCATGCTCGGCCTGAACGATCAGTCGAGCGAGATCTACACGTGGACACCTAGCCGTAAAGCTTGGTAGATCTCGATTTAGAACAAACTGGCTCACCTTATAAGGAACAACCTGATATATCAGATTATCGTCCGCTAGACGTTGCTTCCACACGATTGAGTCTCCTCTTTCTAGAGTGAGAGTGACCTACTGACCTCTTCCTGCCTCTTTCTCTTTCCCTCTTACTGCCGCCTTCCACCAATTTGGCCCTTTCCTACACCCTAACCTCTTCATACACCATGAAACAGGAAATGGGCGGCACACGTGGAAAAAACGGGCCAAGTGACCGATGGGGAAATACTTCTGACTTGAAACGACCTTCGGGAGGGTTAAAGATTACGCTGATCCCTGCCAAATAGATTTTATATTCACTTGCTTTGATGTTGGTAACGATGAATATAAGGACTTTTTGTATAGTTCTTTTTAGGGGATTATGGTTTTGAGGTTCAGGTTTGGTACTTTTTCTAGGTGTCAAATTTAATGAAAGGAATTATTTATGATTTGCAATTATCGTTCGAAGATTATAGTTTGTTGATTCTTTTAGGTTCCAAGACAATATTTCTGTATGTATAAATAGTAAAGTGGAAAATATCGAACGCAAGGTAGACGAGTTAACTGGTCTCAGTTTAATAAATTAATAAAATTAAGTAAATGTGTACGTGTTCTCCTCTCCGTTCTTATGGATGAAATTCAGTTTGGAACTCACTTTCGAACGATTTGCAACAAACAGGCAGAAACGACGCGAAAGGTGAAAATTAAATTTGATATTGGTAATAATGAATATAGGGACTTTTGTATAGTTCTTTTTACGGGATTATGGTTTTGAGGTTCAGGTTTGGTACTTTTTCTAGGTGTCAAATTTAATGAAAGGAATTATTTATGATTTGCAATTATCGTTTGAAGATTATAGTTTGTTGATTCTTTTAGGTTCCAAGACAATATTCCTGTATGTATAAATAGTAAAGTGGAAAATATCGAACGCAAGGTAGACGAGTTAACTGGTCTCAGTTTAATAAATTAATAAAATTAAGTAAATGTGTCCGTTCTTATGGATGAAATTCAGTTTGGAACTCACTTTCGAACGATTTGCAACAAACGGGCAGAAACGACACGAAAGATGCAAATTAAATCTAAATATTTCCTTTACGACGTCTAGTAATTACACGGTGGAAGAAGAGAAACGAATTTAGCGGGAACGCGACGTCGCATTACGAGTCTGTGTAATTACGCATCCTCGTGGGGTGCAATTTGCGTGTAATTAACATCATTGAAATGCAACATTGATACTACTATACCGCTTATTATGCGATTTCATCTGAAAAAAAAATGATCGAGGAACGATGTTTCTCTAAAAACGAGGAAAGGAAATATCCTATTGTTGCATAAATCACGTGAAAAAAAGGAAAATTGATTATCCTACATGGAGAACTAATTTTTATTTAAATGAAAATTTACATGCAAGAAGAAAATATTAATAATTAGCACATAACAAAATTGAACTTTCAATTAAATCGAAATTTATGTGAAAAAGGAAACTGTTGAAAATTTAATTCTCATTTTATATCGAAGTATATGAATGCAGGGCAATAAGTAACCCTCGAATGATAAAGTTGCTTCATAGTCGAGATATAATGGTTTTAAGTTAGTTGATTTAATTCGTAGTCCGGGTTTCATGCGATAAGGATCATAAACGGTATTTATCATGTGACCTGTGACTCCGTAGTAGTGGTGGAGAGTTAATGAAAAGAACATGAAATATACGATGATTTCAACTCGAAATTCAATTTCAAAGACACGACATTTATAATTAAAAATATTTGTTTATATATATAATAATCCTTGAATTGAAACGTTAGAAAACTTAATTGAAAGGGACTCATTTATTAATTTATTTACAAGAAATAATAATAATTCAATCCAATTTGAAAAACACAGGAGCTAAATTTAAATATGTATTTTTTATTTAAATTTCAGTATAATTAATATGAGATTACTTGCTCCAATAATTTTTATTATGCTAGCGATAAATTTTTTTTTTTTTTGTAAAATTATCGAACCATACACGTTGAAATCTTATAAAAAGTCTAAGGTTAGTCGAACAAGGTTTACCAAGAAACGTTTCAACGATATTTCTGAGATATTGTCACGGTTCATTCCCCTCGAGCGTCACAGACGTGCGAACTAGACGAGCAAACCTTCAGAAATTAATGAGACCCCGACAGAAATCCGCGTGGAAACGTGCAAAAATTTCGCGACCGCATCGTCCTTTCACATTCCGTGTCGCACTTGCGATTCTCGGGAACATTCGTAATTACTTGCAAAGAATTACGTGTAATGCTTGCAAATTACGAAACAGATTCCTCATCCTCTTTGCCCTTTTTCCCGCCCCTTTTTGAATTTAAATTCCCCTAACTAGAGATCTACGAGACAAAAGGAAATTTCGTCCGGTATATTTAAACGATTAATATTTTTCTGAAAACCGCTAGTCTAAACTATCATGATAGTTAATCTTCTAATTAAAATAGAAAACCAAATTTCCAAATATTCCAATTCCCAAAATATCCAAACTTCGAAGACTTTGAAATCCACCTTTCGGTCTACATAACCTAACTCCCTTTGTTTTAAAAAATGAAACCAAAATTTCCAATAAAATGCCCGATTCCTCGACAAAGTTAAAATAAATAACCAGTGAAAGCTGTGCAATTTCCAAATATTCAGGCTGCCAAATTTCCCAGGGGTGGAAAGATGTCAAAATTCACTTTTCCATCTACATAACCTAACTCCCTTAACCTGCAAAAAATGAAACCAAAATTCACGATAAATTTTCCAATTTCCAACGATCACGTAAACCAACCCATGGCTTAAAAGATGACAAATCAGACACGTACAGAAATAAAAATTCCTGCGTCCTCCTTTATCGAATTTCCTATTGAAGGAATGACGAGATTTTACGAGGCGATCAGGAACGAGTTTCGTGTAGTTTCTTTTTGGTCGTGTCCGGCCAGTTTCTACACGTATACGCGTCTAACGGTGCCCAATCGCCGAAACCGTGTGGTGTCCCGTCACAACGGAATATTTACGAATCCTCGTCTATCTAGCACGTTCGTGGGCCTGTGTGCCGCGTGGCGATCGGTATTCATCCGTTCGACTGGAATTCGATGACCCATTTCGAGAGGAACGAACCACCACGTGCACTTCAGCCTCTAACTATTGGTATCTCGATTACAGCGTCGAGGAACGATCCACCACGTGCACTCGATTGCATTCACAGAACGTCTAGGGTGGGAAGGAAGAGTTCTCTAGGGTGGAACACCCGTATCGATTCTCGTCGATTAAGCCGAGAGACAGAGGACGATCCTCGACGCTTCCGCTGATCGATACGCTCAAGATCGTGGAATATAGGTTAATAATTGAGCAGAGTGGTGTCCATCTTGGTATCCATTTTATTATGGTTTTATTATGGAAGCATTATGGTCTAGTAACATTTTTCAAATTAGTAAATTTTAGTGTCAAAGTTTTTAGTAAATTTCTTCCGACAGTTGAGATATTTGGAAATTAGAAAAGTTAGGTTATACACATACAAGAGTATAAAAAGTGGACGAATTTTTCATTTTTAGGATATTTTGTAGAATTACTAAAGTATTTGTGAACATGTTAATAACTTTTTCTGTGCATTTTTTTTCTTACGCTGTATAATAAAAATTATCTGGCTATTTACCAAAGATCAATTTGCTGTGATTCAAATAACGAAATTAATTCTCTTAAACTTTCATCTATTAAAAGGAAATATTCCCTACTGTATTCCAAGTATATTGCAAAATAAACAAACATCATCCTACTGTGGAAAACCTCTTTAAACGAGCTAACAAACTCAGCTATATCGAATGTGTACCAACCACCTGAAAGTAAAAATTCCCTAGACTCTTCAGAAACAGAACACTGTATAAATCCAGTGTGCATGTAAAGTGTTCGATAAAACTTTCCTGCGTGGCACGATATAAAATAAAAAGAAAAAAGAAAAAATATCAGGAGATAAGAAAATACGACCTGTCTACGAAACCGTGAATCATTGGCGGGGAGGGAAAAAACCGAAAGACCGTGACCCAGTTTCCGGGTCATCGGTATCGCGACTGCAAACGAAAACACAATGGTTCACCGCGTACATCGCACCGACATATACGTGACGCATCGTGTTATTTAAAGCCGCTGTATGTACATACCTGTGTTGGACAGACGTCACACGATGCAATAAACTCGTGGAGAGAGAGTGCAAGGATGAAAATAACGCGGCCGTGTGAGCGACGATGGGGAACGTAGAGAGGGAGGACAAAGTTTCCACCCCCGTTCTTTCAAGAAAGTGATCGAACTTTCGTCACAAAGATTTTTCATCGTTGAAGGATCATCGTTTATTTATAAACTTTTACTGCTCATGACGATTAAATTAGTACTCTTCGACATATTGTTGTTTGAGAATTATTATGGTGCAAGTTATTTCGTTGCTATTTTTTCACAACATAGCGTTCTACGTCTATTTCTAATATTTCTTCAAAAATATTAGCCTAATTTCTTCGGAAAAAAATTGTCCATATTTTCAATGCCATTAAAAATATGAACTTGTAATATAATTGCCAACAAATCCGTAAGAAGCTTTAATAGTAATAAATTCCAATATTCGTTATATCAATCAGTTTCCAATATCATATAATAATTTTAATATTAATAATTTCTTTTATAAATGAATTTCGACATAAAAATATCCAAAGAATGTAAATTCAGAGCTGAGATACATATTGCTGTATGTGGTAACACTGAAAGAGAAAATTCCCCACAGTTAACCTTAAAATTATCCACAATGAAGTTAGTTCGACAAGAACCTCTTAATGGCAGGATGTTTGATTAGTATAAAAACAGAGATATTACGAACTTTACGACTGAGATCACGCAATGAAGGTGAAGTTTCGAATAATACACAAGTCATCGTGCATATTATGCTTCCGAATGCAGTGATCTGCGGTAATTAAATAACGGGGTCACGAAGGTCGACAGTTAAACAACCCGGGAATAACTTGGTAATTGCACGTTTCGTGTGAATCTGATTTCACGTGTGCACCAAGCGAACAGGAGAACCTTCACCATGGCATGTTCCCTCGTTCAAGGATCGACCATTCTCTGTGGAATACTCCTCAATTATCGAGAGACAGTGTTATGTTTGTTAACACTATTATAGTAGTAATTATTAATAGTATTAAATGGACTTTTGTGTGTATAAAAGTTGTTTAAAAGGCATATAATATAAATATTATATTATATACACTACATGTCCATGAAGTAATAAATAAAAGATGTTGAGCGTCGCTCAAAAAGAAATTTTTTTCAACTAAAAGAAATATAGAGTTCCCTTCGAGGAAATGTATTTTCAACTAGAAGATAGAGAGTCCCATGCCAAGAAATTCCGTCCAAGTTAAAGGTACAAAGTTCTGTCTGAAAAAATTTTTTTCCAAGTAAAAAAATGTAAAGTTGAATATCCAAAATTTTATTTAAGTAAAAAATATAGAGTTCTATTCAAAGAAAATTCATTTATAATTTTAGAATTTTAACTGACAATAATATTAAATATTTAGAATTTAAAAATAACAAACAATTAATCCCACCCGGGATGCTCTTAGAATTAAACCAAATGAAACTACAAAACCAATACAAAAATTACGAAGGTACCAAATATTTCATTTATTTAATTATTAAAAAATCTTCTGACCTCGCTCAAATCTATTAAACCACGCTTTCAACAAATTCATCCAATCGAACCAAACGAAACTACGAAAGCAATCGAAAAATCATCTGGAAACTAAAAAAAAAAAAAAATGCATCGTTGGGAAAAGAGCGGATACAGAAAGTCCCATGAGATTGCCATCGAGGCCACCGGTTGCAACAAGTCCGAGAGCGTTGATAACGTGGCAAAACAGGAAAAAACGATAAAACGACCGAGTCGGAGATTAAAAACAGCGACAATAGCGAAAAATAAAAATCTATCAACGAGAGGAACGAAAGAGAAGAGAGACGCGTGAAAAATGGTGAAATTGCGCAATTGGCTCCAGGTATGGTGCAAGATGGCGCAATCGATGACGAACGCCATTACCGGGTCCTATGAGGTTGTCGATACTCGTTTTTGGTCCGGCACAATCGGCCTCGACCTGATTTCGTGGAGAAAAAAATTAGGTGAAACTAGGTATGCTTGGTATTTCGAAAAAAAAAAAAAAGGTACAGTCGCTTTCTAACGAAATCGACTGACGTGTGTAGGTCGATCACCTCTAAGGCCGTTTATTGGCTCACGAAACCTCCAACCCACTCGACTTTCAATCTTTCGAAACTCTTTTGTCTTGCCTCTATTTTACGTCTTTCGGCCAATTTTTTATGTCTTTTTTAATATTCCATACTGTATTTACGTAAAATTGCACATTAACCTATTAATCGGAACATCTTGCAACCCATTAAGGACCAACAACATTGCGTTAGTGCAACGTCTCGTTTACAATATTTTTCGATCCATTTACATTATCGAATTCCGTTTTTTAAACATTCTGGTTATGAAAAAAATTGCAAGGATTCGATTGATATTTTTTGCATCACTACGAAATTTGAAGAAATCGAAGTATTTCTAACATTATAATACATCATTTGGTCCTTAATGGTTAATCAGAAATTTGAAAGTTTGAAAAAGTCAAGGCTTTCGACGAAGATTTTCCAACTTCTCTCTTCTCTTTCGTTTCTGGTCGACTTTGTACACGGGAATAATTTCAACTAATTAGCAATTTGTCAGCTACAAGTCGAGTAAATTAATTTTTCCGTGGATCCGGCAAACAAAGTAATTCACCATACCTATTTCTTTCTTTTTCTTTTTTTTTTTTTTTAGTCAATTAAAAGTTCGTTATATAGAAAAACCGTTTCCATGTATATTCGTCAGATTTCCCGGACTCACTGCAGAAAACACGCTCTCTCGCTTTTTAAATTTTTCTTTTGATAACGTGCAACTGAAATATAACCATACATATCTGTAACTTTTGCAAACTCCCGAAACTAAAATAATATTTACAAGTATAAAATCGTTAAAAATCACGAAAAATCACTAGAGAGGTCTAGAAACATGTATAGAATTATAACGTATCTCTATTTTAGAGTAAAAATATAGATTATTACAAACTACTACTTAAAATATGTATAGAGCAATCATAAATAAACTATCGTATCTAAGAAATGAATCATGAGGTTTTGTACTTACAACATTTACATGAGATTTACCGTATCAAATATTCATTCTACCAATCTTCATAATATCTCTATTTTATTCCAAAAATAACGATTATTAAAATAAAATAAAATTATCATCAAACATACAGAGTTACATTATAAATAAAAGAAATTAAACGTAAGAAATGAACTATCTGACAGATTTTCTCAAGTAACAGGTTAAAATTCAAAAGAAAAATCACGTACACACATATTACTCTCCCTCTTAAAAAAAAGAAACTTTCGTAGCGCCACCTGGAACAATCCTGGCACGCGGTAAACGGTACAAGTAGCACTCGTGCGCTTACGCAACGCGACAGATACAAAAAGTGTCGAGCACAAACCTTCGACGGGGGTGGTGAACGGCGACGCAGGATCGGTGACCGTTGGCAACACTGTAGTAGTCGTTGTGGCGGTGATGGTGGTCCGATAATGATCTCCGTTCGTCTGGAGCCCCCGATGAAGGTCGAGATCCCACAACTGAAGCTCTTCGTTCTTGACAGCTGCACTTTCCGGCGTGGATGGTTGAAAATTCGGCGGTGGCGAGAGTACGCCGCTGCTTGACACTTCCGGGCTCGACTCCTGCAGACTTCCGGTGTGCCTGTTGCCCCATCGTCGCTTAACACCGGCGACAGGCACACGGGGCACCGTCTGCAGCATCTCGCCAGCCTGCTCCGCCTTCTGGACCGCCGTTTGCTGTTCTTTCGGCTCCACCGTCTCAATTTTCCCCGTCACTTCCGCTGGAGAAAAAATCTCGGCCACCGTGATGCACCTTCTCACGCGCACCTACACTTGTACACACGTGTCCACCAGTCTCTTCCTATTCGTCAATCCGATTTTTCTTTCGAACGAAGGCGCGCGGGTATACTCTTGTTTACACGAGGTACGAGGCTACTACGCTAGTCGTTGACCTCGATAATTCGTTCAGCGACCGAAATTGCGGCAAGGAATACGAGGTCAGGGCAGCGCGAGCGAATCGATTCACTGTCAAGAGTCCATGGTCCCCGAGCTCTCACGCATCGTCTGTCTCGCTTGGCCGCGCTGCTTTTCCTCGTGCCCCTCTTCCTCTTCGCAACGGAGCGCTCTGCGCGTATACACATACACGTAGCATACACGACGTACGGTGTGTGTCTGCGAAGAACGTAGACGGGGGAGCTCGTGACGGGAGACGTACGATCGTCTTCGTTTCGCCTCGGTTGCTCTCGTTTCTCTTTCTCTCTCCCCTGCTCTCGACTCCTCTAATGGCGGCCAAGCAGCCACGGAGTGTCGGTCATCGAAGAAACGGGGTCACGATCGCGCAAAAGGGAACGCAGCAGGCGCGGGCGGTGGAGGGGGGAAAGTGGGGACGGAGGGAGGGAGAGAGAGAGAGAGAGAAAGAGAGGACGCACAGCCAGCCAGCCAGCGGGCGAGCCGACGTCTATCTCTCTCTCTCTGTACGTTGCAGGCACGCCGCGTTTGCTTCTGGAACGTCAACCAGCCGAGTAGCCGTGGTAGAAATGCATGATTTTCACTGGCGAAATTCTCGTTGTCTGAGGCTGCGCGCACGATCGACGAGGAACCGACAGCCAGATGAGTATATACGTGTGTATCGAGGTCACCAGAGGAACGTGTATACGTTCGTTGGAGCGAGTCTCTTTCTTGTTCGCTCCACTTTTCTGTCACGCTGATATGCGGCGGCCACTCTTTCTCCCTCTTTCTTCTCGTTTTCCTCCGTCTCGTCTTCGAGTCGATGATCGTCTCGCTCGCTCTTATCGGACGACCGAGTTTCACGCGGTGTCCTTTTCTCTTTCTACTTTCTCGTTTTCTCTTCGGCACGTACACCACCAGTGCACGAATTACACGCTTTATATATATAATATCGTGTAAGTGTATTTCGACCGATGCTTAAGCGATCACTGCAGAACAGATCGAAAGAATTGCGACGCCTTCCGGACTTCAATCGAGCTCTCCATGCCGCGCAACTATCGTCATCCCTGCACACGTGTGCATAGCCGACAAACGTGCGAGAACCGCGCGACGCACAACAAAACACGACGATGGTGTTACGTTACGTCACACTCAGGGCATACACACACGCGTACACACGAATTTCAATACGTACCGGTAGCTCTCTTAAGCATGTATAAGTAATACGACCAACGAATGCACGCTAATAACAGACATATATACAGTGCACAAGAATGTTACGTGTTCCTCTTTATTATTCTTCTCTATTCCCCTTCTTCGTGTGTGAAACGAATACGTGTGAATACGGGCTGCGTGTTACGCACGCGCCTACACAACAGTCGACGATGTTACTGCGTCTACGGTCCGACACTGACTGAAGTCGTACGGGCTGGCCGTGCAGGCACGAGGGTGCCCGCCAGGCTCCGACGTACCTCGGCCGACTATCGACCAATCAGCGCACGACTTCTCGCTACTTTCACTGTCGCGCGTACCCTGCACCGTAGGGTGCCCCATACCTGTGCCGCGCAAACGCGGTGTTTTCTGCGCTATAGCCTCGATGTTTTCCACCTACACCGTTTTCATTTTTTCTCCCTACCAACGTGTGTACGGTCGATTCTGCGTCAATGTTACTTTTTTAAGGGAATCCTTTACGACATAGTATCACAATATCTTGTGATACGTATATGCAGTTTTGAGGTCAGTATACGGGGTGTTGTATAAAGGCGCAGGAGGTAATTCTAGGTGAAATAGGAAATTGGAAGGATACTGTAAGAGTTTTTTGTCTGGTGCATCGTTTGTGGGAAAATTAAGATCGAACATTTAGAATAGGTGTGCGCTAAATATTTTCAACTACTGTTTTCTTGAAAATGGAGCTTTAAATGAGAGAAATCTATTGTACATTTCCGACTTGTATTTTTTTACGTAAAATTATGCACTTTTCAGTTATATCACAATTACTAGAACTACCTAATATTTACAACGATAATTCTTTATCGATATATCTTGTAAAATATGATTCCAAAATATGATATAATATAGGAACTGTAACCAAATCAAAAATTTCAGTTTCTTTTACAACTTTGAGGTTGCTATCTTTTCTATATGCTTCTATTTTATTCCTTTGAGATTTATGTGATACAGTATCTGTGTAATGCGATTCTTTATGATATAATTTTGAGGTTATCGCATTTATGCGCGAGTTTTCTGTATAGATTACTATACAGTTCCAGCATCTTTTTTACTTTTTTGAAGTTGAAGTATTTGAGAGAAAAGACAAAAGGTACTGTAGTTTTCTTCAGTACGTATCAAATAAATCTAGCGTCTTAACGAGTTTTTAATGTCCCCCTCGAGAACAGCATACTAACTCAACTGCAATCCGTTGCTCAGTTTCGTGGAGACGTAATTAATTCGGAATTCTCTCGAATATTTATTATTCACTTTTTATGAGTAAACGTTTTTCAGAACTCAGCTGACAGCTTGCTCTGTTAAGCAGAATACAAGCCGTTATAATCGAAAATTTTCTGAAAAGCATACGCCCACAAAGACCCTTAGATGCAAATCTCGGCCTTTACATTCAAGAAAATAGATTCTTCCGTAGTTGGAACGTAGTTGTATTTTTCCAATTTCGTTAAAAATGATATTTCTCAGCGTGAGAAATTGCAATTTCCAATTATATGTTACCATTCCGCTATTTTAGAATTTTTCTATAAAAAAAAGTCAGCATATTTTTAACTTCTAAAATTATTTCCTAACCTGTTTTACACAAAAATAGAAAAGTTTCCTTAAATCTTAGGAATAATACTGAACTCTGAATTTTTCTTTTCCTGTCCGATTATCTTGGAAATTTTTAGTCATCGACTTGACTTTTCACCTGTGTCTTTTGCTATTTTCATGTTTATCGCGAACTTGGCTTGCAACACGAAACGATAGAAAAAGAGCCTGTAAAATGCACATATTGTACCTCTCCTACACGACAATCCAGGAAAACAGAATAATCGAGAAAATATCTCGTTGAATGAAAATCGATAGTCTCGAACGAGACAAGAGGTCCTCTTGATGAATTTGATGCGCGTTCTTGGAACCTAACCTCAACTGAACACACCGTTGACGATTCTAATAAAAGAAGAGAAAACCACCAAGTTTCGAAGACTAATCGATCGAATTAACTGTATTTAAATTGAATTTAAATAAAAACTTTGCCTTATAACTTCTGCAATAATTATTTATATCCCTTAACTTAATAACTCTTCCACAATTTTCCTCAAGCTGAAGACATTTTTTAAATCACGGATAGACCGAAAGTAAACTACTGTAAAATGTGATATTAATATTTTGTCTTTGCTTGTAAAGCAGCTTTTCAAGATCAGCCGGATGAGACTTGATGATTTGCTTTTGATGAGCTCAAAGTAGACGTCGACAGTAATGGGCACTCGTTGAAATTGATTATTTGAGAAAACCAGCTTAACTCCAGGGTTAAGCAAAGAATCGATTTCTAGGAAGATTCTGATTTACTCTTCGATGCAACACAGCATCGTATTTTCCATTGTTGCCACCAAAAACAAACTAGAACGAATCTACACGTCATTTATTTAATGTTCATTTTTCTCCGCGAAGAAGGGAAAATCTAAATTAGTTTTATAAAGTAGGGTGGGGGGGGGAGGGTACCTAAATAGCAAATTGAGAAAACCGAAAGTCACGGGAAAACTGCCATAAGAGCGCGAAGAACGCGTGTATACTAAACTTGCCTTATGCCTGTCTAGTGTGTATATACTCTATGTATATAGGAACCAAGTCCCAAGCTGCAGAATGAGAGTTCGATGGAGGGAGGCACCCTTTTACTAACTCGATGTAGGGGGTTACCACCCTATCCGTGACGTTATCCACCTGTTACACCCTGAATAAATACACACGGACGCATGCGCTCGTACACCTACACACCTAAAGCACACGCGAGCACACAGGTATACGTAGGATCTCGCCGGGAAACACGGTGAATGTCGCGGATCAGTGATGCGCAACCTGTGGTCCGTGACCCGTTTTTCAATGAAGCTGCAGCCCGGTTTTTCATTAATTCACAAATTTTCAGGCCGTGCTTCAATGGAAATTACCAGCCTATCTTGTCCGATTCGATCGTTGTCCTCTCAATTCCCTACTTTTTCTAACGAATTCTGTTAAGCTTAGGATCGTTGAGTATTGTATTGTATAGTATAATTTTGTACGGATGGCTGTCAGTGGAGTTAGCTCTTTTCGAAGATTGAATTTTTCCAGTTGAATGTTTGCAATTCGATCTCTATATGTACATTTCTTGTTACGTTAAATTAATAATATTAGTTTTTATATTATTACAATAATTCATGTATCATACAATTTATATTTTGTAGAAATTGATTTTGTATCCATCCGCGGTACCAATCACGAATGTATAGGGTAATTACTAGATTGCGGATGTTTACGTATTTATAGGTAATTCAATATGCAAGAGTGAACGAAATACACGTAATACTGAACATACTAGTTATAATATTTGAAACAAATCTATATTTAGTTCCCATTTTTTTTTTACTTGCATTCATAAAAATATGAATTTGCATGACTGCATAAACGCAGCCTGATAATTATTCTTTCAATTATATATTAAGACAAATTTCCAGTCACAACATATATATTTATTAAAAATTTTTAATGCAATTCTTAATGAACGTATTATATAACAATCGATATGGGAAGCTTGCAAGGAGTTTGCGAGCCACTGTAACAGTTTCCACAGGGTGGACGAAGGATTCGAAGGCTGGGCGCGTGTGGGTGTCGCTTCATGCAGCCAGGGCCATAGGGGTGGGTCATGGCCAGAGAGAAACGAGGACAACCCTCGGCATAGGCTGAGCCTAAAAGTGTGGCTGAATTTCTAAACGAAACCGACAGGCTCCTGGAAACATCCTGGGTCAGCTGTATAAGCTATTATGTTTAGTCAGGATTTCTATTTCCAAAAATTGTAGTTTCAAAAAAAGGTCGTAGTTTAACGGTCTTGAGTTCAAAAGAAATATTGCTTTTGTGAAGAGACCGAGATTCCGACAGAGATGAATCACTATGTATTTTCGTTACAGTGTAATGGTTTTGGTGATACACAAAAGATTTCTAATTTTGTATAATTTTTTATTATTTAGATTTCGTGGATATCATGTATGATTAAATATAGAACTTTTGATCATTGTCCCTTCTATATTGTCGACATGGAAATGCAACAATGTTGTTAGTAAAGAGTTAATATTAATTGTTAATTAATATTGATTTATTACATACAGAGGATGATAACATTTCAGGTTAGAATGCTTAATTCCATTTAGTATTCTATACTCCACGCGATAAAGAGTATTATTAATTCCATCGTGTAAAATATGTAATGTTGTACGTAATTAAACGACCATGCTACAAAGACTTACGTTATTTATTGCATATTATACGGTTATTAGTAAAATTTCAAAATATTTAGCAAAATACTCTTCAACACACGCAATATGAAATTCAAATTTTCCGTGCTAAATATTCGAATATTTTCCCGAGCCAATGTATCTATATACATCGGCGTAATAATCGTTAACACAATGACTATTTACGCGATCCTTAAAAGAATTAATACACATACAGTATAGACAGAAAAATTTGTCAAATACTTTCATGACCCGGTATACATAGATGCGACAACTGGCAACGCGAAGACGTTATATTATTCAGAAAAATTGATATACCGACAGAGCTATTAAAATGCAATCTATCACACGAAACGCAGCCAGTCGGCTAAATCGGTGAGACGAATATACAGGGTATTTGTAGTCTACTATTAGAAGAACGGAAGAAGTCGAGAAGCGAATACCTATTATAGGTAGTACGCGATGCGTGACTAATGGCGGTAGCCGTAAAAAGAATCATGCGAGATGCTAGGAATTCATTCAGAGAAGTCGAACGCATTAACGTTGCACCGCGATAGCGCTTTAATAACAGGCGATCCAAGGTCGATATGGCTCCGCCACTGTGAAATGTTCAATGTTCAACGATTTCACTGCGTTTCAACCTGCAAGCAACTGGCCGTCAGTTTTATTTACGCTATCGCCATTTTCTGGACCTCTTAAAATTGCTCTGCTCTTAGTAAATTGTCCGAGACCAAATCAAAGCTTTCTTCCTGGTGGTAAACCGCGCTGAATTCACGGGCAGACTGTTACCGTTGAAAGCAATTCGATCGAATGGACGTTGGTTATTTTCGCTCTAGGGAATTCCGCTCTAGGGAATTCTTGGGAGAATTCCTTTGGTGCATAGCACTGTTATATCGTAGTTGAGATACTGTATGGAATATAAGTTTCGTTGAGAGTTAAATAAGTATAATTAGATAACTAGGCAACAGCTAGGTTAATAGTTAAATAGCTTGATAAAAGAAGTACGTGAACATACGTGTATCGGAAGCAAACAGTTGCAAAGGAAATCCCTTTTCAGGACCTGGAATTTACTAAGTAAATCGTTATTATACGTTTCTTCGATGATGATATCGAGGTTATGTGGATATCGAATTGTCTTAATCTTCTAACCAAAATATTTTCTGCATCTAACCTCAATGACGTTATACCGAAGAATAATAATGTTACTATAACGTACAAGCTATGGAAATTTCTGTAAGTTCTTTGATAAAGATCATTTTTACTTCAATTCTTTCTGTACGTTCTGTTCTATTTTTCGCTCGATTTAGTTTCAGAAGAAATTTTGGAAAATCAGATTAAAAAATTACATGGAAACAAACATAAATACTGTTACTGCAAAGGTGTACTCTTAAGCAAATCTTTATAACGGTTATAAACAACGAAACACGATCCAAGCACATAAAAGTTATCGACCTAAGGTAATACATAAAATTTCGACTAAATTTATATCTACTGTTAATAAAAATCTTTATATCTTTTATCTAATCGCTGTACGTATCTACGAACTACAGAAAAGAGAGCCATAAATCTAAACACAAACGAACTAAGACTATTCCCGAATACTGATGACCTTAATTAAATTGATCAAAATTTTAATCTTCTGTAATCTGAATATTCTAATTCTAATTTTTCATCATTCATAATTGCGATTGCCCAACATTTTAATTTTTCAAAGATCTCTGCAACATTTAAATCAATGGAACACAGTACATTTCGATGTTTAGACGGTTTTATTGCAAAATGACAGATTGTATATCAAAATGAATCATGGATCAAAATCAAGATCAAGCTGACGTGAGCGTAAATATTTTTCTTGAACGAATTGAATATGAGCCTTGAATATAAAGCTAGTAGTGTTAAACACAGTAGCATTTAGAAAAGGATAATAAATGTATATCCTGCTGCTACTGTGAAAAGCTGAGATCAGCAAATTCGAAGATAAGAAATAAACCACATGGCTGGCCAAGAAATGTTATGAGCAACATTGGAATAAAAATCTGCCATCGAGTCTGAGCGCAACACCTCAAAGTGCACGACGCATAAATTAAGTGTGTGTTATGCAACAGTTTCTCGTCACCTATAAGCTATAGAGAATACTAATAGCTTGAACTAAAAGATATATACCGTCTTGATAATTATAAATCTACGAGTTCTTATCGAAAATCCCCTTAAAATGACGTTTAATTAGAAATTTGAAAGCTTCGCAAAATGAAATTTCCATTCTACTTAAACATCACCCAAAAATGTCTAAATTTGTCTTTTAATTAAACGAACCCAGAGGTTCCTATGTAAAACCTCTGGAAAAAAATTGTTTAATTCGTAAATGGAAATAAACGTTGTTATTTAGAATAAGAACTGAAATTCTCGGATCGGACGAGGAAATACGAGGCGCCTGGCCCAGAAACGAGACCAGAGGTCGGTGATACGTGGATCGCTGGTCAAAGATCTCTGCTCATGTGGCGTGCCACGAGGAAACGACTACCGCAACGCTTGTCCGGCCTCGTTGGATCGTTTAGCGTCGTTCACGAGCGAGCCTTAATCACGGTGACCTCGTGCCACTGTTTACGATCCGCGAGTCGTCACAGTGTTGATTCGACGTCATCAATTTTACCTTTCGTCGCACTACGACTCCGCAAACTCATTTTTTTATTAATCTCGCGCAACGTAGTATACGTGATTAGAATCTACTTGCCAATAGTGCAGATAAAATAGAACTTGTTAAACTAAAAAATTCAATTATTATTTCCTGATTTATGGAATCTAACAAATTGTGAAATTTACATCATTTAGATTTTTATTTCAAAAATTCTATACCTTTGTATTTTATATGTATACTAAAAGTAGGCTAAAGTAAAGTAAAATAAAAATTAATACTCTGAACGAACTTGTTTTATTTTTTTCCTCATATATATATATATATATATATATATATATATATACCTTTATTTATTTATTTCTATATTTTTGAAACTCTTAAGTGAGTGGAATGAACTATCAACTGCTCGCTGATAGCCTAAAACTAACATTGATCTAGGTCAAGGTTCTAAAACGATAACAGAAGATTTGAAAATAATATTGCATCATTTGTATCCACTTTTATCTGTTAAATCACGTAATACATCATGTTGAAAGGAAAAAGCATGCTGCAGATATGGAAGATAACGAAGATATCTCTTAACGCACCATTAGTCCAACCATCTCATTATTCTTCAAGAACATCGGCAGAGTTGCCTTGAATTTAAGATCAGTTTTTCATAGAACGATAATAATGCCTGCTATTAAACCACTTCGATCAGAACGAAGAAACAAGGAAAATTCAGATCGGATAAAAGAAAATGTGCTGTTACATAGGAAAGAACGTAAAAGAAACGTAGACATTAAGATACGTAGCTTGATCCGCGATCGGATTTACAAATGCAAATTCGAGACACGATTAAATCATCGTTCGAGATAATCAGCGGGGGTAGAGTTAAAGAATGCGATGTTCTCACGCTCTGAAAGACAGAACAACAGGATGAAATAAGGTGAAAATGCAACGTAGAGAGACGATTGTGCAATACGACGGAGAGGTGACCGGGTGTCAAGAGCACCAGAGACGTTTTTTTCGTCGCGACGCACGTATGAATATACACTTGGAGGTCTTCTCGTTAGTAGCATTATCGGTGACTAACGATCATGATCGCCAAGGCCTTTCGTTCTGCTCGGCTGATGCACCGCTCTACTTTGTTACCGGCTCTGTCTCTTTCTGCACGCCACTTTCGATTCAGCTTCGGTTATGTCATCATCTACTATACGTTCGTATTGTTCCACCTTACGTTCTGTTATTTAATCTATTTACGAAGCATTTACTCTGTACTCGTCATAGATAAGACGTTATTTTGTTGTTGGTATTAAATGAATTATAATTCTATGTATATGATGATATCGTATACAATGGAATATATTTGAGGATATATAAAATTGAACACAAAATTAAACACAAGGATACATTTAATGTATTTAGGAAAAAATGGAAGTAAAAGATGAATAAATCTGAGAATGTATAAGATCGAATAAAAAGAAGATATAAATAAAGCAAATAAAAATACAATCCTGATCTAGATAGGAGAGATCCTAACCTAAAAAACTAATTTCTCTGACAATTACACATTAACATCATAATATTTCCTGTGTCTGTGTATATGTTTGTGGAAAAATTTCCATATAAAAATCCAGGGTAAACCCATCGCGCTTTCCTCAGATCCTTCTTTGAACTCGAAACACCTCATCCAATAGTTTCAGCTTGCAACCTTTCATCAAATATCCTTCAAGGATGCACGACGAGAGAAAACAATCTTCCTAGCCAGCGTGTGCTCTGTGTCAGAACCTTGAACTTGAACCTGAACCGTGGTAGACCGTCCCCAGCTCGGTTTCTAGGTTGATCCGGGTCAGGTGTGCCTCGCAATGGGCCTTCGAATTGAGGTTAGGGCTGCATTTCTCTCTGACCGACCCGGTCTACCTGTGAACCTTCGACGAATCGCTCGGGTGACCCCCAAGCGAGCTTCCGCGCACGCGCCCCTTCGTAATTCTGGAAACGGGACAGCTGCCGTTCCGCTTCCTTCTCCTCTCTCTCCTCTCTCTCTCTCTCTCTCTCTCTCTCTCTTTTGCACTTCGTCATCCTAACCCCGTATCGACCTTGGTCTGTCTTTAGGTGGCTCAGGGAGCCTGCAGCAGTAGACACAGCTTTTGTCTCCTTGGTCAATGCAAACAACTGGGGACTTGCTGACAACACCCTTTTTGAAAAAATTTAGGAGCACGTATTATATTAGGTGTTACATGACGGCTGTTGATATTTGTAGATGATGGCTGTCGTGGTTTGGGCTGGTTTTATGTTTCACAATATCTTTGCATCCTTTCATGACTTTGGCTTTCAACTATGTAGCGAAGGCGTAATTGTTTGAGTAATTCTGTTGACACAACCGTTCTGGCTTTGTAGATACAAAAACAATGGTCAGCGTGTGACATTTACCAACCTGGATAGATTAAAGTGAACTATGAATAGAGGTTAAGTCGTTATTAGATCAGATTATGGACAAGTTTCGGAAGTAATTTATTGGCTACGGTTAGTTGAGAACAATTCTGTATTTTGAAGAGTTACAAAGCATCTCTGAACAATTGCAAAATGACGATTATTATCGTCCTTCTAATTGTTAAACGTTAATTGAACCAAACTGAAACGCGAGTTAATTGACAGGAAGAATACGAAAAAAGAATTTCTATGCATTCATGTTTAATAGAAAGAGAATAGACTATATCCCTATTTTAACTTGGCTATCGAGACTGACTCTCTTTATGTTGACCATACTTATTGAACGAATAAAGAAACTTTGCTCGTTGCTTGGTTCAACCATGAACTATATATAGTATAGTATAGCAGAAGATCCACGTTGAAATTCTTTATTCAAAAGACAGTGAACAAAGAGCAAATGAGCAACGAACACCAGGCAATCTGTTGAGTAAATTGAGGTGTTCCACGAAAAGGAAATCCAGGAAGAGGAACGACATCTGTTCCGGAGTCCCTGACCCCTGGGCTACCACATCCTCCACTCGCGATTACGCGCTCTGCTCCTCCATGTTGAGGTTTCGAATCTGACGATTTTATGATCTTTCGTAACGTGCGATATATCTTTCTTTTTCTAATAAGGAAGATACAAATTTTTTATAATTCTATGCTTCTTAAATTTTTGAAAATAGATTTTAAAATAGACGCCAAATTAAATAGATGAGCCTATGTAGAACGTGACCCACAATAAAGGCCACAGTAATGATGCAACGAATACAGAACACGTCACACGTATGTAGCGAGAGACCTCGCACGCTAGTCGTTGAATCTTCGTAAAACAATCGGTTTCCGTCCCGAGAAGAGGCGGTCCCGATCACAACACGCGAGAAACGAGCCGCGAGCCGCGAGTCGCGATGACTGGTAAAAATACCGGTCGAGTGAGTAATTCCGTGGAAGAGCTGGCAGTTCGAGAAAGAGGGGCTTATGGTGACAAAAGAAAACATGCGTCTATCGGTTGCACATGCACCGAACGGCCTTGAGCAGCGAAACCGACCGCACCTTTTCTTGCGTGCGACTCTTCGGCAGTTTCAATTTCTTTGTTCAGACTGTATTTTCTTCCTCCGATTGTACGATTTCAATCCTGAGCTTTGTAGGCTATATCCAGATGGTTTTGAGCCATAGAAATATTTTCTTTTGTGCAGTTTTATTTTCTTTTTTTCTATTTTTTTAGATACATATGATTTGAATTGTATATTGTTGATTTAACAAAATGTTAGATTGGTGCAAAAGTTGGATTCAAATTGGTACAGACTTGATTTTTAGGTAAAAATAAGAAGATTCAGTGGGATGAATTTCTTTTGGAAAGTGAATCGTTTGAAAGTTACGGGAGATTGAAGTTAGTAGGGTTTGTTGTTTAGTGGAGCGCCCGAAAAATTTTAAACGCGGATAACTTTGATGTGAAAGCTGCTTTCGCAAAATTTCTTTTTCCAGTGTTCGTAGTTTTCCGCGGAGAACATTTTTAAACGTAGTCTGTCTATTTTATTTTAAGTACGAACTTTTTATACATAAATTTTTAAAATTTTAATAATTCTTCCCTTACGTACCTCTATTACTTTTGGTCATTTGCAAAGTGGTTCGTTAAAAAAATAGAGAGAAATGTATAGAAATCTTTGTGTAAATTTCTATACAGAATTTTTTTAGACTCGGTATCTTCTATTTTGAATCCTAACTCTCTGTAGGCGATTTTTTGGAAACGTCAAAATTTTAATAAACAAACCTTCCTTTCCCTGTCTCTTTTATAAAAATGAGAAAAATTTGTGAAGAGTTTATAGAATCTATGGGATTCATATACTTTTATCTCCAACATCCAAAGGCAAATTAATATTTTTTAATTAATGCACGCCCACTGCGCGTAAAATGGTTCTATCTTGCTATTAGCATTATTATTCTCGATAATCTGTGCTTCTAATCGCAAATTGTCGGTGTCTCTGATGTTACCCGGCAATGTAGAGGAAACCGGACATGATTACGGAGTCTCTTGAAGCTTCGTTGAGCATCGCGAGGTCTCCGCCACGCATCAGAGTCTCTTTTCTCTCTATTATTCCCCTCTTTTTTATCGCCACCCTCGCTCTAACATGTTTTATTTGTCATTTTTTCTCACGCTAAATGCTCACCTACTATTTTCATTCGCCTTAATTCGTTCGTTGATTCATTCAACGAGCTATAGCAATGAATACGCCAGAAAAATTTCAAAATCAGAATTTTCGACCTAGGAACCATAATATAATATGTGTTCGTATTTCAAACTCACCATGTTTGTGATGTTAAACCGTTGGAATTTGGTAAATCAAATTGTCCAGTATTGTAAATAGTACTCACCTGAAACAGAGAGAAAATAAAATTAACCATAAATTATTTTGCAACAATATTGTTAATGCTCTTGTATATTTGAATAATTTTTAAATACTTTCTACAAGAGAAATTTTCTAATAATTATATATCGGAATATAATTATAGCAGAAATTGTTAAATATCGGGGATTCTTAATTATTAAATATTCTAATCATAATAATAAGAAAAATTAGGTTTATTAAATATTCGTATAGAATACCGAAAATATCTTTCTAAATATAGAGGAAAATTTCACGAATCAAAAATTCAATTGCACTGCGTTCACGTGTAATTAATTAATATTCAACTGGGAGGTTTTTAGTAAATGCTGATGTTAATTGAGCTGCCATGAGAAAAGCAGCGTCAATTTCCCGGGATTTATATCGAGGATTGGAATTTATTTCCAGGGTCACTTTGAGGGTGACGCGTTCAGCCACCTGTTGTTCCTTTCCCACCGCTGTGTCCACCTAATTGCCATAGTTACTGAGCCTTCGAGTTCTCTATTCTCTACCTACCCACAATTCCACCTTATCTGACACGGCTGAAACCTTTGTTCGACTTACCTGTCCAATATGATGCGCTGGGTGGCGCCATATGTAAACACTGACGCCAAATCTTAACTTTCCACAAATTATATATATATCGAAGCTTGTGCATGATACCTCTGACGCATAAACAAGGACGTAGAATTTTATTTAAAAAATTAATATGAACACGTAAGGAAAAATTTAGTGCATATATCGAATAATAATAATTTTCAAATTTCATTTTTTTTGAAAAGGAAGTTCTGGATGGAAGGAAGTTTATTTTCAACTTTCAACTTATTCAGTATAAAATTGTAAAAACTATACATTGGAAATTTATAATCTATACATATGTTGAAAAGGCCATCGTTCGTCCAAATTGTATTTTACAACGAAATTTTGCCTAGGTACAAGAGCAGAGGAATAAAACATAAAATTCTATTGTTAATTAGAAGTAATTATTTTCTAACAAAATTATTTAAAAAAGTAATTTTTTAAAAAAGTCATCATTCGCCAGATTTTACTTTGCAACCAAAAAAGGAGCGTTAGAAAGTAACAAGGAGAGTGTCGCTTTATTATTTCTAGGAAATCGACGTTCGTTTAAAAATCACCTCTAAAAAGACAAAAAAGGAAAAAAAAAATTGATTTTTAAATACCTTCGCAAAGATATAGAAAAGTAAAGAAAAAAAAAAAATAATCGCTATTGTCAAATGAAACAGTGAACACAAAGATGGAGTACCTTGGGCAAAAAGCGGTCAGGTCGGTTGATCGATTATTTCTTTTTCTGCCGTTGGCGATTCGATTCGTCGAATTTAGTGTACCTGTTCGCGTGCAGCTGGCTTTTCTTTCGCGCAAAACGCGCACAGCAAAGAGGATATGTTTTGTGGAAGCAGAGCCAGAGGCCTGGTCGTGTCTCCGACTCGTCGTTGCAAGCAATCAGGAACATTTTGTTATGGTAATTTCGAGACGAACTCGGCCGGACGCCGACAGAGACTCGTCACAAAGGACGCAAAGCTGTGGCTATTTACATTTTTCGCGAGCCATGTCCGTGAGAAGTTTCGTTCCTGTTTTACGAATCGCCCGGCTCAATTCACACGTGAAATTCACACCGAGCCAATCGCTCGTTCGATCTCTGCAAATCTCTGAATATCATGTTACAACTGGGCAGATCGTCGTTTTATTTTTATTGCGTTGGCAACTAAGTGGTTGGGAATTTTGTCAACACCACCTAGTGACAAAATCCGCAATCGCTTAATTGCCAACCTAAAATATTTTCCAATTGTTAATATCCAGTCTCGAACAGTAATTTACGATATTAAAAATGATTAACGACGTTAGAAAATTGACAAGCCATATACGAGTATAGGTATATCTCGCTGAACAATTACAAACTTTCTAACCTTTGGTCTATTTTATATTAGCAATCTCGTTCCTGCTGCGCAAGAGCATCTGACAAATAAGCTGATTTCGCGCACTAAAATTGGATCTGGTTGACAGAGTGTGTAATTTCAAAAATTCTCCTCTTTCCCCATTACTACATACATGAAAAACGAATAATCTCATAATACACGAGTTTCGTTATTCCGTAAAAACTTCAAGCTGCATTTCTTAATTATTAAATGTCAGCTAACGCGTAACGAATGCTCCTACGTTTATTCCATGTGAGGTTAGATTTGCTTGAGAGAGTATGGAATTTCGAAAATGAATTTTCCACCAGTCGAATAAAGAAAATCTAATCGATTATACTTTCCTCCTTTATGATATCCATTAAGGATAACGCTCGTGGCAATTTTCACATTTTCCAGTCGCCAAGCTCGCCAATTAATCGAAGCAACGAATCCTTCATTCATGAATTTCCAAGAGGTAAGCGAACCGCGCCTCTTTTCCCTCTTATTCATGGATGCTCAACGGTGTACATAAGAAATACGGCTTTAATTGGCCGTCACGGAAGGTTAATTGGTAATTTCTCTCACGCTCGCGAAGCGTCTCACGCGGATTTCTGCTTTGTCAGACATCCCCCTTTTGCGTCCGCCGCTTGGTCAGAAAAGAACCTCTTTCTCGACGTGACTGGGAAGCAGAGAGGAGGAGGTCGGTCCGTTCTAGAGAAAACCGAAATTCGACGAGCCTCGTCTCGATGAGAATTTTTACAGACATTAGGCCAAAGAATTTACCAAATGTCCAGCTGGACAAATTGTAAAATAGAAATTAAATAATAAAAAAAAAATAAGGCTCAATTTTTTCGTTCGTCTTGCCACATTGTTTTGCTTTATAATGGAAATTTAAGAAGAAATAAATTACATTTTTGAGAACACAATAAAAACAGTGAGATTTAATCAAATATTGTAACTAGACTGCTTTGTATCTTTGCAATATTATAATTATTATATTTATGCAAATACATTTTTCTATGAAAATAATTGAAAAGATATAACCTATAAATTGTTTAATGAGTACTATATTTGATGTATTCTTACATATTACAAGAATTCTTTTCATCTTCAATTTTTCTGCCAATTTATCAGAATATACAATTTAATAATACGATTTATCGAAAGTTGAAAAAATATTTTCTCAATTTTTAATATCAACGGAAAAGAGAAATTTTATTAAGCGACTCTTCCTTCGTGAAACGAATTTAAATGAAAACTTCTGCAACGTTTCTACGTTGAAAAAAGAAAATTTCATTAAAAGAGTTTAGAAAAGAGCGTAGCAGTGGGTTTTATTATTATTATTTTTTTTAGAATTCGTGCTTGTAAAGCTACAGATAACCCGAGGCAGCCGTATACCTGAGGACGGATGGACAGCCGTGACATTCCACCAGAGATTAGATTAGCTTCCACCCTTCTTCAGGATCAAAAGTGCAAGTGGTTCTAAGAAAAAAAAAACTGAATCGGGCCGAGGAACTATACAAAGTCCAACTGTTCATCGTCAAAGAATCCTTTCTTCTGGAAATTCTGTTGTATTTGTACTCACTAGACACTTGCACGTTTCAACGAAATTATGACAACGCCCAGATTTAAATAATTTTTAGAACGTTCGGAATATTGGATAAAAATCCATTGCAGAATTTTATTTAACAATTTTTTGGAATATTCTGTGGTTTCTATACAAATTTCAAATAACTTTTGCGATATCAACTAGTTTTGCATAATTGAAAACTTGTGAAAATTATTTTGCAAAAATTCCCATGTTAAAAAATGATTCTCATGGCATAATATCAATTAGGATATGAATTTTCCCCTTTATCTTTAATAATAGCAACTTCAATTACGAAAAATGTGTTCGAAATATTACGAATAGGAAACGCTCGTTGTAAAATATGTGAATATTCCATTTTAATTTATGACTGCTGTTATTTCACATGGGATAATCTAATTTTTACTGAAAAATTCCTTCCTGCATCTTCCAAAAAGCGAAGAACCACGCTAAAGCTGCTTTAAATTCCCTTTAAAAATAAAATCTTCTTAAATTGATGGAAAATATATATTACCACCTAATAACAAAAGCCACAATCACTTCCTCGCCAACCTAATAGTGTCCCTACGCGTCAAAAAGTTACCAATAATAAAGAAAACGAGATACGTGTTGCCAACCTAATAGTATCCCTACGCACCAAGAAGTTACCAATAACAAAGAAAAGGAGAAATGTGTCGTGCTACCCAATGGCATGTGATCTAGACACGTATCTCGTGGCGTGACAGCGATAAAAATCTTTATGCGACTCAGGCGAAGATGATGGTGGCCCTCGAAGGGGAAAAACCGCGGTGAAATGGAAGAAAGGGAAGATGGAGCGAGGTAACGGTACGACTAGTAGCGAGATACGTCGGTGAAAAGCCGGTTTAACATCGACCAGTTTCCTTCATAAATACCAGGAAAGCCTTAGAAAACGATGTTCCTGTGAATGTAGCTACTTCGTCGCGTTTACTTTCAACCCTTTGCACCCGCGCATACCTATTGACACACATTGCCTACTGTACAAACAGGACGGATCCTCTTACGACAATCTACGACCTGCGGGTCCTACGTAAACTACAAGAACCTAGAATCGTTTTGATTCTTTGTAGTAGTAGTAGTACGTTTGAGCATGTGATTACCGAGCTACGAGTAATTAGAAATGTATAGATTTTTACTGTGGAAATTAAGTTCCATTATCGATTTACTCTTCGTTGATCCATTTTGTCCGAATCTTCGTATTCGTGTTAATTTGTAAGGAGTCACGAGACACATCAAGTATCAAAATTTATAAAATAACGCTTCAAACTATTTATTTGATAATTCTTGTATAATTTTTATAATTATTGTATCGTGTAATTGCATTCGGATCAATGTGCAGAAAAATTAGAAAGGAATAGGGAAATTCTATTTGATTAGTCTAGTGATAAAACAAAGATACAGAAGAACAGTTGTCAGCCAAAATTGGATACAACTTGGTTGCTATACGGAAAGTTTATTTCGTATAATCGACGATCAAAGTTTGTTTCGTCTGAATGTTATCACATAACCTAACAAATTATAAAATCGTCGTGCATAACCTAGAAACTCTTCAATCTAAAGTAATCGTTACAGTTATCTAGCAACTTTAAAATCACCAAACTACGAATATTCCAATTACAATGGTTACTAGAGTAACTAGTAATTCTAGGAACACTAAAATAATCGACGCTCCTCATCCATTAGAATTTCAAATCTGACAATATAGTAAATCCTATGAAAATGTCATGAGCCGATCATGTTAATCTGTGTCTGGAATAGCTACGATTGCATGTGGAATACGAAAGGCAGATGGTTGGAGGCTGGATCAGCGACGAGATTCGACGTTTCCCGGGGCTTTCCGCGATCGAACCAGCAACGAGATACCGAGCACGTGACTCTCGGCGAGGATTCGCGCGGAGCGACCTGCATTCCGCGTTTAGCATTCCTTCCTTGACATCTCGTCGTTGCTCCTCGTCCCTCTGTTTCTCACGGAGAACGCTTCAAGGCCGGGAGTGGGCGCGGAAGGCACACCCGAGCATGCTAATACACGACCCTGATCGCCGATCGACGCGATGACGTTGCTCGTTAAGCCGCTTATACGGGGTGTGTGATAAGTGAACTACGAATTTTCATGCAAATTCATATTTTGCAGGGTACAATTAAAGGTGTAGAGTAGAAACCCGGTAGAAAATCGTCTTTTACCGACCGAGTACAGCGGAGTCTCGGTTATTCCAGACCCGTTTAACCGAAGTGTCCGTATTATCCAATCTCGATTTACAATCACGATTTATTTTAACATGCATGGACCCTCCCGTATTATTCGAGTTTTCCATCATCGGAGATAGGTTAGGTCCACGTTCGTTTCAAGTAAAAATGTTTCTAAATAATCATACAAATATTGAAGCGGATAAATATTTTGAAATTTCTGACAGCAATAACTTTAGGACACCCAGTACATAGTTACACCGAGGTGTTAATCAGACCAAGTGCAGTGGTCGCGCACTAAGTCGCTTTTGCGCATCCTTTCGAGAGCACGGCCCAAGGTAAACGTATTTTTCTTTTAGGAATCGCATCGCACGAAACACAACATAAATTTTACTTTTCAATTAAGAAGCAAAGATACGATCTTAGAAAAGAATAATTCATAAAGATCGCCTGTATTGTCTATTGTTAAAAACCAAGAAACCTATGACGTGTACGTACGTATAGTTATAAAATAGCAATGTATAGTATTTTATGGAAAACGATTTTTAGTTATTTTTGCTACATAAGAATTCGTTAATTATCAATTACTGAAAAAATCGCTTTTTACGTCTCTGCCATTTTTCTTCGCCAACCAACGTAGCTATATTAAAGGACACCCTTATTATGGAAACACCCTATACATGTAATAACAATTCACGTAATAAACTGTCCATCATGGTAATTTCCATTTAAACAGCTCGAATTATTATTCACAATTGCAATACGCTTTCAGCCAAAATTATACGTAAAGTAATTTCGGATTCTGCTTTGTTAATTGTACAGGGTCGTTCATTAAGCGGCGGCAATTAAAAAAATCGTAGCTACATCGACGCCAATGGACGACGGAATAAATTCTGCGGCATTGCCGCGAAGGTCGAATGTGGGCGCTCAAGATGACGATGCCACAGACGCATAGAATGACGAATTTATCCCATCCCGCTGCATAGTTCAGCCTGTGCAATTTTCTAGTTACGTAGGCCTCCAAAAATACTAACTTCTTACTCGTCTCTCGTCAAATTATAGTATAACCTCTCCATACCATTGATTACGATTTTTATTCTGGAACTTTCCACTCCAAATAAGAATTAGATAACATTGAACTTACGTTTAAAAAATTTTTCCAGAATTTTCCAATATTCCGTATTTCCAAAAGTTTCCTAGCTTTTCCAATATTTCACACTCGCAAGAAATCTTCCAATTTAGTAGCTACTAAAAGCTTCGGACAAAAATATAGTATATATACGTCTCAATCTATCGATGCTTTTAGCGCGTCAATTATAACCTCAAATTTTCGTCGCAAAGAGACTTCTACCAATTAGGACCTCGTTCCAGTGGCACCAAAAACGCGCCGTTGCAAATCAAGTCGCCAAAGAAGCCGGTGTGAAGCGAATTGTTTTCATGGATTTTTAGTGAACACGCAAGGACAACGATCTCGCGTGATAATCGACGCAACGAAATTCAAGGTTCGACCCGTGCACACGCGTAACGATTGGCCATTTTTCCATCCCATTTTTATCGTACTTAATAACAGTTTTAAACGCGATTATTTCTAGCCAGTTGTTCTTTCGCGATTGTTATATCACGACCGATAGGTAAATAATTATCGTGCCACCGAATGCCGTTTTTGTACAGGTTGTTCCAAAAATGTTAGTCAAATCTCAAAAACATTGAGACGATGCACAACAAGAGAAGAGCAATAGCGCAAAGAAACATGGACCAACAATATCTGCTATTAGATTTCAAGTGTAAATATAAAAGAATAAAATGTATGTCTTGAAAAATGTATCTTTTTTTTTTTTGTATACAAATTAGACCGCAGATTTTTATTGTTTTATGTAGAACTTAAGAATGCAAAAATAGATAAACCGAGTTAAATTTATATTTTGTCCAGTGACATAGATTTCTGCACAAGTTTAATTATTTAAATGGTGTTTATAAAAATGTGAACTTCCACAAACATCCGCAGTCTACTAATGATATTTTATCTTGACTTGATTAAAAACCTTCTGCCTCCGATGACTCCAGATTTTTGAAATAGCCTGTATACAAAGGTCAACAAAATAATAACAACTAGCGACACCACGGAGTTTTCATAGTCTCGAACGAACTGGCAATATCAATGCTGGTCGCCATTAAGGTTTATCTACACGAGTATAGTAATAAAGGAGTAATAGTTGTTGCTTGTTGCACTTGCTTCCTGGAAACAAATATTTTTCTCTTCTCTTTCCTTTGGTTTCTTCTTCATCGAGAGGAAAAACCACAATCTGTTTTCTAACAAAACCACTCGATGGCAATTTTGGTGTTTCTCGCTAATTGTTTCCTTATGAGGTTCGTTTTATTAGTCTGACTGGTTGAGAAAGATTACCCAAGTAATTTCCATGGATTTGGATTCCTTTCAACACGAAATTGCTTCGTTCTCGTCTCTGTGGAATTCCATGGTTAAGTGGAAATTGCGAATTATGTATTTGCGTTAAATACAGCGAGTTTGACAAATTAATCGCTAGTATTATTTTTCCCTTTTTAATAAATGATAAAAAAAAGAAAATATCATTGCTTTATTTAATGTACGATGAGATCAATTTAATTCTGTTCCAATTCTTCCCCGCGACATATTTTTTTACTTTATGAAATTTTTTATTTTTTTATTTTTATTTTTTTACTTTTGAAAAGATTATATTCTCTACATTTGAAAATCTAAAACAAATATTTACTAAAAATGTTGCTCATTCAAGATATAATATCGGGCACCAGGATATACAAACAAAAGAAAAGAGGCGCTGACCCGCGCAATAAACGCAAGGTGGTCAGAATAGTGACCACAAGCGATCATATCGGGTTGGGTCACGGTCGTTAGCCCTACAAGTATGACTTCAAGTTCAAATAAAGGTAATTAACAGAGTTAAGGAACACAAACTATAAATTAACCTTGTTAGGCTACAATAATTTCCGATAGTTTTACTGCTATTCTAATAATACTTTAATTACTTAACGCTTCTGGTTACAATTGTGTTATACTATGGGCTACTATATAGTAAATTAAACCGTTCAGCAGTGCCATCTACTGATTTAAAGGTGCAGACGTGTTTATGATTGCATATTCCTTTTATTTTACTTTCATCCTGTAGCATAAAAAAAGTGAGAATGTTTTCTAAAATTATTGCAACGAATCTTACAAACTTTCGGAAGTAACAGAATAGAAAATTTATTAAACAGAATTATTCAATAAACTTTTCTTATAAGTATCGTTGAATTTGTGACATTTGTCTGCATCATTTTGTTAAAAAGACATGTAAATAGAAGAAAGAATGTAAATTTATTTACATCAATTTTTGTAATAAAGCTATTCACGTACCATTACGATTGAATTCATCTCGTCTTTCTCTATAATTTCGTATAAAAAAATCTAAAATAGTAATCAAAAATGTGATATTAATATTGCAAAGAAAAAGAAATATTAAGTTGCACACTAGAGATCCTACATTTATTCCTTTACACCTCAAACATCTGTCAGTACTATCAACAGTGTAAAAAAATAAGCCAATTTAAAAGAAACACCCTGTACAAGTTATACATCAATTTACTTTCCCATCATTCCAATTCCAATTTAATTCCTACCAACCAGGTATACCAATAAAACTCCAAATCCCTGCGAAAGCAAAAAGAAAAACGAAAAGATTAAATTCCGCGGCAGAGATCCTAACCTCAATCTCTACGATCCCGTTCAATCCGCCTCAAAGAGATTGCGAACGGATTAATGGTTTCCCGTTGAAGCTACGCAAAAACAGAGCAGAGATGGATAGACAGATAGATAGAAAGGGGCAGAGAGAAAGAGAGAGAAAGAGAAAGAGAGAATGGGGTAAGGAGAAAGAGCGAGAGAAGCTAAGGCATTAGAAGCATCACTGACCTAACATGTCACGCGTAAAGGCCAGCCGTGACGCGTGGAGATCGCGCGGATCAGGTCAAGGTTGCATACTTTACAACAGTGAAGCAGTTTCCACGGAGGGAAATGGGGAAAATAGGGCACCGGTGACGAAAGCAACACGTTAATACCCCGGCTGTGACGACAGCGAAAGGACGACGTGTCTGTCGGGCTACTTGCGCGCGACCTAACCAAGCTTCAGGCAAACTTCCTGAACCCTGGAACTTTCTAACTTTACCCAGCATCCATGGCGTCTTTGCCGTTTTATCGATGGTCATCGAGGTCGCCCCCAATTTTAACGTAGGATGCACGCACCTTCAGCCTTGAATGCATAATTTTGTTATTTGACAATATAATTGATATATATATATATCATATATATGTACGTGGTGTTCCATTCGGAATCAGTCGGAATTTCAAATCGAAGAATTGTCAGGAAAATATTAGGAAGAGCAAGAAAGATAGAATTACATGGCAAGGCGTAGAATTACAGAATTTATTAAATCGTTCCGCTTTGAGTAGAGTCGAGTCTGAATCGGAGAATAAAATCAGAAAATTAGTAGGTTAAATTTGTTTGGAGGCCTGTGACTCGCACGTGGGCTCGTGTACCTGTACTTTTAAATGTACGTAACAATTATCGCACAATGGTTAGGTCATAACACTATGGGTTACCAGGCCATAAAATCACAAAGGGTCATAAAATACTGCAGGTTCAGGATAAAGAAAGTGACAGGATTGTACAAAGGGATTCTTTTACTCTATACAGCACATTTTGAACGAACATTTCATAATTTTATATTTGTATTTTGTATCCTAATATTTTTATAATATATATTTCTATATTATAGTTTTATAATGTATAATCATTTTTGTATTTATTTTACTTCAAATTCAAGTCACATTCTTGTGTTAATTTTTCTCTCTGATTTTCTAATAATATTGGAATATTAATTAATACCTGTAATCTTCCTACTTATAAATGAGATCTTCTTACTTATAAAATATAATTCTGTTTCTTACACGGTACTTTAAAACAGAACACAAAGTACAGCTCTGAGTTGCAGCTCTAAGACATCAATCGGTACCACTACTCAATGGTTTAATCTATCCGGAGCTGCTACTTTTAAGATAATTGGCTCGCTAAATTTCTTTCATTAATTAATAATCTTAATTCCCTACCTATACCGGAAGACTATGAAATTTCAGTGAAAAATGACGACATGGCTGTTCGCTGAATGACGACAATAATTAACAATAATTCAACTATAATAAGTTGCACAATGACGAACGAGAGCATCGGGTTAAGGGTTGGAAACAGAGAGCTGGCCATGAGCGAGCGATCACAGCATGAAAATACAAGGGCTGATATCAATCGAGCCACTGTCCTGACCGTTCACGTGTAAAGGCCACTCGTGACGCGTGTCGCTGATCCCAGACACACGTTTCCTCTAAAGGTTGCACATTTTACACTACGTAAATTAATCGACAACATTCGTGTATACGTCGTGCAAAAAGAAAAAAGACACAAATTACGTCAAGAGGGAACATCTCTGACGAAAGCAGCTTTAAAATGCCAACAGAATGTGAAGCGATGAGAAAAAAAACAACGAACCCCTGAATACTGTCTTTGTCATTAACTGCTCGCACTTCCTATTAACATTTCCATTGTAGTTTAAAATGACGACGGGTTGCAATAATTAATTATTGCAAAATTTCTTCAAATTTTGTTAAATATCGATTTTGGATATAATTACTTACTTGCTGGTTAATATACCATAAGAATTATAAAGCTGAGCAAGTGTCCAAAAGTAGTGAAAAATATTGTACGAGGTTAGGTCATAGGTTTCTTATTAACACTAGAACTACCGATAGCTATTTCTATCAAAACCGGTGAAAATGACTGGTCTTTAAAAAATACGTGATAATAGAATATTTTTATATTTATTGATTTATTCACTTTCTTACAGAAGCAATTTCATGTTATGTAGTACATTTTTGGTATTATTAATCCATGTGACGCCATGATTCCTAAACAAGGGCTGACACATTTATAAAATTGTAGAACCAGTCATTTTGATTGGTGTTAGTATAAGTAGCCTTGATACAAAATTATTTTCAGTTTGAATACATCAAAAGGAAAATAAAATTCATTTTTAGTTATCCTTGCAAAAGTCATTACATCATTGTGGAGAAAAATATAACATGAAATAGGAATTTGAAAATAAAATTGTAAAACCAACCAATTTGACTGGTGTGGTAGTTGTATTGTTAAGAAAAAGAAGAGCAAGTTCCCTATTCAGAAATGTAAGTTTCAAGGACTTTATTAAGAAATTTAACGACTCGAAATTATTGGCAAATTTTCAGCGAAATTTTCCGCCGTTCATTTCAACAAATAAATAAAAGAGATGATTTTGACGAATGACTGTACATCTGTTCCTTTTCCAAGAAATCAGCAGGAAGCTCAACGCCTCGATAACTTCAAAATCCAATTACACATCACGTCACGGCAGACATAAGGCAATCATCGGAGGAAATTCTTCGATGAAGATTCGAAATTTCGCGCTAGATGGCTCACAGAGCGTTTGCTATGTGAAAGCGAGGGTTCGTGGTCGATAAATTCTGCAGCCTTCGACAGCCATGAACGAAGGAAGGATATCTACGAATCGAATTCCCAAGTGAGCAGTGGACCAGGATAGGAGGGTCGAGGATAACCACAGGCGTGGCGGGAAGCTGAAAGGCGCGGGACAGGGAAATATGTCGATATCTGGCTATGACCTAGTTGTCCCAGTTGCCCGGGAAAGTGGCGGCGGGACGCCCAGACAATCCAAGAAATACAGTTCTATGGTAATTTCGAGACATGGGTCAACAACCTTCTCACAATATTGTTCCATCTACAACTGAATAATTATCATTAAATACCAGTTATTTTATATGATATTTCCGTTAGGTATTTGTAAATGGAATTTTCTGTCGCCATTTGGAGATCATAAAAAGCAATTTATATGAATGTCATAGCGGTGGTCGTAATACTCAAGTATTAGGTTAAGTTTCTTTCGCTTCATAAGGTGATAATAAATGAACAACAATTTATGTTTTATATTATTTTATTGAATTAGGTATGATCCATTTCGATTCTATTTGTATCATTATGTTCGTGAATAATTCAATAAACTAATATAAAACAAAAAACATTATGCGTCTATTATTTCCTCGTAAAAGGAAAGAAACATTTCGGATAACCTAATACCATGCTATTTGTCTTAAGCGGCAGAAAAATATATTTAACGTTTCTAAAATATTTGCTCGGCCAATGAAAATCTAATAAAGATCGTCCCAACTTAAAAAAGTAAACGTAGCCAATATTTTTATATGTAAGTGTTTTCTTATACATAAAAATTTAATGGAGATCTATAGAGTAAGAGTAACCAATATCCACGGGAAACTAATAAAAATATTTCTGTTATATAACGACTTCGATGGAAACATTAAAAATTACGAATTTAATGTTATTCAAAAAAAAAAAAAAAAAGAAAGAAAGAGAATTCTGAATTTTTTAGAAGCAGCATGCGCGTGCAGGTTTTCAATTTCTGAGAACAAATACAGGAAATTAATATCCACAGAAAACCTATATTGCGCAAAAATTAAAAAAAAGAAAAAAAAATTGTATCTGAATGGCCCAATATTATTTGTCAAAAAATTATTACAAGAACCATGCAGCAGTTTAAACTTGCGAGGTCTAGTTGCTGTTTTGGGAAAAGCCTCCACAGCTGGTTGTTTCCGTTAACAGGTATCGGTTCGAGGATTTATGATATTTAGCGGGTTTTATAATGCAGAATGACGGTTTATGGGGTAGGTGGGGTACAGTAACCCAATTATCAGCGGAAACTGCGCACACGAAATCGAGATTCACGACCCTGACCCGGCACCTTGGGTCGCGTATTTTCACTGAAATCATTTTCCATGCAATGGGCGGAAAACGAGTTTTGCACGTGACACACTGGCCGTCGGAACGCGCTGTTCTTTTTCCAGCTGAAAACACGACAATTTATCGCCTTCCGCCGAAACAAAAGGCATTCCTCGCTCTTTGCTTTATGACTGGCTACTGCCAACGAAATCTAGTGAAATTTACTCGTTCATAGTGAAACAAAGAAAGATAGAACTTTTTCCATATTGTCGGTAATATTTGAAAAGTAAGAAAAATAAAATAAAACACGAAGTTTCTTTTTATTGGGTTGGCAACTAAGTGATTGCAGATTTTGTCGTTAGGTGGCATTGACAAAGTCCGCGATCACTTAGTTACCAACCCAATATATTCCATTCATAAATCACATAACCTAAAATACTTGATCTGGTGAAAAATGTAATAATTCATTTAAATTATCAAAGAAGCGATTAATTAACTTGTACGGTATTAGTATTGTCATATTATTTATTAGCATTTTGTAAGTTATTTGTATCTTGTAATTTGCGAAGTTTTACCAACGATATTAATTTAGTTGTACGAGAGAGTCCGAGATAAAAGGGATGAAAATAACAACGACAGACATGTGAATTAAAAAATGTAGCTCGTGCTTGTGTGTGTTTTTATTTGGCTAAACGGTGGACGCAAATAACACGAGAGGTGACTTATTGCAGGTTCGTCGCGACTTAATTGCACGCGGCCATTTATTATGAAATGTAAGAAACCCGCGTTACTGGATACCGAGATAATGTTAAATCTTAAATCAAGACGATTCCAGAAATTCTTCATTACGAGGGAAATTGCCGTAGATGGCTGTGCACAGTCTTTATCGATATAATTTACGAAGCTGAATCAACACGGACAAAGAATTCTCGCAAGATACATATTACATATGTAGGGAGCATATACTTTATATTATCACGATTAAGCTTGTTAAAGAAGAGCTTTCTACGTGAGCACCACAGGAAAAAAGAACATAATAAATCTCATTTTTTTACGTTTTGCAAAAGAGCAATTTTAAGCAACCTCGATACTCGAAATTCAATAAAAATTTATACCGTCAATGTCTGCTTTTTTATTCGGTTTTACTATTGAAAAGTAATATTGGATATATAAAACATATTTTTGAACATATCGAAAACACTGATTGTCGTAACCAGACGGCGGAACCTCGACTAAACAGCAAATTTTTGACTGCGATATTTTCACAGGTACAGAGCAACAATTTCATGCGGAACGAAAGAGGATTTCATTCTTTAAATTACTTTCGGTATCGCATACAACATGAGCATTTGTAATATTGCACTTGTTTCTACGCCTTTGCATATTCGTATCTGTCATTAGATCTACACAGTGCATCATGTTTACAAACGTTTCTCCTGTAAATCCACAAACGTCATTAATCATACACCAATTTGCCTAACAGTATCATATTCACGATGCACCCTAAACTCTAGAAGCTGAATTCGAGGAAATCTGGCCAGGAGGTTGGAGAAAACTAGAGTGTGGTCGACTGGAGAAAACTACTATTGCGCTCTCCGTATGGGTAAACGTGTGTGGCAACCGTATGTACGATGCATGTGCCACGTAACTACGATAGGGTAGACAGTTCTGTTCGGTAACTGGAAAGGAGAGAGCCCCGACAGGCCAGTTAGATCGGCGCAAAAGGAGGAACGAGGTTGTAGCTAGAAGAGAAGGTTGAGGTCTGAGTTCGAGGCCAGCTTCCTCACTTTCCCACACTCGTCGCTGTGTTACGTGGCTCGCGTAACGCGCTCGCTGCACTCACAGACTCACCTACATTCCTCGCTTTGGCGCAACACACGAGCACCTACACACCTGCAACCGTGCGTTGCAATCGTGTTGTAGCAGGGAAACCGCGCCGTTTCTCTCCAGTCACGACTTTTTTACCTCGCTGCGCTAACTTCCTTTTATTTTCGCGTATGAACTGACGTATTGGGTAGGCAACTAAGTGATTGCGGATTTTGTCACTAGATGGTATTGAAAAATCCGCGATCGCTTAGTTGCCAACCGGTACTTTCCATCATTTGGTTGTCTTGTTGTGTAAAATTGTTTCCTTTCGTAAACGAAGCCTCATATACATAATACTATTGTATATTTTCGATTTCGTGACGAATCAGCTTCTTTTGCCTAGTGTTTGACCTACAGCATTGCATTTAAGTTAGCCTTCAAACGCTTATGTGACTTGAAGCTTTCTGAGACACATGGGCACTTTGAGGGCTGACTTTAGCAACGCGTTTCCTTTTTTTTTTTTTTTTTTTTTTTTTTTTTTTTTTTTTTTTTTTTTTTTTTTTTTTTTTTTTTTTTTTTTTTTTTTTTTTTTTTTTTTTTTTTTTTTTTTTTTTTTTTTTTTTTTTTTTTTTTTTTTTTTTTTTTTTTTTTTGGTTGTTATTATTTCTATTCTTATCTCTACTCACTATTTCTACTCTTATAGAGTACAGTATATAATAAAATACAGGAATTTAGTGGTGTTAAAGTGGATTAAAAAGTTACACTATCAGTTATGACTAAATAAAGATATAATCGAACACTGCCATCTTTAATGTTCCTAATTATACCTATATTTTGTTATACTTTTAATATATACCTTTAATTCGATGTTTTGTATAAACAATATGTGAAATCGTTAAATAAAACCAATACCGCGAAATATAATTAACCACTTAAATAATTTTTACATTTCTTTGTTTTTTAATATTAGTCCTCGATACTTGGAAAAATGCGCGATCGACAGCGTATAGGTTAACTCGTCCGAGCGCGGTGCAAACGTATAGCTCGCTGTGGCGCGCGTCATTGGCTTAGTGTTAACACTTTACCGACCGATAGCCTATTAGTCGGCTTTTCGTCACCGACGCTTACCGACCGATAACATAATAATCGGCTTTTTGTCGCCGACGCTTACCAACCGATAGCCTATTAATCGGCTTTTTGTCACCGACAATCTTTCTCATTATTCGAGCAGTAATTTGTTATTCAGTACTAAGGTATCATGCTCAGTTGCGTCAGTTGCGTTGCTTTGTAAGCTCCCACAGTTTTATGCCAATTTGAAAAACTTACCGTTCGCGATAAACGATAAGAATGGTACTGGAGAGTCTAAACCGAAACAGAGCCGGCGCCAGGGAGAATCTGCGCCTGAGCTGCCGGTCGGACGTGCGTATGCTGTTGAACCGCTAGCGGTCGGTAAAGTGTAAAGTGCCCGCAGTTGTATCGTGTTATACGACACGCACATGTCAAGTTATACACGTATGAAAATTTGATTGCGTATCTGTATTTTTCTCAGCGTTGCAGAAAATCATAGCCGTGTGTTGGTGTTTCTCGCGTAGACGAAACCTCGATTACTTTTATCCAGACACCGGGGCAGAAACAAACGTATCCGCGCACCATTTTGCCATTGTGAGCAAGACGCGTGAGAAAACGGCCGCGAGCAAACAGCCAGGCTTGGATTCAGCGAATTCCAAAGATTCGCACGATAAGTGTCGTAGCATCGTGATACCGTACCGCGAGAGAGAATCCACTCTGCCATTTTCTTGGCAAAGCAAAGCGGCGCATTCCGCACGACGTTGGTCGTGTGAAAAGCCGCGATTTCTCGTCCACGACGAGACCATTACGCCAGGAGGAACGAGATCGAATCGGCAGTTTCAGGCGATGCTAAGGCCAATCCTAACCTAAAACGTGTTTCTACGACTGATATAAAACTTGACTGAGTCTACAGTTGCCAGCGCAGTGATAACACCTTTCTTGGGTTTCCGGGTTGCTATAGCTTCTTTCCTTTGTTAAATGATAGTATAACTCGGTGTTTCAAGAGTTTTGAGAGCTATTGAGATTCTGCAAATCGAAAACCCGCGAATATTTATGGGGCCTGTGCCCGATAAAAGCGACTTCACGCGGTTATTAAGTAAACTACATTATGAAGTTGCCTAGTTGTAAAATTATGCGATCGCGCGACGTTATTGGACAAATTAAATAAATCGCTTGGTCAGTGTGAAACGAATGTATCAAAGTGACAGTAACATGGTAAGACGCAATAGGTAAACTATGGAGCGGAATAATAACAATAATAATAAATAATAATAATAATGGAAGATTCATTTATCGAGGACGCTGATAATGATGATTGATAATGACAATAGCGCGGTATTTGTTAGAATATTTAGCAGGAACAATTTTTTCTACAGATCATGTTTCTTCGATTAAACGGAAATACGAATTTACATAAATAAGCAGAGGTGCACTCATCGAAATAACTATAAATCAATCCGTGATTTATGTACATAGTAGGTTTCTAAAAATAGTCTCCGATGTATTTTGTTCACCTTGACGAAACAATTTACGATTTCCAGTAACGTTGCTTTTACGTATAATTTAATATCCTGATCCTGAATAACTTAATTTATACGCTACGCGAAGTCACGTTTGTTAAGAACGGGACCTACAGTACTACTGTACGTTGCAGCGTATTAGGTTGGCAACTAAGGGATTGCGGGTTTTGTCATTACAACCTAATGACAAGATACGCAATCACTTAGTTGCCAACCCAATATGTAGTCTAATAAACTTTGGAAATCATAGAATTTGCAGAAACTTCGAGATATCTATTATTACATAAAATAATATATTTATAAAAAATAAATAAACGATCATATTCGTGATATATTCTTGTCCGAGTTAATAAAATAGTCATCGATAGCTCTTGAATAATCCATCAGTAATAAAAGTCCGCGTACCGTCGTCTCCTACTGACTCACCAGACATTACATAAACGTCAGAACGACACCTCTATAATAGAGTTCGCGAATCTTTCGGCGAATCCTGTTGGCCAACGGTCAATGTCAGGAAACGTGTTCGAGTATCACATAAAGAAGAAGCAATTGCCGGGGACAATGTTCCACTTCAAGGATATCTACTGTGCACGGTAAAAGAAGGAGACGGAGAAACAAAGAGAAACAACACAGCTGTCAGATTCTGAATAAATGAATAGAGGGAGACCGGAATATCGTAGAGACATCTGTTAAATGAGTTCTTTCTCTTTTTTTTTCCTTAAATTATAAATGAAAATTGCAATTCGTTGTATGGTAAACGTTGTAGCTCGTCTCAAGGTCGTATCCTATTATTAGGCTCGCTTGAATATTCGTCAAGACTCGAGTCTAGAAAAGAATGTATACTTCTTTGAAAAAAGATGAGAATATCGGCGAAGTGGATAACAAATTCCAAGAAGAAAATAGGAAAATTTGAGACAAACTTTTCGTCCCGGATATTCCTTCAAACTATTCGTCAAAATTCCATCGAAATTGGGTTAGACCTAACCCTACCTAACCTAGCGAAATTGGGAAACCTAACCTCAATAATTCTCTCGACATTTTTTATATCGTTAGAAACAAAGATGAAACTTGGAAAGTTTAAAAAATATCGTAATTTTGCAAAACGGTATTTTCCCTGGCAATTCGTATGCACAGAGTTTTATTCTGTAATTATAATTCGCTCTAATGATAATAATTAACTAACTCGGCTTTTGTTTCGTTAAAATTACAATTTCCCGTTGCAGATCGTCCATTTATTAAGATCTAAACGAATATCATAGTAATCGTTGATTTTGCTGGATAAATCAATCGAAGCAGAACTACGAAAAGTGGCAGAGAATATCAAGGCGAAACCATCGTGACAGTGTTCACGTTGATTCCCCGTTTGCCACTCGTGCTTACACGTAATTGTAAACTCGGAGGGAGCTGGTGTTCATCGTGCGCGAAAGAAAAACGCAATTAGCTGCTCCTGTACCGCGACCAAGCTCCTCTTCTTCTGTTGTTTGCTTCTGTTACGCCAGCGTGTTCGTCGCCAACGACAGCAAACTGTTTCATGAGAATGGGTCTGGAGACTACTTTAAAAGCGTTTTCCTTTCACGACTCGTGTGTCTTCGTAGCGAGTGTCGTTCAAGTTAATTTTAACTGGCTGGAGAATTGCTGTCATCGCGATGCCAACAGGCATTTTCAAGAAGTATGTTTGACTTTTTATTAAAAGCGCCTAACCAGAGGGAGATATTTCCTTGATACTTCTTCTTCTTCTTCTGCGTGTACTTTTGCCCGAGCTTACGTAATTATGTTTAATTACACACGTTCGCCGCTTCGTCTTTTTCCTTCTTTCCTTGCTTGCGAAAACTCTTTCAGACGGAGACAAAAATACAATGACGAGGAAATATAAATCTTCTTCATGCGTGGTTCATAGCAGTTGTGTTCTTGTAACTTCCCAAAAACAAAGTTTGTACCACGTTGCTACAAAGATACTATCTTTGGTTAGAAAGCCAACTGTTTCACACGGTAAACCACAATTATTTCACGCTTCTAAAAATAAAATTCTTCTTGCTGATAGCAACGCTGTATTCTCCTTTATCCTCCACGTTTCTTTCTTCCAACATTTCCACAAATTGTACTTTCAATCTTTATTCGTTAACCGCGTTTTAGTCAGAGTGACCTTGATCGTATTTTTGTCAATAAATTTAATGGAATCTAAGATCTGCAGGAAATTCTATTACATTGAAATGTAGATTCTTAGCTAATATCATGCAGTTTAGCAACATGAAGCTTCTATTTAAGTTGGAAGATACTCTATACCTGATATAGAAAATCCCTCTCTTTCACTCTTTCTAAAATGCAATTTCGATGATGAGAAGGCAGCTGACTTCTGATAATTTCATTAAAATATTCAATTCAGACTGGCGAATAAAATTAAGATAAATTCTCAGAAACATCATGGAAGGCTCGTCTGTCTTCATACAGAATGATTTGACAAAATGAATGGTCCTATCAACACCGCATATTCTCTGTCCTGTCATCCTCCATGGTCCATCAGGATCAGCGCAAGTCCGCCACTACTCAGTGGCAAAAAAAAAGCAAAAAGAAAACGCTTCTTCGATTCTTCGTTTGATAATTAAATTACAACAAACAATAATAAAATAATATCTGTAAAAAAAATAGGATGAGATGATTTCGAAGAATTCCACGAAGAAGATTCAAGTGTATCCAAGTTAATCTGACGAAATGAAACGTTCTATGAAGAAAGCATATCTTCCATCTTGTCAGTGTTCGTGTTTCTTCAGTTCAGCACAAGCCCATCGCTATCTATCTAGTGGCAGGGAAGGGCGTGGAAGAGTCGGCTGATTTCTGATCCACAGGCAGATTTTGCAGGCAAGCGAATTCGCGACGGTGAATGTCAGACGACGATGAAACGATCGCAGTACGTAGAGAAGAAAAAAGAGACGGAAGTGGTCAAGGACTACGGTGATCGTCGCGTCGAGTGGCTCCCATGTGGTGAACGATCATGAGCGGAGAACACGATCTCCAAGGTGTAGAATAGTGTGTAGATAATGGAAGCAGAATCGCCACGCGACCGCGGACCAATTTCGTAACCTGCTTTTCGAATTTCCACCTCCTGTCGCTTTCGTAACGATCGCTGTTCAGCCACAGTGTGTCGTTTCGTAACACAGCTTGTAGCTCATTGTCGAAACTGTGGGCCCCTCAGTTTCTGACAAGGTTTCTCCGCTTGGTTAACTCCACCGAGCCAATAGCAAGCGTGCTTTTCTGAATTCCTAAGTAGACTTGGTACGACGATGGTGTTTACTGAATTAAACAAATTTTGTAGGTCTTGGAATTCTTGAATATAGAGCAGGTTTTTAGGGAATATTTTCAGTGTTCGAAAACGAGCATCTTCTTGGTATCTGTTTTTTAAAGATTCATATCGTATACACATTGTTGACCGTTGGAATTTAAGAAATTTCTAGGTGTTGGCACGTGTTGTGGATTTCTCATGAATTTTTCGGTCTATGAAAGTGGAAAATTTACCTGACACTCGGACATTCAAATTTTTCTTCATCTCCTCCACACGTAGATTTCTATTTCTTCTTTCCTAAGAATTTCATTTCCTAATCCTCTTCATAACTTTCCATTCGACATTCTGTTTCAGTGTGTTGTGTAAGATTGTAGAAGACTGTAAAGAACTAGGATGAAAGAACGTTTACCAACAGAGATTTCCTACTTTCTTTCTCTTTTCATAGATAATTACATATAGGTATAAATATAGATGTGTAACTTAAGTACAAGAATAAAAAGATTACAAATTAATCTATAGAAGACTAATGAAGTATAGGAAGAAATGCTATAAAATCATGTTAAAATATATATAGTGCTATTACATTCATTTTTCATTCAATATATATTTATCATCAGCTGAGTCTATTTTTACACGCATGATATTATGCAACCTACCTGTCTACAACGTTTATTAATCATCATGATTGCAGAAGAATGGAATTCCTTCATTAACATACTGATTTATTTGTCACCGATCCATGTGCACAGCAGCACTTCCTCATTTTGCTATTCTTCGTTTAATAAATGTTAGCATTTATTTATATATTGTTAATTTACAATGGAATCCAATGGCGCGTTATACCATGCTTCTCTTCATCTACTGTAAGTGGTTCAGTGACCAGTTTGTATATCATAGTTGTCTGTTCCACTTTACTTTGAAATCTTCAGCTTCAGTATATTGTGTAAAAGATTTGTTTCAAGATATTACCTGAGAATTTTTGGATTATTTTTTAATCTTGAAACAAGCAATTCTGATGAAGTGATTATTTCAAGTTCTATTGGGTTGGCAACTAAGTTCCCAACTAAGTTGAGAAGAATTTGTATGAAAATTTTTATTATGCAATTTTCATTCCAAAATAATTTCAAATGTTTGGGATACAATGGTTAAACATTTGATACTCTATATAGAACAATATCGTTCTAAATCTGGCATTTTAAAAATAATTAAATTGTATAATTTTTGTACAGCTTTTAATGCATTCCAATGAAAAAATTTTTCATGAAAAATTGTCAATAAATTTTAAACAATACAATGGTCGCCGATCTGGAAGATTATTTTTTTATAAATATAGCTGGTTTTCCTCGAACAGATTTTCCATTTTCGTAACTTCGGAAAACTGTTTACGCGGCTAAAGTTGATTATAAATTCTGCCGTCTCTATAGATGTAATGGACGATTGTTCTTCTACGATGGAAAATATTCTGCAGCGAGTAAAGGTTAGCGTTAACACACTTTGCAAGTTTTACGCCGGCCGAGAGGAAAAGTACGCCTTTTATAGACTCAGACAATGCGTCGATCGGTTCCTGCTGCGCACTGCCATTTCCTTTCGTCGATTTCCATTATGAAAAAGTGAAACTGTTTCATAACTTTATGTCTTGTTACTTTCCTTTGGCAAATGACGCTTGCTTCTGATTTGCTTGAAATATTCTTCACAAGTTCACCAAAATTTTAGTCCATTGGCTACTTCCACTAATGATACTAAATATTATTAGAACTAAAACGACTGAATGTGAGCCCAAATCTAGTCTTAAATTTAGAAACAAATATTTAAGATGTAAAAATAAAGAAACATTAATATCGAATATCAGATACAAAATGAAATAATAAATTAATATTCTGTAACATTAATTGAACAGAGTATTTGATCCAGAATGAATATAAAAAATTATTTAAATGCACTAATATTACTTAATTAATGGTATATTTTCACTGGGTTTTATATATCCTTCTCATAAAATAACAATCTTTCATAATTATACAAAGGCATTTTCAGTTAATGGAATATTTCTTATTATATTTCTGATATTCTGTAGACCTTTAATTATGTATACGGTTTTATGCTACAGATTTTATGTTCACAATTTAAAAAACGACTATCTGCTACAATAAAGGCAACAATGTGCAGACATTTGTTGTACTACTGCCTATGGTATTATATCATTGCTATTCAGACACTGACGTGTAACTCTAGTAACCCATATCTTCATAATAGCATACCACACTATCTAAATATTAGAATATTAAATAACAGTATGAATATTTGATATGAAGATGAGCACCAGAAAGATAAGAATGTTGTACAATGTCGAAATTGTTAAGAATTATTTGCACAAAGCTCTATTGAGGTTTGAGATGCTCCTAAAAGATTGTCTTCATATTATAAGTAATATTAGAATATTGGATAAGAATATTAAAAATATAGCACATCATAGTTGTTATCAAAATAACAAGTGACATCAAGTTGTTGTTTAACGTTCTAGCCAACAAACCTGATTAATATTATAACATGTCATTAATACTAAATCCCACTTAGGTATACTAAATATCACACTAAAATAGCCAAATAATAAATATCAATTATCTAATACAATTGATAACGTATAATTGCTATTAATAATCCTAAAATTTTGTCTAGTTGCAATTACCAATTCTGTAATCCATTTACTACATTTAATCCTTCATTGTATATCAACCCAATAATGCATTGCATACAGATTATTATATATGTAACGTATATTATTACCAGACTGCTGATTTTTATACATCCATATCAAAATTTAAAAACGCAAAATGCACAGAGCATGCTGTGCAAAAATATATAAAATATTCAATATTTATCATATATTATAATATATCAAACAAATTCCTATTTCTTCAATTATGACTATAAAAATATAAATTTGTGTGAAAGTCGGTTGTTTAATTATTATTTATTATTTTTTATTTATATTATATATGATTATAGTGAAATTACTACAAATTATTAGTAATATTCTATGTCTACCAATTATTACCTAGCATCAAACCCAAAAAAAATTCTACAACTGTACCTAAGTATTTTAAATCTTTTCATATTGCATTTCATCAAAATAGCATAATTTTCAAAAGAAAAAAGGTTAAGAAAGATATTTCTCTTTGTCATATTTTAAAAAAGAAGAAGGAAGAAGAAAGAGGAACTGATATACAATAGCTTTACTAATTCCTCAGATACAAGTCAATTTCTCCAGTTTAAAAATCAATTTTCTATACCTCGACCACGATATAGCCAAACTGTCGCTGAATCTGCGAAGGGGAACTAACGCGGACAGTAAAAACTGGTCGAGCGAGTGCGCCAAGTAAACGCCATTCCTTCCTAGCGTTCTCGTGTCCTCGTGAACCGAGGACGCCTCTTCCCGTTTCTAACCAACTAACATTCCAACATCTTTTTAACGTTAGAAATTGAAACCGAATTGAACATCGCTAAAGAACGAGCTACACGTACATAGTTTAAGAAATATTAAAATATTTTCCACCTTAAAAAGATAAGCCAACGTCGCCATATTATTAAGATCGTCAAACATTAAAAATTCAAATTTTTCAATCTTGCTTTAAAATGAACAATTTAGATAAAAACAATAATTAATATTATTTAGACCATAAAGCGTCTTTAATTATTTGGTATTATTCGTTGTTTAATATGTCGATATTGAATTGGTACTGAAATGTGTGTTGTAACATGTCGCTTGAAGGTAATGCATAGGTTAGAAAATTTCGTGTCAACGGTGTGGATATATCGAGGTCAATGATCTTTACTAAATGTTGCATACAAATGTTGATAAAGTGAGCATTCTACCTTTTCGTTGTAGAATATCGTTGAGACGATTAATGGATCCTTGCAACAGGCTGTCGACGATAGTTCACCGCTTTTTCACACTTTTTACGAAATTACGCCGCCAGTTCGATTTTTCAACAACCGCCAAGCGAAACTGTGCCGCCATCTGCCGATCAAATTGGGTAATACGCGTAATTCCTGGGCTGGCAGATGGCGTCACGGGACCTACTTTTTAAGAGCTGCTTTATGAAATTTCGTTGAGATGTTTTAAATCTTTTCTTTTTTATTTAATTAATCATTTATAGTCAGACAAAACATGAATAATATTCTAAAATAATATATGACAAATGTAGCGTGCAGATAAGATGTTTAACTCTGATAAGATAAATTAATATTTTTCTTAAATGATAAACTTATGTACTCTAGTATATATTTTTCTTCTCTAGCTCTTCTTAAGTGAATTAGAAAAAGAATAAAAACCCTACGAATGAAAACATCATACATATACTGTATATGTAAGATTTTTTAAGCCAAGAAAGATAAAGTAAATATTCTTAACAAGATAATGAAATCATGTGTTTTAATACAACCTTTTAAGCGATAGCTTTTAAGAAAGAAATTCCTTAGAGTAGCGCGGCAAAGTAAAAGAGCTTATATACATCGAAAGCGACATTCTAAACGAGAGACAAAAATATGATAACCTCCGATCGAAGCAATCGTTTCACTTACGACCGTCATCGACGGTAAATAGCAGAGAAATTTCTTCGATATTTACGTGGAAATATTCTCAACGAAGTACAATCGATTTTTTAAGAATTTTTTTTATTTTTCTTCTTCCTTTTATACACCCGAAAAGTGGTTTCGGAAATGAGGATAATCACAAAACGAGTCCACAACATTTTCAATCAACTTTGAAACATTAAAAAAAAATTTTTCTTCCACCTTTTAAAAATTAATTTTGGAGATAAAGGAAGATTTCGTTTAACGCAAACGATTGAAGTGACCGATTCGGTCAGTTCGAAATTACGATCTCACGAAAATTGCAAGCTGCATAACGCGTAATCGGTTACCTAGCGGTCGAGTTGTGAGCACGAGGTGCCCTTATCTGACCGTGATAACGCGGATCGTGATAAGGTAAGGTACAGTACGTCCTGGCGCCCGCACCTCGAACCAACCCGATATCGTGCGACCTAAATTCGCGAACCTCGCGTTGGTCATCGACTTCGGCTGGTCTCCACCAATGAACACCTGTTTTTACCGATGAAAATTGTTCGTATTAGCGATATAGACGTTTTAAGAGACACGTATGCACATATTTCGCTATTAGAAAATAATTAGATTCTATTATGTTATCTTATTAGGAGATAAGGTTATCGTGATTGATAATGAGTTTTAAGTTTCCATAATTGGGTATTGATAATTCAGCAGTTTAATAAGCTATGGAATTTTTGGATTTTTGAATGTTAATGATTTTAAGTAAATTTGAAGTTATCCGATAATTTTGAAATATGCTAAAATCGGTTCTGTTTCTTCGAGAACGATACCAGATTGCAACAGGAACTCGGTCTATCGCGACCTCTGAACTAGCTGTTTCCGGAAGCAGTGGGCCTCGCGTGTTTCCGCGTAAACGGGCTAGGAAATGGGCCGATCCCTCTCCGGTAAAACTTACCGATGATGGGCGGAGTGAAGCTCATTTAATTGTCTAGATATCGATCAACTAACAACCAGGATCCACGAATTCGATATTTCGAGAAATTTCTATGAAACCTCGATCAAAAAATTGGAGATTCATTACCATATTAAATAGTAAAATGTAAAATATTAAGAGCTCGATTTTCAGTAAAATTCCAATTTATAATTGTTTTGCCATTCTTAATAATAAAGGTAAACTCGAAACCTTGCTTTTTCGAAATTGAATGTAAAAAGTAAAGTCTATGAGCTACAAGAAATTATCTTTCAGCTGTACTTTGATTAATTTCACTTTTACAGAATTTACTGAAAAGTGCAATTAGAATTTGCTAGGGAAAAATGATATTTAAGTTTATTTACTTTTAAAACAAAATTTATATTTTGATCGAAGAATAAAATATGATAAATTAAACGATGAATTAAAATGAACTGATTCCTAACCTATAATACGATCGATCGAAACAATAGTCACAGAACGATTGGACGAAGTTTCTAACTAACGATTCTAACTGGCTACTGTTTCATTGGTCGAAGCAGATAAGAAAAAATTCGACAGAAGCATGTGTCCGATGTGAATCATCGCGAAAATTCTAAGCAGGATTCGCGATTTCGATTGGTCACGAGCCGATGTGGGTCAGACATGGCCCGCACAGATGATACACCGATAGCGTTTCTGATAAGCGAAGCGACTGACTGATTACGCACCGACGACCTACATCAACGCCACACGTACACATCTGTTCGTCGTTTCTCAGCGATAACTTCGCATTTTTTCAATCCTCTGGACCCTCGTTTTTCTGTCAGCCACGAGATAATGGCTGGAAGGCTATGTTATCAGTCAGATTCGATTCTTACCCCTTCTTTTGCATTTCTTTAGTTGATCATGGTTACTTGAGTACAAGCCAAGTGATCATTCCTTTATATAACAATTTATTAACTAATAATGATAATAAATTGACAAGTCTCAAGTTATAGGTTATATGGAACTGAGATATTACCAAATTCCAAATTTTCAACTTAACATTATCTAAACCAAGTAAATTATTTTTACAAAGTTTCAGGAATAACCAATAATCCAAATTCAGTAACAATAAAACCTTCCCATGTGCCTATTTATTTTAAATAATATATAGCGTCTATTCTAGAACGTGGCCCACAATTTCCCTATACAAGATTTTTAAAGATATTTCCAACTAACGTCAGATGACCTTTAAACGCTGTGCAAACGCGATGACAGCAAGATCATTCTTGATCTTTTCCCAGAGGGAGAAGAGAGAAGCGAAAAGAAATAAAGGAGAAACGAAGGGAAAACGAAATGAACCAGAAGGGCACAGTCTGCGATACAGATTTTGAGGTTATGTAAGAGAGCGAGCCACAGAAAAGAAAGATAAAAATACACAATGGAAAGGTGCAGGAGGTGAAGGGAGAAAGCGGAGATCCCAATGTTTGCTACAGTACAGAGAGGCGAGTCGCCTCCTCTGGCTGTCTCGCTGATAAGCGGCTGATAAGTGAACCGTTGGTAAATATAGAATGTCCCGATGTTCTCTCCTCGGTCACGTTGCATATCGACGAGATGTCTGCTCGCCGGTGTGCGGATATGTCAACGATACGTATGTTCTCCTATGTGCTTCTATCGAGCATTAAAATTGCGTGGTGACGCCACGCTCTACCACTTAACCTCTACTACCGATTCTACAATTTTTCCATTCAGGAATTTTTCCACGACTCGCTTGCCGATATAACGGATCGAAATTTTGATTTGGAATTGACTGAATTTTTTTGGATGATAGGATTTTTTCTACGAGTAATTTTAATTGAATATTTTTATCGAGGATGAAAATACGACGGTTAAAAGTTTTGTTAACTTGACATAGATTGAACTTTTTTGGCCGGCCTCGGCAATTTTAATCGAATATTTGGCCTTTGTTGGAGGCTTCGATCGAGAAACATTGTCACAAATGACTTGGACGTGATCCAAGTTTCCGTTCAAAGTTTTCACTTCAAATTGATTGATTTTTTTCGAAAGGCTCCAGGAATAATTTAAATTGAATTGAATATTTCATACGACCTCTACTATTAATTCAATATGTTTTATACTGAATCAAATCATGTTCCCCAAGAGGAAATAAGATAAGTTCTTGGAAGCATGATCTGTCTGTGAATAGATGTCAAATGCAAGTGCAAAACCGGAGGTTGGAAATGTACTTTCATCTGCGTGGTCCCCAGCTTGCAACGCCCCACCAGAGCTTTTGCGAACGGCTCTCCAGTGTGACTTCCGGTTCTCTAAACCAGAGGCGGATACGGACCGGAAACACCAACGGAAGGTCACCGGAAGGATCATCGAAGGACATTGTGCAATTGCTTTCAAGATTGCAACTGCAATTTTCATTCAACCACTAACAGATATTTTCTTCTTCTTTTAAAATAAAAATAACCTTTCCTTGAAACTGTTTCATTCAATAATTGATCTGTAATGTTCACTGACATTAAGATTCTTCAATAAAAAGGGCTAGAAAAACTGATATTTATAAGAGTAACATTTTATGAAGATAATTTCACATTAAAACAAAAAACTCGATGTCTTCTACGTTTTGTTTTCTTTCTCTTCGCAATTTATCACATTCGACATTTGGTAAAATGTAGTTAAACAGATATTGTCAAGTTTCAATGAAAATTACATTTATATTCGTAATTAGAGTTACATTTATAATTACAACCGGAAACATAAAATCCATAGAAAATCTTCAAACTCCAAGAACCAACGCGAAGAACAGTTCAAATCTCTAAAACTAAAATAACACAGACATAACCTAAAAAGATCCGGTAAGTATATATCTAGGGAATTATTTCCAACTTAAAAGTCCATCATCCAAGGAAGATCTGGTAAAACGAGAAACGCATCAGTGGTCCACTTGTTGAAGCAAAAAATCGGAGACCTAACCTAAGTAAGGAGGAAGAATTATAAAAGAAAGAGACGAATACGCGAGAGATAAACAGCACGAAATAACCGGATACCAGGAGCAGACCTTCCCGCGCAAAAACGGCTCGTTCAGCGATGGAAAATTAAATGGTTGGACGCGTGTATGCGTGTCTGCTGCACGAGTCAGAATAATAATTATATGGGCCAGTGCAGTCGATGCGTGGGAGGAACCGTGGCAACTCAACATATTGTCATTAACCTCGTCCCATCAGCGCCGCTTCGCACTTACCGAGGCACACATACAGGGTGTTACAAAAATGTGGACGATATTTGAAAATCACAAGAATTTCACATTTTCTATTTTTTACGGGATAAAAAGTTATGGTTTATCGGTTTCCTAATGTTGATATTAATTCGTAGCTAAATATATAAATAAAATATTATGACTTAAAAAATAAGTCTGAAATGACGTATATTTTTGTTTAACGAACGTAGAATGAACTTCTTTTTATTGTCGTGGTATCTAGCATTATGAATATTGTTCGTTTTTTTGCAACACGTTATATATGGATAGAGAGAGAGAGAGAGAGAGAGAGAGAGAGAGAGACCGTGGCGCGAGTGCATTTACGTAACTGTTGCACTAATCTGCCGCATGAGTCGATATCACGCGATCATCAGTGATCACGCCTCTCAGGTATCGACGCGTGAAGGCTGCTAGTTGAAAACCAGACGAAAGCTCGTGAACTTTGAGACTTTGGATAATAACATAGATATGCTGTATGTTATCCTCCTAAAAATATGCGTTACATTTTGCAATCTTTTTTGTGATTTTGTTTCCAGTGTAGTATATTTACGCATTTAGGCGAATCCTATATTTGGTATTAATCTAATTCCTTACATACACAATTCTAGTCAATCAACTGATCCCTAATATTAATGAAACTTTCATGAAAGCAGATCTAGTCATTAATTACTCGTAGGTCACTGTCGGAACAATCTAAACTAACCTAACCTAAATCGAGATATACCTTTCTCAAGAGATAAACCGCTCCAGGCCACATTACTACTCTTTAACATATTTCCCCACCAACGAACAACTCCCAAAACAAGCATCAGAACGAGTGTCTCCTAAAAAAGAGCGAAAGGCAGCCGGGCAAGCATCAATTTCCCAGCCGATCCCCGACGCTGACGTCTCGCAGAACGCATAAGCTCTAAATAACGCGCAGTATACACGTTACTCTATCTGGTAGTATTAACCTCGCCTGCAACATACATGGCCGCCAACCGCACACAACTACCAGTTTCCATTGGCATGCGAGTGAGTAAAGCCTAGTGATGGACTCGAGCATTTCGCAAGTAGGTTGGAACACTGACTGACAACATTCGAATCCTACATAAGTATTTTAAAAATAGTACTCCCAAGTAGACCTAAATGCGAATGTGACAGATTTGGATACTTTACCAGTGATCTGAGAAATACAATAAGTACTCCACGAGTAGACGAGTGGCATCTCGACGCTATAAAATTAATCTTGAGTGTTGCATTTGATTCGTGATTATCAGTACATATTGAACTTAATCCCATCGCTATTTAACACTCGCGTGGCGCTAGTGACGTGTCAGTCGTCAAAGTATTAAGCGTCCATTGTGACCAACCAAAAAAAAGTTTAAGGTCCCGTTAGTTCGATACAGTCTCACAAAATTAACATGTGATAATTCCAAAGTAGAATTCTCAAAGTCACAGACGCGTTATATATGAGCCAAATTTTGAGTTTGCTATCTACGATTGCCAGCGTTGTCGTTGAAGGCAAATTGTCAATTACAACAACCGAAGTATTATATCTTACGATTACTATTCGGATCCTGTGAAATGAATCTTGGGCAGCGGATTGGTTCGCATTTATCGGTTCATGTTGAACTTGATCCCATCAGTAGCAGAGCCCTCTGTGCGTGTTGCTCACGCGAACCGTGTGCACTGCGCACGCACGCGTTCGTGTATCGCCACTCAAGGCCGTATCTGCATCCTGCTGCAATTCACACAGTACCACCCGCTATTAGCCGCTGGAAAATCCGTCGCGGGTTCTCAGACACATTCCGGGGCCGTGGAAAAAAATGGAAACGCTGGATGGATACGCGCGGTTAACCTCACCTGGACGGATCCTCGCTTACCATGAATTTGTCACTTTTCTTTCTTCCATATTGCCTGTCTTATATTTAACTTGTTTTAACCTCTCTTTGTGAGAGGTGTGATCTAATTTTCTGAATATATTGCTTGGATTATTTTGTAGAATTGTTTTAGAACTTTAGTGAATTTCTTCATTCTTTCAAATTCGTTACTTTTGAAAGAAAAAATCGTTGTTTGAAAGTTTAAAATCCCTTAAATCCATCGTGTTTATTTCTCGCGACGTTGAGAAGATCTAAAGATAAATGTCCCTCGTCGAAAGGTGTGCATTATGGAAATTGTTTCAAATATTTGCGAGCATCGCTTATCTTTCGTCGTTTGTCATAGTGATGCGGGTCTAATCGGCAACAGTCGCGAACGAAATACCCATATCACACCAAAAACCGCTTAGAATCCCTCCGATAATGGGCTCTATTTCGTAATTAATGTTACAGCCCACATAAATGCGACTAAATAGAACATACTGTTTGTGGTAAATTAGTATGGGACATGCCAGATGTTCTATTACCTAATTCAAGCATTTAGCGTATCCTAGAGAGAAGCGAAAGTCCCTAGACCGACTCTTCTCTCGAAAAACTCTGCAACTCTTTATAAATAAATTAAAATAACTTAATAGTGTGTTAATGGGAGTGGCACTTCAAAAAATGTTCAAAGTGTAAAGAGTTAATTCATCGACGTATCTCATCTGAAATTCCTAACCTCAATTTCTCTTCAAAAACCGCGAACGATTAAATCCAACCTTCCAACTATGAAAAGAAGTTAATTAAACGAGATTAATGAAAAACGAGTAAGGAAAGAAACGGAAATTCTAAGTGAAAAGTCAAGTTTTACTGATAACGACTAATTACCAGGGGCATAATTTATCAATGAAATGAGCTGGCGCGCGACTAATTAACAAAGACCGAAAGTAAAAGGATGACTCATTGCGATGAGATAGTCGTCGCAGAAAAATTCAACCGTTTCTCGTGGCTAACAGCGAAGAAAAGTTATTAACGACGACAATCGATAATTTGGCCTAATAAAACTAGCGGCGCGGCGTTGGAATACGTAACCCCAGTAGAGAAAAAAGGGAGAAAAAGTTGCACCCTGCACATGGTAAAAGCAGCCAATTAGCACATGTCGCTGGGCACAGAAATATAACAATCAACTCTATTTTTAAATCGCCTCGAGACACAGCTCTCATTAGCTATTTGATCAGCTGTGGCTTTTCTTTCAGAAATATTTGGAGATCTCTTTTCTAACGTTTTTTTAAAAATAACTTTACTGTTATAAAATTATTATATAGCATAAAATTGTCTGAATAAAAGTTTAACGAACATTTTTAGAACTATACTTTACAACTGATATCAAAAACCTTCATTAACGTTACATAATACTCCTTTCATAGTCCATCGGACTATTTATCAGACCAGCAGTTTCGTTCAAAAAGAAGCGGGGAGGTTAAGTCAGCCTGTTAAGTTCTCATTTGGCGCACGAATTTTCTGCATTTAGAAACCACGGTTGAATTTTCTCCTGACAAATTGCGTCTCTCATTTATCCTTTGTTTAGTTGCTACTGAAGACCTTACAAGAATTCTTTCAAATTCTTCATTTAATTTCTACCTTAGGGAATTTTTCTAAATGCGACATCTTGTTGCCGAATTTATTATTTAAATATTTTCACCAACGTGAAAGAATATTGAAATTAAAGCTTCTCAATTTCGTGCTTCCTCCTAATAAAAAACGGTTATATTTTCTTAGAAATTCATTTCCTTAGATCTACCGGATAAATGTCCAGCAAAATGTTGACCTAACCTCACAAATAATTCTCCCTTAAGATCTTCTTGCTAGAAACCTTAGTCGTTCATGAGAGAAAATCATATTTCAAAAATGATATTTAATTGACAAGTCTTATATGTCGATGTGACATTGAGAAACATACTGATGAATGCTATATTTAATATACATTTAAATATTTAACCGCACATATTTACTCTACTAATCTCAACTACGTATCTGTTTTCCTAACCTAATCTTGGTCGAAGCTCCGTTCAACTTGACTCAGAAAATTTCCAAGACCTCGACAACAAACGTCCACCCCCAAGAGGCAATTGAACGAGCTTATCATCGGCGCCCATCGTAGTCTGTATCGCGATCGCCTGGAAGCTTCGCGTGCATCGAAGCTGGCACGCGAGAGAGCGGTGCAGTATGGCAGTAGTGCAAGCAATCACTTGGATTGACGGAAGTGGACACGAGAGACACAACGACTGCAGTGGATGAAGAGTGGGCAGAGGAGACGAGGGAAGTCTGCGTGAGAGGAGAACGTGGCCGGTGACGTCACATCCGGTAGCTGGTCGACGTTTCACTCTCTTTTTCTCTTTCGCAGAACGCGCGCGCCATCAACAGAAAGAAACGCGAACGCGTGCACTGAATTCCTCATCTGTCCCGCGTTCCTCGCTCATGCGTCTTTGCCAGGATTTACACGTGTCATCTTTCTTTTAGCAAGTTCGTAGGTTGAGGATTGCTCGGAAGAGATGAGACTGATTGCTTCTGCAGTTTGAGAACTTCTGCATAGAATAATTTTCCGACAATACAGTAGAACTGCACTACATATTATTAGCATTGAAGCTTTCAAGATAATGATAATGATAATGACGATAGCTTCGTTGGTTTCATTGGCTCGAGGACCCTCGATGAAGCTAGCCTCTCTAACAGTGATAAACAACCCAACGATATCGAAGACTGAGAGCTTCGAAACTTATGCAACTCGGTGCTACCTTGATTTTATCAATATGTATCATTTGGTCTCTGATAAAGCTAACTGCGGAACTTTAAAAAATAAAGTTCGATCTCTTAATAGAGAATTCGGAATTCCTAAATAACAAGTACTCCACTTACCTATTTTACTGTTGGGACTGTAAGGATCGTAGCTGCTGGTGCTCATAGGGCTGGCGTATCCGTTGTTGCTACTGGGCTGCTGCTGCTGTTGATGCGCCAAGGGGCTGGAATGAGCGAGAGGCGGTTGCTGTTGCTGCGACTCGGTCAACTGTTGCTGAGGATTCGTGTAGACCACGTGTTGGCCCTGCAGCGTGGCGGTCGGTGAACCTGGACTGTTCGCGGCTAGCCAGTCGTCGGGTCTGGCGCTTTTGTTACCCGCCGCGATCCCAGCGAACAGGCCACCGGCCGCAGTAACCGGGCCTGCGACCGATGAGGACGTCGTGGACGTTCCAGCCAGGAGTTCAGGCGTCTCGGCCTTGACCAGCGTCAGGGACGCGGCTCCAGCCACCACAGAGGTGATCGTTCCGACGCCTGCTACCCCGGTATTCGAGCCTCCGTTAGTCGTGTCCATGCTGGAGTCGCTGGTGTCCATGCTGGACGTCGCTGGATCCGCAGTGGCTAACCTGGAAGTGGCTGCCAACACGACACCCCCCGTGCCAACCACTCCCGACGCCTCATCGTAACGCACCGCTACGTTGCCGCTCACTAAGCTGGCCACCGTGACGGGTCCTCTGCTCACCTCTGTTCACTTGCCTCTTAAAGTCCCCTAGGGAGATTCTAGTCGCTTTTGGAAACCCTTTCTCCCAATTTTCCGATGATTTTGATGAAATTCGAGGTGGTTTGTCGAGTTTTGACGGTGTTTGAAGAGGTTTGAAGAGGTTTGACTGGCTTGTTTAAGGGGTTCACGATGACCTGGCGGCTTGAAAGGCAGTGGTTTTCGTCGTCAGAGGCTCCCAGGCTCGTTTAATTGGGTTCTAACCCCTGGATGCCGATGGGTGCTCTGTGAGTTTGGATTCGTATGGGGATTGCAAGAGAAGGACCCAAGTTTGTCCTACGTTTGGTAGGGTGTGAGCGTGTCTTGGGCCAAGCCTCTTAATCTAACTGCTATTATGCACGCGATTATGCTCTGGTTACAACAGGACGAGACTCGAATTGGCTGCACCGATTGCTTTTTGGACTCTCGTCGAGGGACTTCCTCTACCGCATCTTGAAGTGCGCCTCGAACCGCGGGCCCAGGTGCATGCTAGTCGAGTTGGATCGTCGCCCGTTGCTGTCTTGAGGTATCTGGAACAGAAGATAATAGCAAGATCAGTCAAAGTCTTGTTGGATTGTGTCTCATCAGATTAGTTCAATTTTTATTGTTTTTCTGTCTGAATCGTAAAAACGAAGCAGATACCAGGAGCTGTACTTTTCTAAATGTACAATAGAAGAATCTATAACTGTGCAAGCTACGGTACAAAATTGTCAAATTTGTTTCTTTCATACTTTTCATAGCCACGGAATCTCACAAGACAATTAACAGTGTATCATAATAATTCTCGCGCTAGGAATAAGATTAGAAATGTCAAGGTTCAGTGTACCCAGAATTTGTATTTCAATCGTTATGGCTACCACATTGTCCATTGACATTATCACTCGGTTTATCGATAACGGATCTCAATAGATTGTCTGAAAAGGACGCGAGACGTGTAATTTTACGCCTCTCAGGATGCTCAATGCATCGATAAATATAAACTGACTTAGTAAAATCTAAAGCTTGTTCTGTATCAATGGTGGGCTAATGGGAAATTAGTGAAAATCGATGGAACATTGATAGGAAATTAGCGAGCAATTAATAGAAAAGTTCGTAAGGCGATCTATTTCACGCAACACTGCTCTAACATAGAATTTGTCTTAATAAAATTTCTATTTTCAAATCATTCAACAGCCGTCATTAATCGGCAAAAAAAAAAGGGTGAAACGGATGGAAAAAAGCATAATTGTTTGGAAATTACAGGTTCCAGAAGAAATGTGTATGTATAGTGTACAAGAGAGTGCACACGACACGTCATTACGTCTAAGAGGAACTTCAGAACAGCTCTCGATCGACGCCACGCAATTTCCTCCTGCGTGGAGAAATCGTGGGTAATGATACGCTTGAACGATCGGACGAGCAGCAATGAAACGGGAGCTGGATATTCTTGGTCCTCTGATCTAAACTTTCAGTCGTCTGAAAAGCGACCACCAGTGCCAATAAAGTTCTTGCAAGCTCGTGACAATCGCGACAGTTCACCGAATTATGCGATCACAGAGCATATTTGCCACTAGGAAGATGAAACGAAACGTAAAAAGAAAAACCCGGGGAGTTTGAAAGATTAGGAAATTGGAAAAATTATGGAGAAAATCGTCAGGAAATTTTGAATAAAATTCTTAATTTAACAAAAATTTATAAGAAAGATTTCTAGTTAAAATTAGTAAAAATTATAGAACCCATTAACGAAATAAATTTTCACTCGACTTAATTTCGAAATAAATCGATGAATCATCAAGAGAAATTATTTATGCGCACATGGATTAAAAAATTTAACAAAAATTTATAAGAAGGATTTCTAGTTAAAATTAGTAAAAATTACAGAACCCATTAACGAAATAAATTTTCACTCGACTTAATTTCGAAATAAATCGATGAATCATCGAGAGAAATTATTTATGCGCACATGGATTAAAAAATTTAACAAAAATTTATAAGAAGGATTTCTAGTTAAAATTAGTAAAAATTACAGAACCCATTAACGAAATAAATTTTCACTCGACTTAATTTCGAAATAAATCGATGAATCATCGACAGAAATTATTTATGCGCACATGGATTAAAAAATTTAACAAAAATTTATAAGAAAGATTTCTAGTTAAAATTAGTAAAAATTACAGAACCCATTAACGAAATAAATTTTCACTCGACTTTATTTCGAAATAGATCGATGAGTCATCGAAAGAAATTATTTATCCATACATCGATTAAAAAATTTAACGAAAATTTATAAGAAAGATTTCTAGTTAAAATTAGTAAAAATTACAGAACCCATTAACGAAATAAATTTTCACTCGACTTTATTTCGAAATAAATCGATGAATCATCGAGGGAAATTATTTACCCATACATCGATTAAAAAATAGCGGGAAATTTAAAAATGTTACTGACAAATGTAGCTTTACTTTTTAAATCGCATTTTTAAGATACAGTTTGAAACTTGTAAAATACAAGGACGACGATATGGCAAGTGGTTTAAATGTCTCAAGTGAGAGAATAAGAGGGTCGGGATGCATCTGACAGGGCAGACGGTTGTTCAACGCGGCAGAGTCACGTGGAAATTGAGCAATTGAGAAAGAAGAGGATTACGACAACGCAGAAGTTGCGTCCCGGAGACACGTCGCTTGAAACAATGCAATTGTAAATTGATAGGATGCTCTGTGTCGGTAGTAGGACGCCTTTTTATCAAGTAACGACGAGTGAAAGTCGCTGCTGGTCACGTGGGCAAATCGCTTTTTACAATTCGCCCGTAAAAACAGTTAAAACTGCAATAAATTGCTGTAATCACATTGTGCCAAGAAAAATATTCCGTATAATTCGAAATGAAAGACTATTACCTCTCGTTTATTTAATTTCAAGAAGTTTTCAACTCGAACATTCACTGTAACACACCTTTTTTTTCAAAAGAAAAAGAGAAGATTCTTGTTTGGTATTCGAAAATATCACTATAACGCGTTTAAATCACTTGAAACTATCACAAATCACGAATCTACACCGTAAAAACAACTTCAAACTAGCTGAAACCAATATTTTCAAAATTGCATTAAAATCACAATTTTCTTTGAAATAAATATATTATATTCTTGCAGAAGCTTTTTATCTTGAAATTAAAACAATTATTTCTACAAGTAGCAGAGAAGAGAATTTTATTTTTATTTATGAGAAATGAATTCCATTCGTTGTACACATCACTGGAAACAATAACAGCGATAAAACTATAGAACCACCATAACGATTTTTAAAAAGCAATTCTTCAATCTGATTCACACTTCACTGAGATCTAACAGCAAGAAAAACTGAATAAAACCACAGCAACAATTAACAAAAGTAGATTTTCCAACTTCGATAAATCGTATGTACCGCGCCAAATGCATTTAGCGATCGCTGCGCCATCTAGGCTGTCCCAAACAGCGTCGAAACGAAACTAAAACGCGGCGGGAATCCCCAAATGCGAAAACCAGCGGACAGGAACGTTGGCGAATGGACGTGGAACGAGCGTTTCGGGGAGACGAGTCGTATGGTGCGACGCAGTTGCCCAAACCGTCCCCACCATAGCGATCCATAGGCCTTGAAACGATGACCAATGGCGAGACAAGGCAGAACGATCGGGTCTGCGACTTTCTACGCAACTCCGGCCTGGCTGGCCCCAAAAAGACAACTGAGAATTCCGATTGCGACCAGGTCTGCCCTCTCGGCTCCCCTCTAACCTCTTTTGTTTACCTGTCGTTTCCCTACCACCTTCTCGGTCTCGCAGCTCCATAACGGGCCTGTTACGTTTACTGGTATTCCATTTGTACATTTGGAATATATGTTATGACATTTTTCAGATCTGACTTTTTACTTTTCTAGTTGAGATTTTTTAACTTTGGACCAGGAGCTCCACAACAATTGAGAAGTATTTTTTAGAAATACAAAATGTTTTTTTTTTTTTTTTAGAGATGAAAGGTTATTTTCTAGTTGTAATTATTTTTATGGAAAATCTAGTTTGTTGTTATTCCGTTTGGATTCTGACGCGTTTGGAGTTTGTCGAGGATTTGTATGAACGACAGATCATGGTTCCTGTGTCCTAGGCCTGATCTATCGGGCAGTACATCGCTCGTGTCAGTGCAGTCGAGACCGTGTACCCGAAAACAACGATTTATTAATCACCGTTGTCATCTGGAACACGCACGGCCGACTTCTGACAATAGCAGTCTGGTAGGCCGTGTGTCACCAGCAGAACGACCAAGCTTGCTCTGCATGTCGTTGCGGCACGACTAATCGATTATTAAAGTCGGACATGGCGCATCGGCGATGACACTCGGAGTGATCCTAATATTTGGACGCGGTTCAATTACTAAATCAGCTTCGACGACGGGATCCTCGCTAATTAACGGGAGTAACATCAGTCATTCGCTTGAAAACTCTACTTTAGTTGAGGATTAATGAAAAATTGTTGACGTGTACAAATTTTGGCATCACCCTAAAAATAAATTGAAAATACAAATTCCAGACGCCGCACGATCAATAAAAAGAGCAACATTTAAAAAAATGATTCAAAGACTGCGTCGGATCAACTGCTCACAGACAAAATAAAAAGAGTCTTAAATCCGGTTTGCAAAGTGTGAGAAGACTCCGCATGTAGTATGCAAATTGGATGGGTCTCTGTGAGCAGGTCTGGCGGGACAGGTTCGGTAAGAGAGCTAGGAAGTTCAGAAAGTGCGACGAAAAGGTAGGAAAATCGTACGAGTAGTTGTGCAGCTAGTAAAATATCGATCCGATCACAGTGTACGCCCCTTTACCCTGTCCCTGGCGCTTAACTCATGGGGATTCTGGGTAGGGGGACAGCCTAACCTTCGACACTAACCCTGACCCACCCCACTATGGTCGCTCGCCAATTCCTACCTTCCTTTCGCGACACTCTCACATTTCTCTATCCCTTCTTTGGATCCTACGTTTTGATTTTTCCATTTGATTTTTGGAAATATTTATTTTTCAGGGAAATATTTTTTCAGTTCGATTGGCGCTGATGATGAGAACAATTGGCGATCCTTCATACGCAATAGCATTTTTTAAATGATATTCGTTCAAGTGATATTCCAACCTCATCCTGATGGTAGAATTTCTTTTTCGCTATAAACCAAGTCAGCTCGTTGCGGTATTCAATTTCCAATAATCGCGGCTGAAGAGAACCCGGTCCCTTTTTCTAGCGGTGCTATTTCGTTTTCAACGTAAAAGCTGGTGAGAAACACATCGGCGTCGTCGGTATCGAAACACGTCCGGATATTATTACGGATATTGAATTCATGTCGGAGGCTTGGACGTGCGCGTCGAATCGCAAATTGAATGCGCGGTTGAATCGCGCCTGCACGACGGCAACCGGGAACAGCGTTGCGCCACGCGAAATAGTATATCAACAGGTAGCCCCTCGCGGTTTTTGTCGTATTAATGCTGTTAAATCGAGCAAAATCCTAGCTCCGGTTCAGAAATGTTGACATGAATGGTGGCTTTCCTATGAGGGACAGTAAATCGATGATATAATCAGTTATGAAGGTGATTGAAGCTACATTGGCTCACGAAAACACTTTTCATAGCGAAGTTTAAAAGAAAATGACAAGAAATTCCGAGACATATTTGAAACTGAGAAAATAAATAAGAAAATTCTAAGACAAAATCAATGTTTCGTAATATATTAAATATATTCTTTAAATATGTTTCAAATATTTAGCAAAAATTTTTACTACAGTAAAATATAGGGTTTAACGAACTCGATTGTATATTTCATGTTAAGGATTATTTGAATTTATTAAAATAACAATCAGAATGGGATGCAAGCATAACAAGCAGAATAGGATTTAAGATAAAAAAATTACGCTGACATAAGTATAATAATAAAATGGGGATGAATATGAGCAGGGCGAATGGTCGAATTGTTTCATAAAATGTTAAGTAATTCGTGCGTGTGCTCAGCGAATAGAGGCAACAACGTGTGTCTGGATTAATTTGAATTAACCAGCGCCGAGTTTGCATGAAATCATGAAGTTTGTTTTAATTTAGAACAGAGGTACGTGAGGTCTAATTATACGATTCATTTGGATGGAATTAAAAATCTTGGCTTGCATAAAAGGTTTTATTTTAGTCAAAATTATTACGTTTATCGTGCATCAACTGGGGATTCTATAAAATTCAAGAAATTATTCTAAAATTGGTAAAGAAGAAGTAACATTGCTAAGTAGGTCGAGACATTCGTGATCAGACATCCTTAACGCTGCAGTCTCTGGACGATTCATCTAGGGTCACACGCAGGAATTTCATATTCCATCTCAACGAAACCATTTCGTCATTTCACTATTTTTATCATAAATGTTATTTTTATTTAGAGAAAGAACCACTAGTCTTCAATCTTTTCTGGAATCTGAATTTTCTCTGGGATGCGGAGGATTCAAAGGTAGATTTCGCTTCCATGGCGTGTAACAGGCACGGATGCGATCCTCCTCCTGCATCCTCTAGTAGCTCGTGGAAGGTTCATGGCTCGTCTGGATGAGGGGGGTTGCAGGGTGGAGGGATTTATTGCTCAGAGGTCGCAGCCGGGATCCGCATCCTAGAGCTAGGCTAGGCATTGACCTAGATGTCCTGTTTGCGTTTCTAGCGTCATTTTCTTTCGTTTTCCTCTCGACCCACCCTGCCCGCACACGTTTATTCTCATCCCTTGTACCACTTTTTATAGACTATACCTCCTATACCGATTTTTATCAATTTTGGAATATAGAATTTTTAATTTAATTATTTTAAAATTTTAAGATCTAATATTGGGATTTTTAATTTTTAATTTTTTATATATTATTTTTCCTTTTTTTGTTCATATGTTGGAGGAGTGAAGGTTCTGCACGTGATTCTAATTCGATGGGCTGAGACTGTAGAGTTAAGAACGTCTGACCGCAAACGTCTGAATCTACTTATAAATCTTACATCTTCTCTCACGTTTGTAGAATGGACGTTAAACCTCATTTGCATCGAAATCACTCCATCTAATATTCCATTTCAATAATCAAAACCCATAGCCAAAACTCCAACCAATCACAGAGCCATCCATGGATCAATAGGAAGATCAGGAATCTTACCGTATCGTCAAAAGTATGAAAACCTTGCCTGTATAGGAGGAATATCCTGCAGCGATTGCTTGCACGTTTCAACGTCATGAAAAGAGAGAAGAAGAAAGGTTGATGGAAGAGAGCCAGCCCAGGGCCAGAATCTGCAGTTGAACGAGAAGTTAGGAAGAGGCACACAGGACTGCAGGGATACAGCCAGCGAACGAGGATGGAGAAAGCGGAGAGAGGACATCTAGGTCAATGCCTGTCCTCGCTCCAGGGTTCGTATCCCGGCTACAACATCCGATCAACACCACCCTGCAACCCTCTTTGCGTCGAGACTCTCTCTCCCAATCACCGCGCCTCCCAGCGGCGTGTGGCGTATCTCGAAAAGACGCCATAGTTGGATCTCTATAGGGTGAGGCGGAAATTGTGCTGAGACTAAAAGGACCCGGGGAATCTTTCTGTGAGACGAAACTCTTTGACGAACTTTGGGGTAAATGTTCGGGTCTAAAGCGACGATTTATATTATATGGATTTTTAGATGATAAAAAGTATAGCTGTTATTGGAGAATGTAAGAAGGAGGAATGTAACAAGATTGTTCGATACATGAGAAATATGAGGTTAGAAAATTTCACTTAGAGAATTTATTGAAATTTTCGTAGGAACTGCCTGCAGACTTCTAAATATTCCTAGGGATATTATATGGACTTGAAAATATCCCTAGAAACTTCATACGGACTTGGAAACATTTTTAGGGATTTTTCACGAACTTCAAAATCTTCCTAGGGGCTTCTTGTTAGGCACTTTAAATTCTCATACAAAATCTATTAAAAAGTTTGTATAATTTTATTAAAATTTCAAATAAAACTGAAATTCTCAATTAGGAATTTTGTAAAAATCCGCTCAATTCGATTATTAAAAAGCAATATGGAAAATCGAAAATTAACCACACGTTCGCGTCAGAATCAGAGATTTGAATTAACCCCCTTTATAATCACCCTGCGAGTTTCGCCCCACCCAGTATACGCGTCTGCCTAGGCTTCCTCCTCTCGTTGGCCCGTGTCTCACTCTCTCCTGGTAACTAGGCCATCAGATCGATCCTGCAGCGGCACCAACACCGCTGCAAGCACTGCCACCACCGCGGCAACGCGTCGTCTCAAGTTTCTCCGAGTTGGTCTGGGTTAGGTCTGGGTTAGATCCTCTTCGAGGCCACTCCAGACTTCGGATTCTGGCCGCAGAGGGCTGAGAAAAGATTTTACCGCCTAGTAGAACGTGTTCCTTTGGTCACGCGCATCTTGCATAAAGTTAGAACTCGCGATTCTGCTGAACCAACTTCTCTCAGTTTGTAGGCTTTATACGTTGGTAGCACTCGTTAACACCTCGATGGGTCGAATGGAAGTGGAAGTTCAGGAAAATGGATGGTACTTAAGAAAATCGTCCGACTCAATGGTTCGTGTAGCTTTGATGAAATTTTCATTTCAGGCCAAGTCCCTTGCCTCGATATTCAACTTTATAGATATACTAAAAGATTATGAAATCCCAATGAATCGTCGACTGTGATTAAATTTTAGATATAAGAATACCAAACAATACGATTGTTATCGTGGCAACCTTCTAATGTTCCTACACTTTTCCCCTATAGATCTAGTAACTTTATAGTAATAATCGTTACATGAAAACGTGAAAAAAATGACGAGTCCATTTAATTGGAACAGCCAATACGAAACACAGCGAAGAACCGATCTGACCTGGATGCAAGATTCATCGGCGATCATGCTCGCAGCCAGGCCAGTTAATTTTTCCACTGCATCCAGCAAAGAAACCGATGATCCTGACTATCGTTGACCCCGATCCCAACATCGAGGCCGCGATTATCGCGTCGAGCCAACGATATCAGGCCTTTTCGTCCACGTTACGACAGCCATTACGTAATCGTTACACCGGCTAGACGTTTGAAAGGAGCTTCTGTTTAGTTTTGAGTCATCAGCTGCGTGATTTAAACTCTGTTCGGTTAATTAGGTGTCAGGTTGGAGGAATTCACTTCCATTTCATTAAATATGGAATGATTTATAGGAATTTTGTCAACCTAACCTAAAATTCTAGACTTTGATATGTTTTTAAATGAATCTTTAAATGACATTTGAAAATAGCCAAATTTTAATTGGAGAATAAAAGTGTTTTGCATTTAGAATGATCTTTGATTAAAATATACAAAAATTGTATAGATTATTGCAAGTTATTGCAACTTTGTAACGCACTATATGCGTCATAGTTACAGCGTCCATTTTGAATTGGAAAAAATGGACAAAAATTAGAGAAAGGGAAAGGTCTTGTAAAATGTAAAATTGATATTGCTTTATTTATAAGGGATTATTAATTATAACAGTATGCGATAGTTTCCAATATTTTTAAAAACTTTCTTTTCCATAAATTCTTTCTTCTTATTAATATTAAATTATCCTGGGAACAATTAGTGTCCTTGTTCTAATCTGAGATAGACATAAGTAGAGCCTAACTGCTATTTTCCTATCTGCCGCTGATATCAAGAAGCGAGGCATGCTTTTCCAAGATGCACTTTCGAACGGTCGATAAGGATCGACATTGATCCAAATGAGCGGTCTGATGTTTGCACAATCCAGGCTAAACGTGTTCGCTGTCTGCTGACCCGCAAGTAGGTCGCGACAGCCTCCATCTGAAAGTTCATGGTCCATCGCAAGAAGAAAACACTGTGGTTAACCTCTTCTTATTACTCTAACCTTTTATACTATCGATATAATGCACCAAAAATTGTCCAGAAAATATTTTTTCTATATTAACGTGTGCTTCATAGTCGACAGATTATTGGCGGATTGATATTTTTAAAAAGTTAGTAGTTATATCATTATAGTTAGATATTTATAAAATTAGCAATAACTGGGTTATTATTAGCAGAATTAAAATTTTGGGAACTTGGTAGGTGAAAAATTCACAAGTGATAGCTTAATTGGTGGTCACTGTTTGCGCTAAAAATTCTCAAATTGTACTAATTACCTAATTTGTTTCAAAATGCTAATGAAAATAAATGTCGCTGGTAATTAGAAGAGAAGAAAAATTGCAATATTTGGTAACGTATTCTTTGAAAACCATAAGCTGTTATGTCAAGAGATGAAATGGAATGGAACGACATTCTCAAACATCCATCAACTTTAACGAACCAAAGAAGAATTCGTTCCCTCGCATCGGCCAATTAGAATAATCATTAAAAACGAATGCACATGTTAACCAGAGAAAATATCGGCGCGAGAACAGCGAACTAGCTGGGAATGCGGCGAAAAATTTCAATTGAATGGAAAATATGTTTTTAGAGGCCTGTTTTCCATTCCGAATCAAGTCCAACGCTCTTCTTCCTTAATTAACGTTCGAATTGAAATCGGGAACGAGGTGAACGTGGGAGAGCAGGAATTATAGAAAATTCTCCTCTTAAACTTGTAGATTATCCGATTTTTCATCTTTATTAATTATAGCAATAACTAGAATTTCTTTAAGCTAATTGTTAGTGAATTAACGTTATTATACACGGGATTTGATTTTTATTCTACATAAATAATGACTTTCTATGGCAAAAGTGTTTTATACTGAAGAATATTATTAGAACTGACTAGGTTCCTTAATTTGGCATTTCATATAAACGTCGTTATCGATTTATTGAATTGTCAGAAAAACTTGATCTTGGTTACATAATTTGAGAATCACTTGGACTGGAAATATTTAAATTAAAAAATTGCAATTAAAAAACCCTTAAAAAATATTTTTAAAGAAAACCACAATTTAGGATCATGCTGAAAACAAAGATCCAAATTTGGTGATGTAGTTTTAGCAAAAGGCCCAGAGCAATTTTAATCAAATTTTGACTGAATATTCCACTCATAATGTTCGATAAATTACACATACAGTTTATTACTGAAGCTTCTAGGAAAGAAATTAAACGATAAATAAAAGATAGCTCTATAGTTCTCAAAAAGTTGGAGGAATAAAGTAAGATGAGAGAAGATCGTGATTTCGTGGCGAGGGAGTTGCAGAAAGGGAGGGAAAGACTTTAAGCAGAAACTGCTGAGCCACGTTCCTGCGGTACATTGGCTAGAAGACTCGCAACATGCTCTGCTGACTCGGAATCTTTACTTTGTCTCTGGGCGAATCTCTTGAGCAAAGTCAGCCTGTAACACGGTTTCTCTTCAACGCCAGAGAGCTTCGATCGATGCTCCGTGAATGGAACCCGGCGAATGTTCCCGGCAAACTGCGTGCAATCCCTAACTTCCCTATTTTCATCCATCACGACCACCTTTTTTCATATAACGATTCCAAGAAAGGGCCATTGGAAGTAGAAATTGCAAAAAAGAATCTCAATTAATTTTGTTTGTAATCTTTTTCCGTCGATTTTTGTGCCTGCATTTTTTTTTTTTTTTTTTTTTTTTTTTTTTTTTTTTTTTTTTTTTTTTTTTTTTTTTTTTTTTTTTTTTTTTTTTAAGGCGAGGTTGTGAAAGTTTGCTAATAATTTTGTCATATTTATATGTATTTTAAATAAATAAATATTGCTTTATTATAAATATTATATCCTTTTACGTTCTTTATATTTTTTGTAACATTTATATCCCTAGACACTTTCCCTCCAAATCTAGTAATTTTCTACTGATAATTCTTAGTAACAATACGCACGTGACTACAGATATCACGTCACAATCGATCAAACCTGGTCATTAAAGCCAAAAAATCAGAAAATTAATTTAAACAGCAAACATCTCCTAGAATGACCAACTTCAGACGGCAGATTCCCCTTATCCGCCATATTATTTCAATTTCTAACCTTTCGATCATATTTCAATTTCATTATCTATCTTGACAATGAAAAAACTCTTGAAACGAGAAAAGATTAATGGAAAGGACAAACTGAAAAGCACGTACATATAAAAATTCATAAACAAGAATTTATGCAGCGTAATAAGGGTTTAGATCAATAAAGAACGACCATTATTAGCACGATGGTTAGGTTAGGAATAATTTCCATGGATTTTCGCGTGGGAGAGAATGACTGGGAGCGAATTTCCCGTGTAGAAAATCGACGAGAACCAGCCATGGGAGTGTTGCCGCTCACTCGAGGCGAGAGGAAGGGGCCGAGGGATCGATTTCTCGGTTTATTCCGCGGCTGCACGGGGGTGCATGCGCGTTGCAAGTAGGGCAGAGGCGACGCCGACTGCGACGCCATCGTCGAACGCGTCCGCCGCAACGAAATTGCGAGTGGGAACGTGTGAACGAAAAATCCCCACGAATGCTTATGAAGTCTTTGACGACCATGGCGATCAACCCCTTAAGTTGTAGATTTTTTTACAGAATTTAGTAAAAAAAAGTTGTCATATTTTAACGACAGGGGTTATGAAATCTTGGACGACTATGGAGACCAAAGGAAAAATTTACGATAGAAATTTGGAAGGAGCATGTTTGGATCTTCAATATCTTTTGTAAAAAGGCATGGGGAATTAAACATTTGAAAAGAATAAAATATGTAAATTAGATACGCTAGAAATAGAATTCGAAAACTTTTTGTCACGCGATATATTTAGAAAACGCAAAGAGGAAGATTCTCTACGGACAAAGCAAACGGAAGTAGCAGGAGCAAGGAAGATCGACCGAAAAAACTCAGATCATTAAGACAAAAATCTGGTTGAAAGAAAAACCGGTAGCGGACAAAAGACATTGACAAAGAAAGGAGATCAAAGACAAGTTACCAGGGTGGTAGAATTAGTAGAATAAGGAAAAAAAGGTGAGAAAAGCTGTAGAACAAGTCAATGGAACACAAAACCAAAGTACAGCACGAGGCACAACATCAAACGCAAAGAAAGGAGAACGAAAACAAGAGAACGTGAAATAAAGAGACGAGGAAAGTCGGATTCAAAGTTTGATTGCTAAATATGCGGACAAAATGTGGCTTGATCTACTTTTGCTCTCAATATGATAATAATAACATAATATATTTTGCTCTCAATACAGTAATGACGATAATTCGAAGAATTAATAATAAATACGCAATTTAATATTTTTCGTTAGTTAAATAGAATATTATTTGTTTTAAATAAAATATTATTTGGCTCACGAACATCTAAAAGAAACTGAAGGAATTTTGTCAAGAAGAAAGTATAGTCATGAAGAACGCACGGATGGAAGAAGGAAGCGTCGAAAGAAGCGTGGATCCGGCAAAAAAGGCCGATAGAGGCGCTGCAGTCGAAAGAGGAAGCAAACAGTCGACGGAAAGCGGAAGGAAGAACGGAGATAAACGGCCACTCTCTCTGTCAATGCACCACACGCATATCGACCTAGTTCATAGAACAAGGCTGAATGCCAAGTCACACGAACGCGTGACATGACGGGGGACCAGAGGAGGGAAGGGAATTTGATTGGAATTGCTGCGTTCATGAGCTTGAGATAAGAACGAACATGCGAGATTTAGTTGTCATTTTCTGTTATTGGTATACGCACGACAGGATCGGATGTATATGCCGGGCAATTCGTGATTCGATGCTTCTCAAACGTTATATAGGGTGTTCTCAAAGAATATAGCTACTTGTCTTTCGATATACATGGCTGACTGAACATCACTGTGGTGCAAGCTAAGATATTTTGAGAATTTTAGTTTAGTAATATGTGTTTCGATTACTAATTACTTGCATCTCTATCCTTTATATCGTATACTATATAATAAAGTAAAGATAACATAATAATAAGAGGAAAGAATGTAAGTTCCAACGGAGATCGCGCAACGGTTAATTTGGCGGGAAATTCGAATTCAGTGTTAAAAATTTGTCGACCCGCGAAAACTTCCATTCTTGTACGAGCGACTCTATCGGGTCACGCGCTAATAATAGGGCCCTTGATATTAAAATAACTCGGGGTCGCGACATCATTGGTCCACACGTAGATCACGGTCAAGGACACTCGTTAGCATTTTAAGAGAATCCCTGCTCTCGCTGTTTGATCTCAACGATTCACTGATAACAATTAAACTCATATTTTGACTCGTTCTAACCTTTAAAAATCTCTTCGACGAACTTTTACGCGAGACTGGATTTTACATTCTAATGCATTTTGTTCCTAATAACATATTGAGCATCTTTTCTTAACTTCTAACCTAAAAATGAAATTCAATCTTCCCTGTTAATAACCTATCGTTCACCAACTTTCTATTCCTTAATAAAAATTGGTCAAAATATTTTGGAACGACGATTCGATGATAAAGAACGAACTTCTTCTTCGCGTCTCCTTATCACGCCGAATTGATAACGCGTATCGTTCGATGTCTTTTGATCGATACGAAACGCGCCTCGAAGACCCTTGAACTTGAAAGAAGGCCTTGAACCGCGATCATGGATTCGAAAGACCTCTGTAAATTCGTGCAATAAATCGCAACGATCGATTCGATAGAACAAGTTCAAGAATCGATTCGTTCGCCAATCCGTATCGAATTTCTCGGCTGAAGGAACGCGGAGCGGCCGCCAGCTTCGTTATAGCGAATCGAGAACTGCAACTGGGTCTCCGCGTCTTGAAATAGCGTGTGTATCATCCAGCTTCCGACGTAAACGCGAAGAGCTACTTCCTTACTTCGTATCTCCCGCGAAATTACCGAAAATTCATGGCGGATAATTTAAAAATGTTAAAAATTAATAAATATTATTATTAAATATAATACGAAAATATTCCTGTTACTAAATATTCTGATTATATTTAGTTTGGAAATTAGCATCAGAAACTTAACTTTGAAACAAACTATGAATTTTTTATGTACGGTATATAAATATCAAGACTGATTTATCAGTGCAATTATACACTTAATATATTAAACAAAAACCTAACCTCGCTTCCAACTTCAAATCCATTTTTAAAACTTTTCATAACATAATATTGTTTCTTCCTCTTATAATTTCTTTATCATTTCACTATTACACAAAATCTGTATGCATAATCCACATAACCTATACGCGAAACAGAGCGTAACTTTGAAAGCACCTGTATCTTCGTAACGAAAGTTTGTTTATCAAACGAAAAGCGAAATACTTCCGCGAAATTCATGATACGCCGGTTGCAAACTGGCTTGCTCAGTTAAATAATGAGAATTAATTTACGAGACGCAAAGGCATCGGATCTCTGCACTCGCGGAATTGGTTACGCGACTGAAAATAGCGCGTGTTCCAAAAACATTTAGAGTGGCTCTTCCTCGACGTTCTTTTCAATCATTGACACAAACCATTCTGTAGATGCATTACGAAAGAAAGGAAAAGCAGTTTGTTAAATTTATCGACACCATTTCATTTCTTTTCTTAACCTTCTCAGGATCGAAACATTTTAGGTTATGTAAACGACTTTTTTACGATTAGAATAGGTAGAAACATAATTTCGCAAGTTGAACGACTTCTGTTTCGGAGATTAATTAATATCGTTGAAAAAAAATGAGAAATTTTGAATATTTGAATATTCTCAAATTTTAATAATTATATAAATTATTGTATGTAAAAATATACAAAGTAAAAGCTATCGTCGTAGATCGATATAAACGTCGATAAACGTGTCTGAAATTACTCGTTAAGGTCAACATATCGCGGTGCTGGTAGCGCTGCTTAAAGAACAGCATGAACAAATGCAATTCCTATGCACAGCTGCTCAAACAAGCCGCAGGTCTGCTTTCGAAACCATATGCAGTATGTGTAAAAAAAATTCAATGGCTATATTTAAAACGAGATGTTGAAGCTAAAGTTAGACTGAATGGCAATAATTATTTCGATCGTTAAAAATTTATTTATTAAAAAAGAAATAGATATATTTATAGAGGATGAACGAGAATTCTGGCGTACAAATTTGGTTATTAAAAGAACTGCTTTATTAAAAATTTCAGGCATTGAAAATTCAATAACTAACAATTTCAATTACTGAAAATCCGATAATTGAAAATTCAGTTATTAAAATAAATCGTGCTAGTGTATCTTTATTATGGATTTCTCTATTAATTAAAATATTTTATATGTTCTGAAATAAGATTTTCCCAAACATAACCTAGAAATATTTCATCCATGAAACCACTGTCTTTGAAAGTCTCTGCTATTGTATTTTTTTCTTACTATAGATTTATCTGATATGCAATCTGATATTCGCGTGAGATAATCTAGTAAATTTTACCGCGTGAGAACATTTTCTAGTAATTAAACTCGGTAATACACGTAACAATTCCACTGCTTCAGTGAACTATTCTAGAGAATGTTCTTCGGGAAGCAGGGTTATTCGATACGTAATTGTCGTGCCTTCAGGAGGTATTCTAGGGAACTTTCGGTTTGATTACAATCGTCTAACACGCAATACCGGCTACAGACTAAAATAGATTCTCTGTGAATGGCTGTTTAACGAATCGATCATCGTAAAAATGAAAGGCAAAAAGTCTGCGTAACTGTTCCTCTGGAATTGATTATTTTTGACCGGTTCCCAGACAGCAGAGGCCAAGACTCGTTTCACCGTAAGCTCCCGTGAAATCGATAAATTGTGACCGACCGCTCGCAAATTCGCTTCTTTAATGCCGCTTTGCTCTAACGAGCCCAATAACTCAGCCAGAGTATCGTCCATAGAGTTTGCAGTTCCATATAAAACCTTAAAAACAGATGGGAAACTTGCATTCTTAATATTGGCCGGCCTGTCATGGCCGCGAGTTCAGGCCTCTAGATTGTCTGGTGAAAAATGGAGGAAATCCCCAAGAAACTTGAATCTGACCATAAACTTTAATGGCGGAGTATTAACTGGTATCAATTATAGCGTGAATATTGTACACAAATTTTTTTATTGCTCATAACGACTTTTAGTGGGGAAATATTTAATAATCCAAATTTTTTAATGTAATGAAATATTCGATAATTGTAAATTATAAGTTTTATCGACAAAATTGGGCAACAGAAGTGTCACAAATTAAATAATTTTCCACTAACAAAGAATATCTTGAAAAACTCCATTCGCGTATAAAAAATTCTACTTTAAATGCAGAAAGTCTTTAGTGTATTTTATCAGAATCACCGCGCATTCTCTCAAGAATGATCATCTTAGAAGAATTATTATAATTCAACTTTAGGAAAGAATATTACTAGAAAAATGTTTTTCAAATACAAATGATTCTATTTTTAAGAGAAAAAATTCCTTAGAATACTTCATCTAAACGAAAAATTAAAACAATTGAACGAACGAAGTCGTGGAAGGATACTTGTGAGCAAGTCGATCGACGAAAATTAGTTCATTAGTGTCGAACAAAGGCACGAACGTGGTTGTTTAATCCGAACGAAATTGTGTCGAAGCGGCAGTGCAGCGAGGTCAAGAGCCACGAATACGTTCACCAGGACCTCCTGCGGCGGAGGAGCCGCTACCTCTTCCTCTTTTCTGCTTCTTTCCCTTCTCGAACCCCTCCCTCGATCTTTCGTTCATTCTCTCCTTTTTTATGCGGCCGCACATGGCCGGACACAAGCGACCGTTTGTATACACTGTCGAGCACGTTGCTCGCCTCGGTATTTTTGCTCAGACTTGCGGAGAAATCACGACCAGTTCATCTTGAAATCATTTCTGAGCTTTTATTTTCTCTGGGTGATCGATAATTCAAAGAAATTATTTAAAAAGTTAGGTTCTAGTAACTTTTTCAATAACTGAAATTCCCTAGAAAATGGCCTTATACGGTTTTATATATAATAGATACAAAATATGAAATTTTTAAAAATTTTCAATTATTCCAAAATTGTCCGTCGCTGTTTGTCGATTCTCAAACACCTAAAGTTCTTCAAGATCCATCTTTATCTTGTCACTGCTACAAATAACTATGGTGTTCGTGACTACATAATTGGCAACACTTTCGACCGAAGAAAACAACCATATCGCGAATCTACGAGTGTCAAGCTCGGTCAGGCTCGATAGAACCGACATTAAGAACGCTAAATGATCGATTAAAGGCCGCAGCCACGTCAAAGGTCTCATTTCATCGCGCCTAATTGTGTTCCCCTTCAAGCCTGTTTGAAAGTGGATCGTCGATAAAGACAGGCAGAAATAACGATTCAGGAAGTGAGCTAACCAACCAAGTCAGGACAAAGGGAAAGTCCAGAAGAACTGGTGAATCTACTGCTACAAATCAGAAGAAAAAGTATCGAGAACCACTACATTATACCCGCTATGTAGCTTCTATGGTTGTTTCGTTCTGGCAATTAAGAATAAGGAAAGAGAATTGTGACGCTGCGAACCAAAGAGTTTCCAGGGATTCTCGATAAATATCTCGTTCCTCTTCGCTGTTTTGGTAATTAAGCTGGGAACAAAGCTGATCATGCAAATGGGATTTCGATGTTGTCAAGATGAAACGCTCGAACTTCGTTTCATCTAACTTGAGTTAGATTACGTCTAAGTGTTTTAGGTTATGTTGAAGTTTGATGTTTAGGGAATATTTAGTATTATAAAACTTAATATGAAATACTAGCTCCCTGTTATGATTTTAGATATGTGATACTTTTTAGGTTATGTGACATTTACAGAATGTCCTGTACGAAATAAAAACTCGATGTCTGAACTATTTGTATCTAGTTTCATTAAATCTTAAGATCGCAATTCCCTAGGAATGATCTTCTCAAAGAACCTAACCTCAAAAGGGAAGTATCTAGACAACGGTATACAGAATTACAATGGAAAAGAAGTAGGAGGGGCCGAGTAATAGGAAAACGTTGAACAGTGCAGCGTTACGAAACAAGCCCAGAATAAACCAGCAAGAATCATGGAAAAAAGAACGGAATGGGTGAGTAGTTTGCGTGGGCGCGTATAATGTTGCGAGTTTACTCGCGCCACTACGGCATACTACGACAGACCGGCAGGTTTATTGTGCCGGCGACAAACGTCGCAGAGCACATCAAACGCACGCATTACGCGTGCTTGTTTACGCCATGTTTGGGCGGCCTTGTGTTCTTCAACCATTTCTTTCTCTTATTTTTTCCTTTCTGTCACTTTCTATACCACTCTTTCCCCTTTCCTTAATTTATTAAGAAAAAAAAAAAGAATATTTCGACCAATTTATTTTTTTTGAGAGTAAAATGAGTCATTTTTTAAACTCGCTTTTAGAATTTGATATAACTTTTTAGCTTCTGTTCTTGTTCAATATTTTGATACTTTTATTCCTGACAAAACACATTAGTTATTCTGATCCTTGAAAACTGTTCATTATTTATTTCCTTCAAAAGGAGGCAAAAAATGAGAAAAACCTGTACCTCCAAAATGGCCACTAACAAGCTTCTATTCACAAGTAAATTCCCAAAATTCAACTACAAACCTAACCTCGTCATCTGCATATCTTAGCTCAAAACTAAACAATAGCAAACTATTGTTCCTCTGACCGAAATTCCCCAAATTGCCTTTACAAAGCATCTCGTCGATCGACAATAAGGACCCAACAATTAATAGCGAAAGAGGCGTGTAAAAAAGGCAAGGGTCTACGAAGAATCAGCATAAAGTCAGGGATGAAAAAGGACCAGGCTGACTGGCAAAAAGGACGGTGAAGAAGAGAAGCAGGCTGGTCCTTTCGGTTCTCTCGCGACGCAAACAGAGGCGCGCCACGGTTTTGATCCCGTAGGAATGTTGTTGGCCGTGAGAGAAACGAGAACCACCCGGGAGAGATAAGAAAAATCAGCGAGAGACACCGGGAGAATCTGGCCTCCCTGGCGAAAGTGAGGAGGAGCCTTCGTAATCGGCCTTGAACCCAGCCAGGATCGCTGATCTCAGCCGTGAATGTAGATCCTGATAAAGGACGTGGGCGTTCGCTCGTGAAAAACGAACAGGACAAGACGTCACGCAGCTTCTCGGATTGCCGGCGTCGTTCTGGGAATCCCGAACCTGTATTCCGGCCGAATAGCATCGCCAGCGCCCTCTTTGTTGCCGACGACACGAGGCGCAGCGTTGGAATGATCGAACGTTTTCGTTTGTTCGAGTCGAGTGTCATTTGTGGCGGAAAGTCAAGCGTGAATGGGGCTTAATGCGTGGAAAGAGCGGTTCTCTTGTCGTAATGGCTTTTAATGGTTGCGTTTTGGACTTTTATAACAAAAGCAGCAGATGGTAATTCTTGTTAAGTTGTAGGATTTATGAAACGATAAGGTTGAGTGTAAAAAGGGCTTAATGTATAAAAAGAGCTGTTTCTTCATTGGAATAATACCTTTCGTTGGTTTCGGTGGAAAAATTCATCTTTGCAGTGAGCAAGCGACGAGGAACCATTAAAAATTCAACTCACTTAAAAAGGAACGCAGATTATTTCATTTAATTTAATAATTTCGAATTATTATTTTCTATCACGTTACGCTATCCATCGGAAAGTAATAACCAATAAAGGTATTAACCTCAAAAAATATCAAAACCTCCTATCGGTGCCTAAAAAAAAAAAAAGAAAGGACAAAAAAATATGAAACGAACAGCGAGTATTCAATTGAATTGCGCGCGCGCAATTCAATTTTATTTTCGGGTTGAAAAACCTTCTCTGATTTCTAGCACAGCTGCGTTATCAGTGCGTCCTGACGACCGGCGTCCTCGACATCCTCCCCGTCCCATCCCCAGGCTGTCTGTGACGTAGCTTTTCTCCTTGGTTCTCACCGATGTCGTCCAACAATGCACTCTCTGCTCGGATATAACCTCGCCATTGTCCCCGTGGACAGTTTCAGACACGCGGGAACGAAAGAGGAGAGTCGGAGGAGGGAGGCTGCAACGATATCCCGATGAGATACAGAGTGTCTGCCTTGACTCCGCGCGAGCATAATGCGAACATTCAGACACGTTGTGGAACAACAAGCGAGTAATAGGCTCTCGCTTGTCTGGCTTTTTGCGGCCCCATCTTTTCACTCTTGACCATGGTATTTGGTATCTTGGAATTTGGGGGAGCAATGCTACGTTCGTGTTCCTTGAATTAGGTTATGTATCCAAATTGAAAAATGTGAAACATTGAACGTAATTTCGAAAGACGAATTTTTCTGTTATCAAAATCCAAATTACAATTACGAATTAGGTTATGTATCCAAATTACACTCAATGTTTCACATTTTTCTATTTGGATACATAACCTAATTTGTAACTGTAATTTGGATTTTGATGATAGAAAAATTCCTCTATAATCTCCGTAGATCTGAATTTGGTAAAACATTCTATAACTTGATTTATTTTATGGAGATCTACTCGAGAATATTCTATATTTAAATAGCTCGTGATTGGAATTTTATCTGTCATTCGAATAATTTGAGGTTAGATGTACTGTGATCCGATTAATCTGTACTAAGGAAATCTATGTTCTGAATATCTTATGACTCGATATTCTATGTTTGAATCATCTGTAATTTGATGAATCTTCAATTGAAAAGATCTATTCGTAATTCCCTATTCTCCGATTTTCAAAATCAAATTTTGTACAATTTTTCAACGCTATGACTCATGTATTTGTTTATATCCCGCCCACAAATAATTGTATAATCTGTTGTTGGCAAAATCACCATTCTCGAAATTCATGATGATTCTATACGTCGCACGTGAAATGCAACGAAAATATTTAGTCTCGTTCAGTGGGGAAGAAGTCGAAGAGAAATTTGGCATGAGCCACGTTGTTCCATCACCATGTGACGTTGCCTCTGACAGATCTAAATTATGCATTGTTTGCCGAGCAGAATTGGTCAATTCGTTCTGCGGATGGTTGTATTTTGAGCTACCAGTCAGTGATGAATCTCGTAGCGAGTTTTATGGATTCTTCGAGGCAGCTTGATGGCTTCAGTCAGTCCTGCATTTCGTGCTCTGTTTACCATGATATTTATCTCGTTTGAAGCGAATCGGGCGTCCAACGAGGAAATAATTTCATTTATTTATCCAGACAAATAGCAATTAACGAATACCGTCTAGAAGTTTAGATCAGTTTTCTTAATTATATACGTTGCATAATATTATAATAGTCATGGAGTATTCAAGCATAGACTATGCAAATCATAGAAAGAATTCTCGGCTCATTAATCAACTTTTATAATTTACGAACGCGCAACATTTCATCATAGATTACACAATGCACAGACTGCTCGATCATCGACGATATAAAACATAGATCACTTAATCATAGAATAACAATTTCGCACAGAATTAAAAGGTGCAAAATTCAATTAAAGAGTATAATATTTAACCGTGGATTATACGAATCATAGATTACTCAATTATAAATTATCCAGCAAAAAATATAAATACTTTATCTTTGTAGATAAAAATTAATGCATGAAATTGGAAGAGTTAATGAGGCAGTATTAAACGCGGACCAAAGGCATTAACAGCGATTGAACCAAAGGTAAACCATACGCCCGATGTAAAATATCGAGCGAGTGCATTTCTCCTACCTATTATTCCCAGCAAGCTCGGCCTTGCACTATCTTTGCCAACTCTGACCATGCCTATTTATAGGGGAAGCTTTGAAAGTCGACGTTCAGGTCACGCCGGACTCTGAACGCCGAAATACACGCGCGACGAGTGCATTGGACAGTGTCGGGACTTCGCCCTCTTCGGGATCGACCACTGCCAACTGCATACCGACGTAACACCGTGAAAACGATATCAGGTGTTCGATCGCATTCTATACTATGTCGAGAAACTATGACACCACCTGCTTTCCTGTGTTCGTGCTAAACCATGTTAAAATTTTATAGGTTAGCTTCGACTAAGATTAGGTTAGGATTTCTTAGGTTAGGAAAGAAGCTTGTCAGAATTGACAGCTTTGACAAATTTAAAACTGGAAAGCCATAAATATGTCGTCTAATAATCATCGTGGAAGCTTGAAATTTCAAAGTAAATAGTTCCTTTGAAACTTCAGAGAACGGGATCAGTCGATTTCAACCTGTTGAGGCTTCACATTGTGATTGCGCAATCCATGTCGAAATTGGTGCACGCATCGACCGGATCTGCTAATGAAACCATCGACCTCGAAGATCACGTTAAGCCTGCTTATTTTCGTCTTTATCAACTGGACGTAACGTTTCATCGTTTCTGGCACGATCATGTCACAGGCTCCAGCCCGAGACGTGCAATGATCCCTCGACGTTGGCACGGTATTCCTGGTCACGACAGTCGTTAACCAAGATTACGACACGCGATATCCTCCGTGCACACGTGTTACTAAAAGATCGACGTTCCTCCACCTGTATTCAATTTGGCACCGAGGCGTTTCTCAACGGTCATCTGGCGGAGATCGTTTTTAATCCTTTTGGTGGTCAGACTATTCTCGTTAGAGATGGTTAACACTAGAATTCTAAGGACTTTAGCTGATCAGCTAGCTTTTTTTAATGGTCATTTTGATGGAGTATGTTTCCAATTAACATTTCCAATAATTTATATTTCAAACAAAAATTATAAAACGCGCTCTGTCGATAAAGTGTTCGAGAATTGGCGCTTAAATAGGTAGATTTTTTTTAGACAAAAAGTATGTACAATTTATAGTCTGAAAACTTATGTTAATTAAATCCATGGAATAGCGATTAATATCTATAGAAATATACGATCTTTTCGGGGAAGGGAAAGTTGGCAGTTAATTAGTTTCTATTGAAATGTTCGATCTATCATGAGGACGTAAAAAATGAATAACCAATCAATTTACACGAAAGTTTCAAAGGCTGCAGTAATTAACCAGCTTCGCTTAAAATTTCACCATAGCGAATTAACATCAAATTATGGAGAAGTTACGATTTTAAATGGCTACGAAAGGAATTTACTTTAATATCTTTCTTTACTTGCGTTCTAACATCAATTTGTCATTCGTGACAAATTTCAAGGACTAAGTATCGTTAAAATCTACTCAATTTATTTCTAGTATTTTCTCGTAACTCCCTAGGGAATTTATTTCGGAAGCTTGAGCCTGTGGTTCCCCCGGAATACAAGGCAAGATGGCGCCATATTTTACAGGCAATCAGGGGGACGCGTTATTTTCACATTGTCCGCCCGCAATTACGTCGATCGATAAATCATTCGCCGGGGTCCCTTCATAAATCAACGAACTGTCTCGAGACTGATCTTTAGCCTCTCTCTCACACTCTGCGTCCGTTATTTCGAGTGGCTCGTTTCCACGGTGCGACGCTTTCACTTTCATTTCCATTTTATTCCCCTCGACTCGTAAAGTCATTTTCTCCTTCTCCAACAAATTTCCCCCTTAATTTCGCTTGCCTCTCTCAAAATTTATCGTTGATCGAAGCTTCCAAAACGAAGGATTTTAATCGATTAAAATTTGTTCACGGATAATGGAATAAAGGATTCCGGCATTTCGAAATTACCGGTATTTTATCGTTGAGCGTAGATTAATCTAAGTGCAAAACAAAGTGGACGAAAAAATGAATCATCTGTAATGGTAGGTTGAGTCGAATTCGGCTATTCGTTTCGAGCTTAACGAGGGATTTTCAAGATCCACTCGAAAATCCCTTGTTAAATTTGTTCGTGGACTGAATCGACGTGAGAAGCTTAGTGTTTTATAAAAGTTACGTTTTTTGTTTACGGCGAAGAATATTGACTTTCTGGTAGAGAATATTTTCGAATGGTTCAATGTTTGACTAAAAAAATTTGAAATCTAAAATGTATTTTGTCTACGAACGGAATTAATATATGTAGATTGGTGTTCCGCAAAAATCTTTTTATTAAATTTTATTTCTTATCATCTATTCAAATTCTAATTTGTTTTTGGCGTTTATTAGTAGGTTATTTAACGAATATAATGGAGCAGAGAGGTTATGAAATTCCTCGAACCTTTACAGAGAAGTAATTTGCCAAAAATATAGATTCTTGATATCCAATTAAAGAAACTGGAAGATCTACCTTCGTTTCAAAGAAACAGAAAAGACCGATTTTAAGTCCAATTTACAATGAATAAAAATAAACAATCTCGAAAAGTGAAATATTTTCACAAAAGTTAAATAATAATTAATAAATTTTTGTTACGTTTCTTCGCACAGAGATATAGTAAAAGTCGGGAATTGTTTGAACGAAACTGCATGGGAGAGGACAGAAACTCGACGAAGTGAAACTTATCAAAGCGAACAACCGGGCCACGAGGAAAATGTCAGTTGAAGCCGTGGCTGACGTAACGAGAGGTAAGGAACCATGTAATTACCGGTCCGTGTAAGTGTCCGTGCAAGAAACGAGTGTGTTTGAGATTTACGCCTGGCGAATCGCGAACGACTGCCTTGGCCCGCATTCGACGTCCTCCAACGCATGTTCGATGCTTATCGATGCGTCGCCACTGTCGTCTCTGTCGATTAGAATATGGTTAGGATCTGTCACGTGATCTTGCCTTGTCACATTCTATAAAGATCATCTTCTCGTTAGATTTATTTGCTCGAAGCGAAAAATTCAGACCGTATACTTTGCAAGGATAAAACTGAAGTATTTCTTAAGAGAAGAAACATCTATCTCTTTAAGTAGCAATTAGAAATTTTAGACGAGGTTAGAAAGAAAAGAAAGATAGGTTATAACCATATTCGACAGAAAAATGTATTTTCTTGTCAAACTTATTGTTAAAAAGCGAAAATTTAAAGAATAAATATCCAGAATAAGTATCATGAATGATAAAAATTCGATTTTTCAACGAATTATCCACGCGAAGAAGCCTGTGATATATCGAAATCGTCGAGATGAAACGAAGCAATGGCGGAAGGAGAAGGAGGAGCAGAAAGAATATAGTGGAACTGAAACGTGAGATTCGAAATGCACCGTGACCTTTGAGGAGCTGGATTACGACGAACATTCTGGAGAACGTGGTCACGAACTTGGAGGGCGAGTATCGATCGCCGTGGCACGCGATGCACCTTTTTCTCTGGATCGCAATTCCTCGAGGAGCAAACACGTGGATCGTTGAAACCGGAGACCCACTTTCTAACCTATTAATTTCTTACCGGTCGAAGATACCATTGCATTTGATTTCTCCTTAATAAACACCAAAATAAATATATAATTCTTTTCTTTTCTCGTTCTTTTTTCTTCTTTTGTCTTTGTTTAAAGAACAGAATTTCCCAATTTAAGTATAAATCTAACGATAAAAAAAGTTGAAAAAGTTCTCGAGTTTAATTCTAACAGGAAATCGACAGAAGCGAGAAAAAACGAGAAACAAGTTATCGTATTCGATAAAATTGAATTCTAGAGTAAAAAAAGGCAGAGAAAGAGAAAAAAGTAACAATTAAAATTTATTGCGGAATAAAAAGAGGGTAGAGGATAAAATCGTCCGTTATCGACGGTGAAACGACACAATTTCTCCATTTTTGTTCACGGCGCGTGCAGAAATTACAATTGTAGAGAACCCTCGCAATTAGCCGATAGGGGATTTTCGGAACGAGGGTTTCATCCCCCCGAGGAAGCTCGCGACGCTGCTGGAGCGGAAGTGGTTGAAAAACGCTCTCCAAGGTGGGCTTGTTACCCGACCCGATCGATAACACGGTCTCGCAGCCTCGATCCACTCGCGCTTTCGCGAGACGAAAGAGAAACAACGACCGGTTCTTCCCTACAGCGTATTGCATACTCTATGCCAGCAGGTTGCACCGATAAAGGAGCAACGATCCAAAAGATTGATTTGATCGATCGAGCCGAGATAAAATGAGTAAAAGATAAGAATTTTATTTTTATTTTACATTTTATCTACATGAATGTTTTCTTATTTTTTTTAATAGAAATATTAATAATTTTGGAACGATAAATTAAGTAAGCAAAAGCTGATAATAGTTTTTTGAAAGAACAAGAGAAGAATAAGTTTCTTTTTTTAACTTGAATAATAATAATAATAATAATTGGATTGCGATGAAAATTTCGCAAATTGAAATGGCAATGATTTTACATTTAATACGCGTGTGTGTTTGTTGTGTAAGGATTGAAAAATTGAGAGTAGATTTTTGAATTTTAAATAATGGACTGTGGAATGGAAAATTTTTGTATTTTGAGAAACAGTTTACTCTTTGATGAGTACTTTTTTTCATCATAAAATCGATTTGCAAATATGAATATCTTTTACTATAACCATCGTTTTTAATAATCATTGAATTCTCGCATTCTTGGTTAAAGTACCAAATTCGTACAGTGAATTAAAATCGAAGGATTACAGATAGATTTCCTACCTCGTGCATTTCTATGAAATGAAATTTTGTTACAAGAATAATTCGCCTCCATTTACGATATTGCAGATGCATAATTTACAATGTCTGTAAATATTAATGCATTCGTGCGAATGTTTTATCGGAAGGAAGGAGGATTAGCGAAAGATCAGTAACATTAATAACATGGCAGCGTTAGCGTAGTGGTAACTAGTACAAAATCCGCGCAGAGACCTTCGAGTAATCGATAACCCTGGCCGATCGTATCGCGCCCACGCCAACTAACGTTGATGCAATAATTATACCGCAAAATAAATTACCAGCATTATCAAACGTGTTAATACGGTTACATAGTAACCACTTACGCCGATATCGCGCAGTAAACCGAGCAATCGGCTCCAACTTCGATATCACTTGTCCTAATAAAATATCAGTGTGATATCTTGAAAGCTATCAGAAATTGTTTGAAAATTATCAACAAATTCAAAGGAATTAATAAATTTAAAAAAATTCCATTATACGTTGGAATAATATTTTTCAAGGTATTTTGGAGTTAGCAAAAAGGTTTTAATAAATCGATGAATTAATTTAACGAAATTTTGTTGCTCTAATAAAACATTAAAGTATCTCGAAAGTTATTTGAAGAAAAAAAGATTAATTAAAGGAAAAAATATATGTATATTTTATTCTAACATATATATATTTTTTAATAACTTTGTCAAAAATAAAATAGTAACACAACAGCTATTAATAAAAAATTGGATTCACATGATAGAAGAGTTAATGGAAATATGGAAGAGAAGGTTCGTTATTCTCATAAATGAAGCAAGTAGATTGTGGCATTGCACGTCAGACACAGTGGATGATGGAAAAAAGTAATTGCACCGTAAATTAACGGTACGTCTCTTTATCTCAGTATTGATAGTAGGTATACAAACAAGTAGAACCGTATAATTCTCTAATAGAACTACTTAACCCTTACAAATTCAAAAACGATCCTCGTGAAACCCCATCATAATCGTAATCATCGTTTGAGTCGAAGCCACTCGAACAACTTGGCTCTATCAACTGTAACCAAGCGACCAATAAAAGTAAATATAAAAAGAAGCACGAACGTAAGAAAGCCCGAGGAATATATCGGCGTAACATCGAATTGCCATAATCGAAGCGGTGATTTGGAATGAAAAAAGAATCTACCACCGAAACGATTGGAGAAACCTGTTCAGCATGGAGTTTGCGGTGAACTTGTTCGCTAGAGAGTAACTCGCGATTAGCGATGGGCTCAAGTACGTCGCACGTAAGTTTGAACATTGACCAACAAGATTCTAGTCGTCCGTAAGTATTCTAAAAATAAAATCAGTACTTTCCAATAGACTGGAATCTAAACGTGACCCTCTACGAGTACTTTGAAAAATACAGAAATTAATTTATGAGTAGACGAATTTCATTCGAATCTGTAAGTGCATACTGAACTTGGTCCTGTCAGTAATTAACGCTCACGTGGCGCTAGTGTAGCGTTCCCAGTCGCCACGTTATCAAACTTGCATTGTGACCAACCCAGAAAAAGTCTAGAGCCCTATAAAGTGTAACATAAAGTTTCACAGAATTAACGCGCGATGGTGTCACAGTAGGATTCTCCTAACCTCAAATACATGACACGCGATAGTAAGTACGAGTTTGCTATTTACAATTATCATTGTAGCTGTGTCGTTCATAAAGATAAATTGACAAGTAATGTACAATAAATGAACGATTACGTCTGACGATTAGCATTCGAAGTGTATGAAATAAAACTTGGGAATTGAATTTGATTCGGATTTATAAGTTCGTATTGAAGTTGATTCCATCGCTACTCGCGCTGGTTATTATGGCGTACAGCGCATCGTAACAGCTTCACGGTGCTCAATAGCGTAATTGCAACGGAGTATGGTGCGCGTTACCGCGTACGCGATATTAGCATAATATTCCATGAGAGGCGTCCCGCGTCTAACGCGTTGGCCAACTCTAATGGCAATTATTCTACGGTGAGAGCGAACGTTGGAATCGGGAAAGGATTTCTGATTCGATTGACGATCGGATTAAACAGAGATTTTTAATACTAGAATACTGTAAATTTCACTTATGGAAAAATTGTCTAATTTCAATAATTAACAAAGTTCCATGGTGACAAATCGTCAATATTGCTAATTTAATTTCGTTTAAAATATATGTTGGCTTTTATATTTGCGATGAAAGCAGGACAAATTTGCGAATTAATGCAATTAATTAATTAATAAATTGGGAAAGGAATAACATTTCGATTTTATATTAGAAATATTGGGGTTTTTCGACGCACAAATTAGCGAAAATTTCTTTTGCCAAATATATGGAAATTTTGTATTTGTCTGCGATAGAAATATGGAAAATTATGAACATTTAATTTGTATAATAAATTTACGTGATATTTGTAATTTTGTATGAAATAATTCGTAATAACGTTTGACAAATTTAATGGAAAATCTTTAGTTTCCTCAAAAACGAAGAATTTTCTTCGGTGAGATGAAGCCTTTAGATGGTCGAGGGCAGATAAAACGGACTATGTAACTTAAATCACGTTAAGTAGCTTGGGCTGTACCGATATTACCGATTAGAGCCAAGAATTACGAACACGCTAGCAATTATGTTCCCCCGCCTTTCCATCGTTTCCTCGAACACGTTCTGTGTGTTCCTGCTGACCCATTAGGGCGTGTGAACCTGACCAACCGTTCAGAATTCCGTTTACTTCAAATCTCTTTCCCTCAATGTGCAATTTTCAACAATTTCCTAACTATTAATATATTATCGGAATGGGTTACGAAGATAATTGTTGGTTTTAGTGTTCGCTTTGAGAAACTTTTGCTCTATTTGGAAACTTAATTTCGCTATCGAGAGTCGACAATTTTAATTATTTTTATAGAAAATTATTTATCTAAAAAAAACTTATGTAAATAACTGCAGTTTGTTTAAAAATTTTCTACGACTATTTCTAAATGATCAAGAGGGCCAGGATAAATATCTTGTCAATTAATTCTCAAAAATAAAAAACAATAAATAAATCATTGAATTATTGAGAAACGAGGATGAAAAGTATTCACATATCTGCGCCTCTCTTTTCCTTGAAAAAAGAAAAACAAATCTTCGAAAATATCCGTGCTACAAAAATAAAAAATTGTTGCAAAGGATCAATATCCATATTTCAGCACCCGTTTCCTGTCAGCTATATTCCTCTCTGCCTTAAAAACGAGAATAAAAATAAATCTGCAAAAATGTTATACACAGTTATGGAAAAACGACAGGGCGAAAAATCGATATCGATACTTTCTCACCTTTTTCCACCAATATATTCCATTCGAACGTAATTGAATTATTCGAAAAGAAGGATAAATTCCAAGCATGATCCCATTACACAAAACCATAATCTTTACTTTCATCCAACCACACCAAGTTAAAACAAACGAGATACAAAAAAGAAAAAGACGTCGATAAATCAATATTGATATTCCACTCCTCCTATTTCATGAAATATTCCTTCGCTCCTGCAAAGATAATAAATCCTGAAGAAATATCCTTTAAAAGGAAAGGAAGGATCCTGAAGGGTCGCTACAGGCACTCTATTATTCGCTTCCCTGCAAGAAACCGATCAGGGGAGAGTTCATAGTCCTTAAGGGGTCCAGGATCGCGAACAGGAATAAGAATCGCGTGTTCAACTGGCTGAAATCCTACGCCTCTTCGGTTCGGAATTAACGATTAGGAAACGAACGCGACGGGGAGCCGCGGAAATTCGAAGTGCTCCGAGAGGAAGAAGAGGCGATTGTGTTTCAAGGATCGTTGTAACGTTGCAATAAAGCCGAGAGGACGGGACAAGATACAAGTCGGCGAAAGGTGGGAGTGGCAAGGGTCGTGTAAAAGCCAAGGTAAAACGGAGTTAAATTAATCTTGAGCCCACACTACGATCGTACACGCGAGATCTTTTCACGGGGAACCGATTCCTCTTCAAAGATCGACGTGTGTCGCACGATTTTTAAAGAATCTCAGGAATCTGAGGAATTAGAGAGATTTAATTGTTGAGAATTGTGGATTTTAATCGACGAAATAAACGTAAAGGAACGCTAAGATTATATTTAGAATTCATATTAAAATAGTTTTAGATTTATTTAATAAAGGATTCCCAGGATCTTCGTCGATATTCGTTTGCACGCGTCTCAGCACTTTCTTTGTCTCTCCATCTTCCATATCACGTTGCCAACGGAACAGTCACATTCATCTGTTTTTCGAGATACCGCGGATACATATGCTTCCACACAATCATATTCACGTACGTGTGTCACTACTACGCGGCCAGTGTAGTGCAGCACACAAAATTATACATATCTCAATATTAATATCGAGGAACATCAAGGAATAATATGCCTAAATGAAAGTTGACTGAGCGAGGAACACGGATCATTGGGATTTAAGAAATCGTCGAATATTTTGTTTGATTATAATTGACGATAATCGACACGCGAATTTCCGGGCTTAATATTTTCCAAAAGTTAATTCCGAAAGAAGAATCTCTGGAGGATCCGTCGTTCCCAGCAAAGTACCTCAGATCAGTAGAGACAGAAGCAACGGGCAGACAAAGCGTAAAGAAAATTAAATAGTCGAAAGTAGCAGAATAAATCCTAAAAAAAAAAAAAAAAAAAAAAAAAAAAAAAAAAAAAAAAAAAAAAAAAAAAAAAAAAAAAAAAAAAAAAAAAAAAAAAAAAAAAAAAAAAAAAAAAAAAAAAAAAAAAAAAAAAAAAAAAAAA